>JASDQU010738921.1:131201-203254 GCA_032191745.1 Picea mariana
GCAGACCAAAGGTGCTTGGTAACTTAAGAAATGAATATTTTTGTATTTTGTAAATGTGGATCAATGGGACAACTCAATTCAACTAATGACATTCAAACATCAAAATGATAAACAAATAGACAGTGCTCTCAAAGATTGATTAATCAGCAGATAACTTTTAGATGGGTGAAGAACAGATTGTAGCTAAACCAGTACAATGTAGGGTCTAAGAGACAATCAAGAAATTTATTATCAGGTTATGAGCTAAACAATGGGATAACAACCATTCAAAGCTTGACAACACAGATAATAGTGCAGAAAGAAAGATGGAAAACTGACAATCAAAATTGAAAGGAACCTGTGATCTGTATTAGCATTAAAAAAGTCTGAGTACAATAGCAGATTACTCTATCCAAAATCGAACCCTTCTTTGGTATCAAAAACAGGCATTTATAGCCCTTACAAACAATTGTACAGATCCTAAAAACATGGATCTGTATTTAATAAAAACAGTTCTATTCAATCTAAACAACTTTGAAATTAAAGTTTTCAACAACTAAACTAAGAAGTCGATCTACCTTCAATCTTCAAAAATCACCATCTGCCTCCTTCAGTCCTTGGCATCTGCAATGTGCTGAAATAGCAGGACACCTGTGTGTAATTGTTCAATTTTCCAATGTTTATGGTCGAGTTTTTAGGAAATGGTTTTGAATGTGTAACCAAAAATCCCTCGAATCCCTGATGTTGAACTTCTAGCATTCGATCTCATAGTCCAGTGATACACTGGCATATCCTCAGAGCCTGTTTGAAATGAACTGTTGTATTTTCAGCCTCAAAAATCGCTTTCCCAGCTTTCAACAGCGCAACCGTTTGAGTTTTTCACGGGTTAGCTGTTGAAAGCTGTCACTTTCCACAGCTAACGAGTAATAAAATAGTAGCCTTGCGCTATTGAAAGTCCCGATAGCACACAAAAAGGGTTTTCACCTTCAAAATTGATTTCAAACCAAAATCAGTGGGTATCCGATTTCTCACCTTGCATATTGATGGCAACTTGAGCAAGAACCTTCAGGTTTGGATGAGATTTTTGTTTCAACTTTTGTTTCAACCCCCTGATCTGCTTCTTGAGGCGCTTGGTAAGACACCGCAGGCTGTTGCAGTCTTTGGCAAGTTTTGTCTTCCTTTTCTTTTCTCTGACACTCTCTTTGGCCAATCTTTCAAACGCTGCATTTGTCTTGGCAAAGTTATCAGATAACTTTTTATACCTATCCTTAATCACCCACTCCAAGACCTCTTGCTGGGCAATCACCTCCTTGAGATGCTTGATCTTCTGAGACCTTTTTGCTTTGAAGTTTTTTGATGATTCTCCCTGTTCTGTTTGATTGAGAGTTTCATAGTTCTGTGCACACTCAGCTGATTGCTCAGAACTTTTGATGACAGGGCATTGGTCTTGCTGCTCAGACTCTGAATCTGAATAAGGCAAATTAAGGATGTTCTTCCCTGTACTCTGTTGTGTAGGATGTCCTGAATTCTGCTGTATAGTCTGCTCTGTAGTCTGCTCAAAGTTCAACTTTCTCTTCAACCTATAAGGCTTCATTCCATATATCCTGTCCTCTGAAGGTCCTGGTAAGGCCCTTCTCCTTCTTGAGCTGCTCTGAGGAGAGGCTTGCTTCTTTGAACCTGCCATCTGTTCATTTGCAGTTTGATTCTGAGTTTCAAAACCTTCCCAGAATAGGAAGTGCTCCCAGCTCCTCTCCTGTTGTTTCAATTCTTGCAGTATAATCAATTTTATGAGGCCAAGGTGACATAGAGTAGTTTTCACACTCAAGGGTTGAGCTTTAATCCTCTAGCATACCTTAGTCAAACTGTGATATAAGAAATAAGGCAAATTGATGGGGGTATTTCCTGTGAAGTGATCCAAGAGTTTAAAGTGATACATCATCAATTTGTCATATCTTCCCTCTGATGTAATGTATAATTGGATACCTTTGAATAATTCTTGCCATTCTTCATCTAAGTATGAAACAAGCATACCTTTTCTCCATGCTTTGTGTTTGTATCCCTCTTTCAAATAAACCCTAAAGTCCAAATTTTTAGGAGCTGTGGTTTTAAACCAGCTCTGACCAGTTCTCGACAATCCTGTAGCTGCGGCAATGATAGCCTCATCCACCTTGATTTCCACAGAGCTGATGCGTGCTTTATTTCCATCGAAAGTTTTGGCGAAGGCTTCAGCTGTGGCCTGGTGGCACCCAACTTGTAATTTTTCTACGAATTCCATACACCCTGCATTTGCAAAATGCCTCTGGACCTCGGGGTGTGATTGTAGAAAGGATAAGTTATCCAGTTCTCGCTTAAGTAGAGTGCCACTACGTTTTCTCACCATTGTGCAGCTCAAAAAACTTGACAATTGTAACCCCTGTAACTGTCAGTCGAGCCGAGGTTCTGCGCTGTTGAAAGCAGTTCGGGCTTCGGCTCTGTTTTGAAACGAATAAACACTTCTACAACATTTCAGAACTGATTTGTGATATGAAAACCATTGCTTGATTTGATGTTGTCAGGCCAGCGGTACCTCCTCTGTACTTGCATCACAGAACACGAATCTACCATCTCGAATGCCATGAGTGTTGTGCGTGAGTTCTGGGCCGGATTCGAATTACAGTCATATCCTGTCATGCATGCTTGAGTTCCTATCATTGCCCACTCCTATCAGCGCATGCCTCAGATTTACTCTGATGTGGGGGCGATCATATCATCATTGTTGTTATACGTGGATATCACGCACGTGATTCCCGCTTTGTTGAGCAACGACTCATGGAACATGCCTCTATCAAATGCTTGCTTGCCACTTTCACCAGCGCGGGACTTCTCGGAAAACCCCTGTTAGCTGCGGAAAGTATGCACTTTCCACAGTGCGCCATTTTGTAGAAGACACTCCTTAGCTGCGGAAAGCATGTACTTTCCACAGCGCGCCACCCGCGAACTCGATTATCGGACCTTTTGAACTTTACCACTTTCAACAGTGCACCATCGAAATAAAAGAACTCCTTAGCTGCTGAAAGTCGATACTTTCCACAGTGCACAATCAATTTTTGAACATACGTTAGCTGAGGAAAGTGAAAAATGAGAATTTTGGAAAGAAGACTTTATGGGTCAACTTAKTTCCCTATGACACACCAAAAACCTAAATTTTTCAGCTATAAAACTCAAAAATAACTTGAGAACACTACCGATGGCTATGCTATCCTCTAAAAAATTTAACCAAAAGGACGGTTTCATTTTGGGAGTTAACATTTGGCTCTAACTGGGATGGGCATCTCCCTATGAGGTGACCAAGAACCTAGCTAGACTCAGTAGTCTTATTGCAATTTGAAAAATAGTTGCTGGTACCATTGGGCATGGAGTTATTTGAAATGACAAAAATAAAGAAAACAGAACTGAAAAAGAAATATGTACAAGAAGAACCTGGCTTCACAAGAATCCTTATGAGAAATAGATCTTCAGGAAGCGCCCGTTGAAAGGGCCCCCTGATACTGGCTCGCCTGAAAGAGTTTGGAGAACGAAGGTGTTGTTCTGCTGCACCGCTGTTATGACAAAAGGGCATGTCCAAAAAGCTTCAAATTTTCCATGTTTCCCTTTCTTCTGCCTTGTTGCATCCCACTTTAAGACCATATCCCCTGTTTTGAATACATCTGATTTGACTTTCTTGTCGAAATTTCGCTTGATCCTTTCCTGATGCATTTCAGTTTTTTCTAAGAGCTACTCTCTATCTTGTTGCAGTTCTACCAAATCATGAATCCTCCTAGTCAGATCACTTGGTTCAGCATCAGTTTCTTGTAAGAATTTCGCAACTGGCAATGCAAGTTGAACAGGAAATATGGCCTTAGTGCCATATACCAACTTGAAAGGAGATGTACCAATTGATTTCTTGCATGTTACCCTGTCAACCCACAAGGCAAACTTCAGTTTGGAATCCCAACCCTTGGCATTTTCTTCAAGCAGCTTCTTTATGATTCTGACTAAACTCTTGTTTGATGACTCAGCTAAACCATTCCCTTGCGGATAGTAGGCTGTGGAATAGACCAGCTGAATTCCCAACTCTTCACACAATTTCACCAAGTGTTTATCTTTGAATGCAACAACATTATCAGTGACCAATCTCTTGGGGCAGCCAAATCTGGCGAATATGTTCTCCTGCAGAAAGTTTATGATGACAGTGTGATTGGCATTCCGGGTGGGAATAGCCTCAATCCACTTTGTAAAGTAATCGGTGGAAACCAGAATCCACCGATGCTGTCCACTAGAAGGCGGATGAATCTCACCTATGAAGTCCAGGCCCCACTGCTGGAAAGGCCCTGTGACCACTATAGGTTTGAGAGGAAGGGACTTCAGTTGTTTTTTACCTTCAAATCTCTGACATTTGTCACATGTTTTCACAAATTCATACACATCTGAAAATAAGGATGGCCAATAGTAACCTGATCTTAAGATTTTGTGTGTTGTGGTTTTCCAATAGTGATGTCCTCCGCACTCACTATTGTGAAGTTCACACATGACTTTAGCTGCCTCCTCTTGATTCACACATCTCAACAACAAACCAATGGGATTCTTCCAAAACAACAAATTATCATTAATGCAAAAATTTATAGCTCTGAGCTTTAAAGCCCTTCTTTGAGTCTTTGTCAAATCTGATGGGACTGATAAAGTCTGCAAAAACTGAATGATATGGCTGTACCATTTGCAATCAACTAGATGAGTTGAAACCTGCATTCCCTTACCTTCATTGTTCTCCGCAGATGGAACATTTTCTGCATCAATACTCATCAGATTTATGTCAAGCAGCTTGCAATTCTCTTCTGCCAGGAGTTTGGCAAGACCTTGCCCTTTAACTAGCTTTGCTGGTTTAATTTCAACATCGAACTCAATCAACCTGGCTATCCACTTACTTCTTTTACCATCAATGTCAGGTTGGACAAGGACATCTTTAACTGAACTGGAAGGAACAAAAGCTATTACCTTTGCCTGAAGAATGTAGACCCTGAAAGCCTTCAGTGACTTGACAAGTGCATAGGCTTGTTTTTCCAACAACTCATACTTTACCTCTGCGTCCCTCAATACCTTACTAAAGAAAGCAACCGACTGTTCTTGTTCATCAACATTCTTCTGCAAAAGTACTGCAGCGATCGTATCATTGGAAGCAAATGAAAATATGTAAAATACCTTGGAAAAATCGGGGCTGATCAATACAGGAGCTGTTATGATGGCCTCCTTGATGTTATTGAATGATTTTCTGGCTGCTTCAGTCCACTTTATCTCAGAGTCTTTCCTCAACATAGTAGTGATATGCTTTGTGAGTTCAACAAAATTTACTATGAATCTTCTGACAAAATTAATAGTCCCAAGGAAAGACTGAATGTCTTTCTTCGATCTAGGAAGAGACAGATTTTTGATTGCTTCTACCCTCTTTGGGTCAATCTTAACCCCATCAGCTGAAACAATATGCCCAAGTAGTTTTCCTTCTTTAAGTGCAAAATTTGATTTTTTGGGATTAAGAGATATGCCATACCTTCGACATTTCAGAAATGTCCTCCTCAAGTGTTGCAGATGAAGTTCGTGGCTGCTTGAAAAAACAGTGATATCGTCAAGATAAATCAGGACAAATTTATCTTTCTCTCCTATGAAAGCATTGTCCATTTCCCTTTGGAATGTCGCCCCTGCGTTCATCAATCCGAAGGGCATCTTCTCGTACATAAACGTGCCCCATGGAGTGGTAAAAGCAGTTTTTTCTTTGTCTTCCGGATGGACAACAATTTGATTGTATCCGGAAAACCCATCAATAAAGGACATTACCTTCGATCCTGACACCTTCTGCAACATATGCTCCATCTTAGGCAGAGGGTAATTGTCTTTCCTGGAGCATTTATTCAGATTTCTGAAATCAACGCAGAGTCTAATCTCTCCATTCTTCTTCCTGACCGGCACAAGATTAGCAATCCACTCTGAATACCTGAGAGGAATGATAATGCGGACGTCCAACAGTTTCTTGATTTCTTTCTCCATTGTGGGCAGCAGCAAAGGATTGAATGATCTAAGCTTCTGTCTGAATGGTTTGGTGTCTTTATTGAGAGGAATTTTATGTTGAATCACCTCTGTGTCGAAAGTTTTCAAATCATCATACTGCCAAGCAAAGATGTGTGCAAATTCCTTCAGCAATTTTCCATAATCAGCCTTTTATTTTTCAGACAAATGTGAGGCCAAGTTGACATGTTTGGGATCTTGTTCACTGGCCACATTATACTGGAAAACATATGACCCTTTTTCCGCACTTTGCAATTTGACAGCCACATCGTTGTTATCGAACAACCTTTCCAATGGGACCAAGCCTTTAGGAATTCTGTTGGTGGACAACTGAACTATCTCATGAGCTGCAATTTTACTCTTGAGCTTTGGCTGCTCAACTTCATCGTCATGTTCGTTCTCCTGATCAATCTGCAAATCTGCAAACTCATCTATCACTGCAAGGAATCAGGTGAGCTCGGCATCGTCCTCAAAAACTTTCCAAAATTTTACATTGTCAGGAAGAGAAGGCCTATGTCTAACTTGAATTTCGTAAGACAATTTATGAGGCAGAGGGGGAATAAATGCACAAGAAGACACAACCAATGAATCATCCAATTCATTCATGGCTCTAGGTACAAATGTAATTTTAAAATCTGCAAAATTTTGAATTGGCTCCAACACTTCATCTCTGTATGCCTTCAGCCTGACATGCTTGGCTTGAAAGGACTTGTTCACCTACTGAATAATTAGATCTGCATCTCCAAACACCTGCAATTTTTTAATGCCTTTCTCCTTTGCCGCGTGCAACCCCAAGAGTAATGCTTCATATTCAGCGATGTTATTAGTCACTTTAAAATCAAGTTTAAAGGACAAATGAGAAGTTTTCTTTGAGGGAGAAATGAATACCACTCCTGCTCCAGCTGACTCCTTCGTGCAAGCACCGTCAAAGAACATAGTCTAGAGATCATCCTCTGCTGTTTCTGTGGGCTGAACTGCGATCTAATCTGTGGGTTTTCTGAGCAGCAAGGTATCCGGCAGTGAATCATCAAATTGCAAGATACAAGATCCCATATCTGTGTCGACTGCATAGATAGGATGATTGGATGGATTCTTCTCATCACTGATCACATATGCCAACTGTGATTCCCTGTAAAGTCTTTTGTTAACCCCTCCGAAAACAGGGATAGTAGCGTAGGAGAGATCCATTTGGAGAGTGCCACCTAGTCTCTTCATCCATGATCTTGATAGAAGGCATCCGAATTTTGGAGGTATGTCAGCCACGACTATGTCCATCACCATCGTCTTCATTGATGCTTGGGTCAAGGTTACAGCCAAATCCTTAATCATTCCAAGGAATTTGACTTTTCGAGAATCAAAAGAAAAAAGATCATGATAAGACTTGGTGATCTCCAGCCCAAGCTCATCCATGACAGCCTTTGGCATCAAGTTATGTGAAGCACCGGAGTCCAACAAACAATTGTGCAATGTTTTTTCATGAATGTTTAACGAGATGTAGAAGGGAGGACAACTTTCATCTCTGTCTTCTACCATTTGGCCTAGAGTGATGGTTGGCTTATCATCATAAATGTTAAGGATATTAGCAGAATGAGATACTGACTGGGGATCTAAAGTTTTAAGGATATCTCTTTTAAACATATCATTTTTCATTAGCTCAACAAGAGGGATAGGAATCTTAATCTTTTGTAATTCAGCCTCGAAATTAAAGGAATATGGAGTCTTATCAGTAGTTTTATCAGAAATTTTTACCTGACTTGAAGGGGCTTCCTGATTCTTCTGTTGTTCAACAGGAGGTTGAATCTCTGGAGTTTGCTGGTTGACAGGGGAAACAATCTTCTTGGGAGGAGTTGATGTTTTCTCCTTTGAAGACTTTGCTGACTGATCTTCTGACGTATGATCTTTTTGATTGATAGTGGCAGCAATCTTCTTGGGAGGAGCTGATGTTTTCTCCTTTGAAGACTTTGCTGGCTGATCTTCTGATGTATGGGATTTTTTATTGACAGGGGTATCAGCCTTTTCGAGAGGGGATGATGCATCTGCTTGAGCAGCATTGGATTTGGATCGGAGGTTGTATCTATTCTTATCCTCTGCTGTAAAGATGCCATCACCAAGGAGATCATCTTCTGTTTGTTCAGTCATCAATGATTGCTCATAATCTTGTTGTGTGAGATAAGATGTCCCTATCTCATCTCCAACACAATGAATGTCGCCTTCTCCATCCTCTTGATCTTCACCATTGTCTTCGTCCATTACTAAATTCTGAAGCGGGACTTTTATCCTCTGATCTTCATTAGAATTCCTATCTCTTTGCA
Source organism: Picea mariana (assembly GCA_032191745.1). Lineage (NCBI taxonomy): Eukaryota > Viridiplantae > Streptophyta > Pinopsida > Pinales > Pinaceae > Picea > Picea mariana. The sequence continues at coordinate 139,565 of JASDQU010738921.1, forward strand.
AAATCTGAGTTTGTGGATTATTTCTTCTATAGGGAAAAGCATTTGGATTTCTGGGGGCAAAAGTATTTGACTCTTTTGCTCTTGCTGGTGGATGGTTTTGAACTTTCAACTTTGACATTTCTGTTGTTAAACTGTCCAACATCTTAGCCATCTTTTCCATTTGACTGTTAGAAGAAGAAGAAGATGAGTCAACATCATACTTCTTCTTTTCAGCCCTTCCTTTTAGCTTTTGAGATGCTGTAATGTTTGACTCGACTTCAAGAGCGACATCTTGAATTAAAGAAAGCGTGGTTGACCGTCTTTCTCTAAGGATAAGACAAAACTCTGCATCAAAGGCAGTAGAGAACGTGATTTTTTCTGATGCATCGCTTGGTTTGATCTCTGCAGGGATCTTACCAAACATTTTATTGAATCTTTTAATAAAGTCCGAGACCGATTCTCCATCTCCTCTCTTCAAATTTCCAAATTCTGAAATGTAATACAACAGGTCTCTTCTTTCTCCCCAATGCTTCAAAAATACTTCGTCTAATTGTTCAATACTAGTGACAGAATGTGATGGTAGCTCTTTGAACCATTTCCGGGCTTGGCTATCCAGGCTCTGGACGAAGACTCTAGTCCATACATCCTCTTCTACAATATTAATGTTTTCTGCATAAGCATAAAATGCTTCAATGTGTTCTTCAGCAGTATACTCTCCTGCTCCTGTAAACTTCGGCATATATTTTTGGTAGTCACCTGTTGGCATGGCAGAGAGGGGATTTGGCAAGACAAGGGGGGGCATATCTGTTTGCCAAGATTTGTTCCATTCTGGTCAAAGGAGCAGCCATGACAGTCTTGGTGATGGAAGTAGACAAGGAGCTTGTAGGAGACAATGGAGGGTATGGGTAACTCGGAGGAGATGAATTACCTGAGTTAGAAATGAATGACTGTCTCACTTCACCCTGAACAACAATTACAGAAGTCGAAGGGAAATAAGATGCTTTATAAAACTGATTGAGCAACAAAGCTAGGTTTTCTTCACCCTTAGAGGACAAATCATGGAGAATTTCCTCAAGGACAGGCATATTTGTGTAAGTATGTAAATACCTTTCGAAGCTTTGATTGGTGATGAATCAAAAGAAGATGGAGAGGAATTTTCTTTCAGTTGGGATGATTCAATATTCAGTTCTTTTGGACGTGATGAAATGTCAATCTCCAGGACAAAATCAGTAACATTAGAAGAAAAAGATGGTTCTTCTATCTTAGGAACTTGAGATGAACTTTTTATTTCTTGTGAATTTTGGGTTTCAGCAAAAGACTTTTCAGATATGAAAGGATGAGTATCAATTGGAATACCTGAATCAATCGCACTTGCAGACCCAAAAGCCTGTCTTTGCAAAGCTTTGCCCTTGCTGATGATTTTTTATGGATCAGGAACTGATGTCAATGGGCCTTCTGGGTTTGCCCTCGTGTGAATTCTTTTTGGAGCCACTTCGTTACAATGGAGTCGCCAGATAGAAAATGTACAACCTGATAGTGCCTACTTCTTGTCTATCATCAAGAATTAGATCTATGTCATCTCCCAGAGAAGCTGAGCTTCGATCTCCTCTCCCCGACAATGGCGCCAATTTGTTATCACTCCAAGAAACCCATTGTGGTTGCAGACCAAAGGTGCTTGGTAACTTAAGAAATGAATATTTTTGTATTTTGTAAATGTGGATCAATGGGACAACTCAATTCAACTAATGACATTCAAACATCAAAATGATAAACAAATAGACAGTGCTCTCAAAGATTGATTAATCAATAGATAACTTTTAGATGGGTGAAGAACAGATTGTAGCTAAACCAGTACAATGTAGGGTCTAAGAGACAATCAAGAAATCTATTATCAGGTTATGAGATAAACAATGGGATAACAACCATTCAAAGCTTGACAACACAGATAATAGTGCAGAAAGAAAGATGGAAAACTGACAATCAAAATTGAAAGGAACCTGTGATCTGTATTAGCATTAAAAAAGTCTGAGTACAATAGCAGATTACTCTATCCAAAATCGAACCCTTCTTTGGTATCAAAAACAGGCATTTATAGCCCTTACAAACAGTTGTACAGATCCTAAAAACATGGATCTGTATTTAATAAAAATAGTTCTATTCAATCTAAACAACTTTGAAATTAAATTCTTCAACAACTAAACTAAGCAGTCGATCTGTCTTCAATCTTCAAAAATCGCCATCTGCCTCCTTCAGTCCTTGGCATCTGCAATGTGGTGAAATAGCAGGACACCTGTGTGTAACTGTTCAATTTTCCAATGTTTATGGTCGAGTTTTTAGGAAATGGTTTTGAATGTGTAACCAAAAATCCCTCGAATCCCTGATGTTGAACTTCTAGCATTCGATCTCATAGTCGAATGATACACTGGCATATCCTCAGAGCCTGTTTGAAATGAACTGTTGTATTTTCAGCCTCAAAAATCGCTTTCCCAGCTTTCAACAGCGCAGCCATTTGAGTTTTTCATGGGTTAGCTGTTGAAAGCTGTCGCTGTCCATAGCTAACGAGTAATAAAATAGTAGCCTTGCGCTGTTGAAAGTCCCGATAGCGCACAAAAAGGGTTTTCACCTTCGAAATTGATTTCAAACCCAAATCAGTGGGTATCCGATTTCTCACCTTGCATATTGACGACAACTTGAGCAAGAACCTTCAGGTCTGGATGAGATTTTTGTTTCAACTTTAGTTTCAACCCCCTGATCTGCTTCTTGAGGCGCTTGGTAAGACACCGCAGGCTGTTGCAGTGTTTGGCGAGTTCTGTCTTCCTTTTCTTTTCTCTGACACTCTCTTTGGGAAATCTTTCAAACGCTGCATTTGTCTTGGCAAAGTTATCAGATAAATTTTTATACCTATCCTTAATCACCCGCTCCAAGACCTCTTGTTGGGCAATCACCTCCTTGAGATGCTTGATCTTCTGAGACCTTTTTGCTTTGGAGTTTTTTGATGATTCTCCCTGTTCTGTTTGATTGAGAGTTTCATAGTTCTGTGCACACTCAGCTGATTGCTCAGAACTTTTGATGACAGGGCATTGGTCTTGCTGCTCAGACTTTGAATCTGAATAAGGAAAATTAAGGATGTTCTTCCCTGTACTCTGCTGTGTAGGATGTCCTAAATTCTGCTGTATAGTCTGCTCTGTAGTCTGCTCAAAGTTCAACTTTCTCTTCAACCTATAATGCTTCATTCTAGATATCCTATCCTCTGAAGGTCCTGGTAAGGCCCTTCTCCTTCTTGAGTTGCTCTGAGGAGAGGCTTGCTTCTTTGAACCTTCCATCTGTTCATTTGCAGTTTGATTCTGAGTTTCAAAACCTTCCCAGAACAGGAAGTGCTCCCAGCTCCTCTCCTGTTGTTTCAATTCTTGCATTATAATCAATTTTATGAGGCCAAGGTGACATAGAGTAGTTTTCACACTCAAGGGTTGAGCTTTAATCCTCTTGCATACCTTAGTCAAACTGTGATATAAGAAATAAGGCAAATTGATGGGGGTATTTCCTGTGAAGTGATCCAAGAGTTTAAAGTGATACATCATCAATTTGTCATATCTTCCCTCCGATGTAATGTATAATTGGATACCTTTGAATAATTCTTGCCATTCTTCATCTAAGTATGAAACAAGCATACCTTTTCTCCACGCTTTGTGTTTGTATCCCTCTTTCAAATAAACCCTAAAGTCCGAATTTTTAGGAGCTGTGGTTTTAAACCAGCTCTGACCAGTTCTCGGCAATCATGTAGCTATGGCAATGATAACCTCATCCACCTTGATTTCCACAGAACTAACGCGTGCTTTATTTCCATCGAAAGTTTTGGCGAAGGCTTCAGCTGTGGCCTGGTGGCACCCAACTTGTAATTTTTCTATGAATTCCATACACCCTGCATTTGCAAAATGCCTCTGGACCTCGGGGTGTGATTGTAGAAAGGATAAGTTATCCAGTTCTCGCTTAAGTAGAGTGCCACTACGTTTTCTCACCATTGTGCAGCTCAGAAAACTTGACAATTGTAATCCCTGTAACTGTCAGTCAAGCCGAGGTTTTGCGTTGTTGAAAGCAGTTCGGGCTTCGGCTCTGTTTTGAAACGAATAAACACTTCTACAGCATTTCAGAAGTTATTTGTGATATGAAAACCATTGCTTGATTTGATGTTGTCAGGCCGGAAGTACCTCCTCTGTACCTGCATCACAGAACAAGAACCTACCATCTCGGATGCCATGAGTGTTGTGCGTGAGTTCTGGGCCGGATTCGAATTACAGTCATATCCTGTCATGCATGCTTGAGTTCCTATCATTGCCCACTCCTATCAACGCATGCCTCGGATTTACTCTGGCGTGGGGGCGATCATATCATCATTGTTGTTATACGTGGATATCACGCACGTGATTCCCGCTTTGTTGAGCAACGGCCCATGGAACATGCCTCTGTCAACTGCTTGCTTTCCACTTTCACCAGCGCTGGACTTCTCGGAAAACCCCTGTTAGCTGCGGAAAGTATGCACTTTCCACAGCGTGCCATTTTGTAGAAGACACTCCTTAGCTGCAGAAAGCATGTACTTTCCACAGCGCGCCACCCGCGAACTCGATTATCGGACCTTTTGAACTTTACCACTTTCAACAGCGCACCAACGAAATAAAAGAAATCCTTAGTTGCTGAAAGTCGATACTTTCCACAGCGCACAATCAATTTTTGAACATACGTTAGCTGAGGAAAGTGAAAAATGAGAATTTTGGAAAGAAGACTTTATGGGTCAACTTATTTCCCTATGACACACCAAAAACCTAAATTTTTCAGCTATAAAACTCAAAAATAACTTGAGAACACTACCGATGGCTATGCTATCCTCTAAAAAATTTAACCAAAAGGACGGTTTCATTTTGGGAGTTAAAAAATTCCATCCTCAAGTTTAATAAAAATGTAAAGACCCAATTATGGTTTATCTAGCCCCCCAATCGACTGAGGGCAAAATTTAATTTATAATATTTCTCATTGACTGCCCCTGGGACCATTACTCTTCTAGATTCTTCACCTCCTTTATTTCCCATGCAATTACAACCATTCCTATTTCTAGAATCTTCACCTCCTATCTTTCATATCAAAGCGAAATAAAGAAAATGAATCATAGTCAAACGAGAGCGATTTGTGTGTGTGTGTGTGTGTGTGTGTGTGCATTATCATTATTAAATGTTAGGAGCATTAAGTAAAAGGAAAGTAAACAAAAATATGGAGAGAAGAAACCACCCTTCTTAGTCACACATATCCTACACAAACAAAAGTGTGAATACGACGAATGCATTGAGCAAGTAAAAAAATGTAAGGAAACTATATAATCTTTTCTTAAGGTTGGCTATTCATTTCTCAATGATGTAGTGAGATGGTAGCTCAAGACAATGCATAAGAAATAAAAAATCCCTCAAAAGAAAATCCCTTTAAGGAAAAAGATAGAGCATTAAAACTTGCAATCAAATAGGATTAAATCCATTCAAATTCATTAAAACCAGTTAATGAAATAACATTTGACCCATTAAGAGGATAACTTGCCAAATTTGTTGCAAAATGAGAAATGAACATAAGTATGAAATCAAAGTGAAGGAATAAGCATGTTCAAGAAGATGATTAGATTGAAATGGAGAATTCACATAATATCAAGTTTTAAAATTCTTACACCACCAACCCACGACATCAGTAATCGTTAAAAAAATGAAACCAAAAATAATGACAACATGGACAAACCTTAAATTAAAAAGGCCAATTACTATCATAAACAATTATAAGAGCCTCAATTTAATGCTACCTAGGTTTGATAGAAAAGGAGCAATGACGCATTATAGAGGTCATCCTAGGCTACTCGGACTTGACCTTAGGATGCCTTAATATCATGATCATATTGTAAGACTAGCCTTCAATTACCTTTCCTCGGCCATACCATCTATTAATGTCTTCTTGTTTTGACTCAATTGTGGAAATTATTCGATCTTCTTTGAGAAAACGTGTGCCTTGATGAACACCACTTCAAGCTAAGGTACAAGATAAAGCATAAATTCATCATAGAAAAATAGAAGTTAAAGATCAATCAAACATTAACATGATCAATGGGTAAAATAGTTTCAAAGGAATATTTACAAGGATCGTGTCAAAGGATAGAAGGAGCATTGAAGAACATAAAAAATATAGAACAACAAAGAGATCTTGAGCAATGAAAATCCTCCTTAGAATAAACAATCAATAAAAAAATCCAAACCCCTGACCCCCTAGGTATTCAAAGAATATACAATAGGTTCACATTAGTAATACATTAGGCATTAGAGCAAAAACATTTGGTACATGACACCTTTCCTTTTGCTTATAAAAGAAAAATAAAAGGGGTGGATGTTGTGGCCACACCACCACGCTAATCACTTTATATCTCTCTAGTATCATTTGTTTCCATTCACATAAAAAATAATTGCAACCCATCATATATGACTTCTCAAACGTCCAAAGGAAAGGTCAAAATAAAAAACATGAATCAAATAAAGCCACAAAGGCTAAGAGGTGAAGAGAAAAAGTTTTTAAAAAGTCAAAAATAAAAATTAAGCAATGCCCCCCACTAAAAGGCCAATTCCCCTAGTCCATATTTGTCTAAAGAATAGGGATTTGTTTAATAGAGTGAAAATATAGAGAAAAAGGATAAAAGGAGTAGTAAAAAGTAGGTCGAGGAAGGAAACTCGATGAAAATATCCCTCTAGAAGGATATTACAAAAAATGCCTAACCAAAATAAAGCTAGAAGAATACAAAAATGAAAAAATGTGTCATGTGCATGTTTAAGACTTTGAGGTTCATCACAGGGAATCATTCTCCTTCCCTTTCATCACTAATACACATTAATTGCCTATATTTCACCTAAAAACATAGAAAATATGGGTTTTTCTTAGGATTTGATTCATGTTTAATGAAAGGATAAAAGGAGTAGTAAAAAGTAGATCGGGGAAGGAAACTCGACGAAAATATCCCTCTAGAAGGATATTACAAAAAATGCCTAACCAAAATAAAGCTAGAAGAATAAAAAAATGAAAAAATGTGTCATGTGCATGTTTAAGACTTTGAGGTTCATCACAGGGAATCATTCTCCTTCCCTTTCATCACTAATACACATTAATTGCCTATATTTCACCTAAAAACATAGGAAATATGGGGTTTTCTTAGGATTTGATTCATGTTTAATGGTTAATAATTTTCCCTTAGGAAAAGCTTACGAAAATATTAAAATTAATCATTTTTGTTATGTTTTACTAAGAAATTGTCACCATTGACCAGGTTCCACCAATTAATGATCTAATATGAAGCCACACCCATCATTACGAGTGGCTATTGTACCTTGGAATATTATTGGACATATGTTTGTGGAGCGCTAACCTAATTGAGCCTACACATGCCACTTTTGGTTACTTATTGATGGGACGTCTTACACCTAGCATATGACATCATATGTATGTTGGATCTTTTCCTTGGAGATATGTGAATGTTGGAGTTGTTTGACTTGACATTTGACCACCATTTGACTACTTAACCATTTTCTAGAAGGGGTGCACCCTCTTGGAGCTTCATTTTGATGTACATTAACCCTTTCTAAAGGGATTATTATACTACATGAGAAAATATTAATGAATTATTTTATTATTTTACCTTGCTCATGGTTTTATTAGAGCAAGTTCTTTTTGACTCATGGTATTGAGATGGCGCATTGTATTATAAAGTTGTTTTGAGGCACCTCTTCACCTATAAAAGAGGTTTCTCCCTTCATTTCCACTCATTGGAGAATAAAGGAAACACTTTCTTGGCATAATTTAGTGTAAGTCATTTTGTTCGTTAGTGAATCTTCCTTCCATGGTTGAATCAATGGCTAGAATATGATGATTTTTTATATGATTTAAAGGTGGCTAGAGGATCGATTGAACAAGGTATGGTTATTTTCCTATTTTGTTCCTCATATATGGTTATTTAGATTTAATGTTCTTAAACATTAATGTATGGAACTTGGTATTTTCACATAAAATTTAGTTATTAGCAACCCTCTTAGGCTTTATTCTATTCATGATCATACCCCCTTGGGAATTGTTCAAAACCATTTCCATAGCTTGGATCTTCCTCATGCTCACTTATTGGTGTGAGGAAATTAATAAATCTTGTAAAGAGGGATTTTCATCAAGGCACAAGGTCAACCCCATCACCCAATTGTAGGAAATGGATTCTTTTATTTATTTAATCACACCAACAAATTTTAATCCACCCATTTTTGTCATTTTTAGTTATATTCCCATATATTTCTATGAAATTGTAGTTGGTCGATTTTATTACAGTGCCATATTTAGCCAACAGATTAGGGTTTGAAAGGTTTATTTATTGCTAAATTTCTTTGCCATCAAACCCCTGGGGTTGTTTGTATATTATTTGTAGGTCATATCCATTATTTTTTGCAACCCTAGATATTTGTTTTACTGTCCAATCTACAATCTGGGCCAAATTGGAAAGGGTTTCAAAACCCTATACCTGAAGTATACTTGTCATTCTAAGGGTCATGGCAAGAGATTTGTTTCCTAAACAATATCTTCATTGTCCAAAATGTAGAATACAACGATGAATAAATACAATTCCTTAGACTAAAATTCAAGGGATCGTTTGAAGGTGTTTTGTGTGTTCATCTAGTTCCTTTTCTACCCATCCTAAATCACCTCAAGCACTGAAGAAATGACACTCATCATTCCATAAATTCTAAGATCTAAAGGGCCAATACCCAAACGCAGTGAAAGTTCTAGCTTGTTCGTGATGCAATACACTTTGAGATTTGTTGGTTCACACCCTTTGTTCCACTATCATCATAACTGATAATCATCGTCTCTATCCATGCAACATACTTGGTGACTGTAATCTAATCAAACAAATGGTTTTCAGAACAGTTGTTACATTTATCATTCGAATTAGAACTACAATTCTACTGAAATCATCACCTTGTGTACCTTTGTTACAAAAATAATATATCTTTGGGATTGCAGCATATAGATTGTGGTTATAATTTATACTTCTAGGTCATTCTATTAACCATACCAATGATTTTTTGTAAAGGATCATTTCGTTTCATCATACATGTTTGTCTAAAGGGACAATCTCACTACTTTCAAATTCGATTAATAATATGTATTGTTTGATTGAAAATTTGTAACTTTGGGACTTGGATCGATGATTTACATATGCTCTGCAATATGAACTCTGAGGCTAATCATCCTATATTTTTTTATGATACTTTTTGGTATATTCATAATAGTTAAGACCTGGGTTTTGAGTTGTCTTGGTAAAGATTGGTTACGACAACATACATCATAATACATACAATTGGAATAGTCATAGATATATCATGAGATTGATGTTGTAATTATACAATTTACTAGCACTAATGAATTTCATTAGTCTATTACTTGTAAATATACTTTGTGGATGACATGATTCTAAAACCAGGTGATGTATATACTTTGCACATTTAGATTTTGATCGCACTAGATAAGCCATGCTATTCTATTAGTTAATGGTTTCTCAGTTAATCTAAAGTCAAGTGGTATATCTCATGATTCTTGTATCCTGAATTTCAAATCAACTACATTTAATCCACATGCTTTGCATGTTTGTTCTGAGTTTATCAATTATCACAATAGTTTACTTAAAACCTTGTAGCATCTCAACTGTTTGATTATGAGGATCGATCTTTGCATTTAACCCATAGTAAATAAGTGTGAAACGTTTCTTTGGATCATAACGTTGATACCTTTTTTCTCCAACAATTTAAACCGAACCCAAGATGTTGTCTTACATTGTTGGTCATACTCTTATCAGTCCTGTCAAACTTTTACAGGATATTAGTGCTCTGATTTGAATACAATCCAGATTTCAATTGTTGTTCCTTGATAGGTTGTGTAGTTTCAATTCATTCAATCCTAAATGACCTACATGCTTCTCAGTATTACTCTATTTATTGGTTTCATACTTTATTGCATCCTTTATAGGATAAGGATTTCTTAGGTGGCTAGCGCTTGCATACTTTTAGGTCTTGGTTTATTGACCATATCATATCTCTATCCTAAGTACCTCTATTTTAACCACTAAAATATTCCACTTAAATATTATGTTGTCTCATTTATTATTGGTTATGAAAGTTGATTCATGTTACAATAGTTACATTATATTAAATGCAAGGTCTTATGTGAGTTTATTTTGATCAATAAGTTAATTCAAATTGATGACATGATAACCTTACTCTGAAACTTGTGTTTCATCTACTGACCTAACATCGTTAAAATGTGTTCTTTATTATAACAATGATTTTTACATGGTATATGAACTATACTTGAGGGTAGAATTGTTTTGAGATTGCTGATTGGTGTAACTATGATGATGAGTCAATACAAACATATTTCTTGTCGAACATGTTCTTGATGTTTCTTGCCATATAATTAATTACTTACATGTGTTAATAAACATGCATTACCAATCTTTGTGGAGGATATATATGTTTATTTGCATACACCACAATGGATTTATTTATAGCATTTCATGGGTCATTGGCTATTTGTGGAATGATCTCATAGACATTGTAATTATCCTTATATCTTGAATTTCACACTCTGCACATCGGTTCATTGAATGATCTTGCAAGCAATCTTTTACTTTCAAATATTGGTCTTGTCTTCTCTCACTTTCCATGGAGAGTTTCCCTTAGAGAATTCAATCCAAGTCAAATATGAGTCCTCCCCCTTTCCTCATCCAAATTTCAACAATAGGACTTAGCTTGATCAAAAAAGATTCCCCCCTTAGGTTAGTGATCCTAGCCTAGAAGTGTAGAGGCAAGGTCATTGAGGTGACAATGGGTGCCTTGTATGTCTATATACTTGGGCCTTCCCCTGAGTAAGGTTGGAGTTTTCCTTTAGGGAGTGTCTAAGCGATAATAAGCCCAAATATTGATAAATGGCCCCAAGCCCAAAAAAATCTTTCACCAACTAATACAATTTTAAAAATTTGATACACTTGTTCTGCAAGCTTTCCATAAGTAAAAAATCTCCAAAAGGAAAGAAATACAAAATGTGAAACTAGAATATGAAAAAAAAAACTTACCACTAGGCCTTCTCATTGATTTGCAAACACCTTCCAACAAACAATAACTATCAAACGGGCTATTGTTTCATATTGGAGTGTATTCTTTGGTGTTTTTATTTTAGCAATGCCTCCCTATCAAGAAGATTCCTATCTATATAATTTCACTTGCAACTTATGCATGCCAATAAAAAATTGTTGAGAAATGTAACACATGCATGAATTGCTTGCACCGGTTTTAGTGTGAACATGCAAGAAGTGGTTCAAGATCTTTCTTTAGTGACCACTTAGGAAAAGTGGGAAATATTTCCATCTTGTAATTTCACTTGAAAAATAAAGGAAAAAGGTGAAAGTTTTATGTTTCGAAGTCAATTAGTCTTAGGATTCTAATGAAATATTCTTGAACATTAGTGATTTAAATTAGGATTTAATATTGTTCATACTTCTCATGATTGAGAAAGGTGGTAGTTAATATTGAGGAGATTAATTATATCTCTTAAAGCATAAAGAGGAGAAGATAGGAGAAGTCGATCACACACATGAGAATAGAGCAAAAGGGAGAAGGAGAAGGGTGGAGTGCATTCAAGGAGAAGAAGAACATATTGTTGAAGTGATTAGAAAGTGCAACAAATCATACACTATTGTAAAATATTTTCCATGCACATATTGTATACCTTTAAATTTGCAGGTTGTAATTTATCTTCTATGATTGCTTAAGTGTGTTTCAGTGTTGAGAGAAGAGGAAGAGCGATCCATTGTTCAAAACAAGCATAAAATAGCAGGTTGTACTATTTTATTGTACTAATGTAGATTTTCCCTTTCTTACACAAGCCATAAACTTCAGATCTAGGAGATTTAATGAGTGTACAATTGTTGGTTAAAAGTAGGTTGCAGAGGTCACCTTGTAAGCTTTGATCAATGAAATGAAAATCTAATTAGAAAGTAAATCCGTGTGTATGTGTTTAATTTCTTCTATTGTTCATTTTTCAGCAATTGTGTCATTGATGCAATGTTTAGAAATTCTTTTTTTTTCTTGTTAAATCAATTACATGTGTTTTATTTAATGAGAGAATATTGGGACAACAGTCAACTAGGATTGAAAAATTAACATGGTATCAAATATTTTCTTTGATTGAGATTCTCAAGGGTTTACAATGGAAAATAAACTACTGGAAAGAAGGAGTGGTAGTTAAAGGGTTTCAATATTTATTTTAAGGACTAATTTTTAGATCTAGGAGTTTGTGCATTAGATCTTAAATATGCCCTTAGCTAGCCTAAGATTTGAACACATACTGAATCAAACCTCAATTTTTTGTTGGAAAGTTAGTTGTCATTGATGTCATCTCTAGATTAACTCTAGAAGCATTGATGTCAACCCTAGTCTACCCTAGAAGAATCCCTGGAAAGATGGATAAGTGGTTGAGAATCCCCAAATGGTGTGGTCATGGAACCCAAAGTTTTTTTAGGAATAAGGACACGAAGGATAGTGTAAATGCATGTAACACACTCATAGATGGATAGTCCTTGTCATTTTGTTTCCAACGGTAAGTGGTACTTCATGTGGTTCCTCACGGTTTAGGATTTATGCCATCTTGAAGTTGAAAGCTTCGAAGAATGGTTAAGAAGCCCCTAAACAATTACAAGTCATTAATTAAAGGGTAAAGTGGTTGTAACAAGAATCCCTAAAGTTAAGGAGAGAAGTTACCTTGAAAAGGTCTAAATACACCTCAAGGAGTCTCTCATAAGAAAATTCACATACACAAGTCTATTGAATATCTTCTAAGTGAATAAGTGATATGGTTTATCTTTTCATAGCATATCCGAGGTAGGAAAAGTTTGAAGGAGCGAAGTGTACATATGTAACTAAACTATATTTATGAGGTTATATGTGGGCCACAGCTTAGCAAGACGCAGATGTATGCGGGTCATAGTACAACAAAGAGAGGATATGTTATCCACAGGTTGACAATGGGAAAGGCGTAGATGTACATGAGTCGTAGAAGAGAAAAGCACGAATATCCATGGGTTGATAGTGTACAAGTCACGGATCTGTGAAAAGGTTTTGAGGAGAATGGTAGTACCAGGTTGTTGAGGTTGAGGAAGAGTTACAAGTCTATAATCTTGTGTATCTAGTTTGCTATAGGATTAAAGATATGTTTTACATGTGTTTTGAAGGTTGTGTTTTGATACATGCTTGAGTCATGGTTTGGAGATTTGGGAATATGCTTTGAGGTACACCTTAGTGATGTTGTGGTACATTGATTAGAAGCATATCTTAGCTATCTTGGTATCTGGTTTGGTATATGTCACGGTGATGTTATCACTTGCTTGAGTCACTTCATTGATGATATATTATGGTTCATGATTTATGGAATGATTGAGACATGTCATGAGTGATATGGTATATAGTTGAGGAAAATCTCATGGTACATGGTTTATGGCATATCTCTTGGTTTGAGGAGCACCTTGGATATTGGGAACACTATTTGAGATATACTTTGGTATATGTATGAGGCATTCCTTGATGATGTTCATGCATGTTGAGACACATGGTTTATGCATAACATGGTACAAGTTTTGGTACATGGTTGTTGCATGGTATCATATAGGTTTCGTTACATGATATCGTACAGGTTTTGGCACATACATGGTATGGTACAAGTTTTGTACATGATATGGTACATGTTTTGGTACATGGTTGATGCATGATCTGGTACATGTTGATATGAAAGAGTAATAGTAGCAGGTTGATGTGAAAGTGGCAGTAACAGGTTGATGTGACAATTACATTGACATGTTGATGTGACAATTACATTGACAGGTTGATGTGAAAGTGATAGTAGCAGTTGTAGGTTGATCAGTGGTAGTGACAGTTTGAGTCTACAATTAAATTTCAAGGTGGCAGGACAAGGTAAGGAAAGGGAGTTGTATCTTCCTTCTGGTTGGATCCAGAGAACACATTCTGTTGGATCTTTCTTCAGGTTGGAGCCTGTAAATCAAGGGGTCATAGACTTCTTCCAGTTGAATATGGAGAACATAGGGAGTTGGATTTTCCTTCAATTCAGAGCATGTAAACTAGGGGGTTGAAGCCTCCTTCCAGGTGTAGCTGGAGAATTCATGGATTTGTAGCTTCCTTCAGGTTGGAGGCTATAAATAGGAGGTTGGAGCCTCCTTCCAGTTGGTGCTGGAGAATTGGGAAGTTGATGCTTCCTATGAATGTGATATTGATATATATAAGAAATCATTATGTGGTTTTCTCCCATTTGGGTTTCCACGTAAATTATGGTGTATTGTGTATTTATGGTTGTTTATTATGCACTAATGAATGATATTTTTTATGATTCAATAATATACTGAATGCATAAGTGATAAACTATTGAATAATGCTAATAAGGTTGAATTTTATATATCGTGATTGAAAGTGGTAAAAATTCCTCATACTGATTCACCTCCCTTCTCAGTATTCCAACAATTTCTTGTCATGGAAAGTGAAGGTTACACTCTTATTGGAAAAGAATTATCTCTACTATATTGTTAAGTATGTTGTGCCTTCTCCTATAAATATGCAACAATTGGTAGCCCATAAGAAGAAGAAAGTGAAGGACAAGTGGATGACCATGGAAACCATAAAGGATCATTTGATCCCTCATATATCCAAAGAAAAAATTGTAAAGGAAATGTTTGATACCTTGGTTTTCCTCTACCATAGTGAGAACATAAACATAAAGATGATATTACGAAAAAAAACTCGGATCCATCATAGAGATGAACAAATCAGATTTAGTCACCAATTACCTTATGAAGGTCATGTACATTCATGTTCAACTTGCAATGGTTGGGGAGAAGGTTGTAGATGCAGAGCTAGTGAACATGACATTGAATGGATTCTCAACTTCATGGGAACCATTTGTCAAAGGTATGTGTGCTTGTGAAAACCTTTATAACTTTGAAATTTTGTAGGATGAGTGTATCTAGGAGGATACTTGGATGGAGTCAAAGGTCAACAAGGAAGGTGGTGATGAGATTGTATCCCTATTTGGTCAGACAAATAAGGGTAGAGGTAAAATACCTAATAAGGTTAAGGGAAAGAGTGAGGAGTCAGCTTCACAACCAAGAAATAATGACTTGAGTAAAATAAAGTACTTGATTTTTCATAAGAATGGTCATTATGTATCGCAATGTTCAATTTAGAATAAGATTAAAGGGAAGCAACAATAGAACTATGTAGCAACCTCTACAAAAAATTAGATGAAAAAGTTCTCTACCAAGTTTGAGAAGTATTTCTAGATGGTATCTTGTATTTATACTAACATGATTCCTAAGAATGTGTGGTATGTGGAAAATGGAGCATTTCATCATATGACATCATCCCATCAGTTATTTTCTAGTCTAACAAAGTGGGACTTAGGAGTATAGGTTGAGCTTGGTGATGATTCCAAGTACATTGCAGTGGCAAGTGGTACTATTCCCTCCTAGATTGAGTTAGGTAACTCTTTAGATTTAGATGATGTTTTATTTTTTCTAGGGCTCATAAATAACTTGCTTTTAGTTTCAATTATGTAGGATAAGGTCTTTGCGATGGAGTTCAAGAACTAGAAATTCCTCATTAGATCGAAGGAATCTGGCTCAGATACATCTCAAGTAATAGGGTTTAGAGAAGGTAAACTTTATTTTTTGTAGTTTGAACATGTTTAAACCCTAGTTCATAATAATAACAACTTGTGTGAGTTATGACACAAGAGGATGGGGCACTTGCATCACAAGGAATTTCCTATTTTGAGGGAAAGAGTTATTGGTCTTCTAGAGTTTAGAATTGAGTAGCAGGGAGTATGTAGAGGGTGCATGCTTGTAAATAATGCCAAGGTTGTCATCCTAAGAAGCGAGCATAGGTCTAAGGAGATTCTATACCTAGTGCATTTGAATGTTTGTGGAACAATGTCAGTAGCATCAATTTTATAAAGCATGCACTATTTCCTTCATTGATGAATTCTCTTGCAAAATTCGGATCTACTTCCTAAATACCAAGGATGAGGTCTTGAGAAGGTTTCAAGAGTTCAAATTTCTAGTTGAAAACTAGATAGGGAAGAAAATCAAAGTCTTGAGATCAAATAATGGGGGTGAGTATACCTCCAAGGAATCAAGAGGTAGTTGATTGTTTTAGAACCCATAAAAGAATGGGGTTGCAAAGCACAAGAATTAATCCATCATAGGGATTGTTAAGGCCATGATTCATGACCATGAATTGTTGATGTTTCTTTGGGAAAAGGAAATCAATATCATAATCTGAATCTAAAACCAGTGTCCTCGTAGGATCTTGGAGGACAAGACATGAGAGGAGAAATTCAATAGTGTGAAGTTAGAGTTGATTCATTTCCACATCTTTGATTATCTAATTTATGTCCATGTACTGGTATAAAAGAGGACTAAGTTGGAATTATCCAGTAGGAAGGGTTTATTTTTAGGTTACAATGAGACTTCAAAGACCTGCAGGTTCTATATTCTAGAGCAAAGGAAGACAATAGTGAGAAGGGATGTAAATTTTGAGGAAGACTTTGAATCTACGAAGACTTGTGAGCCTATTCCAATGACAAAGGTTGAGGAGCGAGAAGCTTTGAAGGTTGAGCTAAGATCACTAGTGACTTCTAGATCAGTACAACAACCTTCAATGGTTCACTTAGATGTTGAGGGATGATCAAGAGTTTGTGAAGGCTCCTGGGAGAACATTTAGAGAGAGTAGATCTCCAAAAAGTTTCCATACTAGATGGCATTGATGAATAGAATCATATAATATGAGCCTTCCATCTTTTAGGAGGTAGCATACCAACAGATATGTTAGGATGCCATGGTGGATGAGTGCACCTCCATCATGGATAATGATGTTTAGGACATATTGCTAAGATCATAGGGGAAATTAGTAGTGAGTTCCAAGTGGATATACAAAATCAAGCATGCAACAAATGGTTTCATTGAGAAGTTCAATATGAGATTCATGGTAAGAGGGTTCTCCAAAAAACAGGGGGTGGACTACAAGGATACATTTTCTCCAGTCACCATGTACACTTCCATTAAAGAAATTATGTCCTTAATTTTATTTAATATGGGATGGAGGATACATTAGATGGATGTGAAGACAAAATTCCTTAATGGGATCATTGAGGAATAAGTCTACATAGAGAAGCCTCAAGGATTTGAAGTAAATGGGAAAAAGTCCCATGTTTGTAGAGTTAAGAAACTCTTATATGGACTCAAGAAGGAACTGAGAACATCATGGTATTCCATGATAGATGGATATTTGCAAAGTATGAGCTTCACAAAAAGTGAAGTAGATCCTAACTTATATTATGTATTTGTTGGGATTGAAATGTTCATTTTAGTTTTATATGTAGATGACTTATCTCTAACAGGTGCAGATAATCTCATTGAAGGGTGAAATGTAGACATGGTATTTCATCATTGGGTAGCAACAAAACATGTGCTTAGATACTTGAGGGGCATAGTGGAGTATGGTCCAAGATATCTTGGAGATGGTGAAGTGAAGTTGTAGGGTATTAAAACTTAGATTGGGAAAGAAGTGAAACATATAGGAAGATCACCTCAAGGTGCTTCTTTAGGTTGGGATCAATGATGATATCCCAGTTTAGTAATATTCATATTTTTGTGGTATTTATCTCAGAAAAGTAAGAATACTCGGCATCCGGTAATGCTAGTTGTGAGGCCATCTAGCTTCGCGAGTTACTTGCAGGATTGTTTGATCAGGAGTTGGACCCCATAGTCATTTATTATGATAATCAAATATATATCAAAATCTTTAAGAATCCAAAGTTTCATGATAGGTCCAAGCACATAAAGATCAAATATCACTTCATACGTGACACGATTTAGAAGGGAGTAGTGAAGCTTCAATAGATTACCACAAATTTCAGGTAGCTGAAAATATAACCAAGACCTTAGCAAAAAGAAAATTTGAAACATTCAGAGGCAGACTTGGATTGGTGCATAATTCCTTCCTTTCTAAGAGTGAGTGTTGAGAAATGTAGCTCAATTAGGAACGTATTGCATAGGTTTCAGTGTGAACATGCAAGAAGTGGTTCAATACTTTTCTTTAGTGACCACTTAAGAAAAATGGGAAACAATTCCATGTTGTAATTTCACTTGAGAAATAAAATGAAAAGTGAAAGTCATATGTTTTGAAGCCAATTAGTCTTAGGAATCTAAATGAACATTTCTAGAAGTTATATAACATTAGTGACTTAGATCAAGATTTAATCTTAGTTGTACATCTTATGAGTGAGATAGGTGGTAGATAATATTGAGGAGATTAGTTATCTCTTTCAAAGCATAAAGAGGACAAGATGGGAGAAGTCGATCACACACATGAGAAGAGAGCAAGATAGAGAAGAAGAAGGGAAGAATGAATTCAAGGATAAGAAGAGCATATCGCTAAAGTGACTAGCAAGTAAAACAAATCATACACTATTATAGAAATCTTTTCCATGCATAGAAATTTGTACTTTGTCTTTTGTGATTTATTAATTTTGATTCAGTGTTGAGAGAGGAGGAAGAGCAATCTATTTTTAAGAATAGGTAGAAAAGAGAAGGTTGCATTGGTGTATATTTTTCCTTATATATACAATTCATACACTTTGGATCTAAGAGATTTAATGACCCGACCATTGTTGGTTAAAATCAAGTTGTATATAATGACCCTCCTATTTAGTTACAACAACAAGCCTCTCATAACAAGTGCAATTTTTTATTTTTTATTTTTTGTGTGTGCGTGTGTACAAGGGTAATAGAGACATGATACTCTACGTCACAACACGAAGACGAACATGACATATGAAACTGCGACAACAACATAATGACCTAAGAAGCACATCAAGCATCTGGAAGCAATGAACGACAATCAACCGACGAAAAATAAGACTGACTACTCGCCCGTCCTACCCTACAATGGTTAGGACCTCCAGGACACATAAGCAATGCTCAAGCCTAGGTTCCCATCGATTTTGACCATTTAAGGTCTCAAGGCTGGCGACTGTTCTGAGGAACAAGGAGGTGTCTACATCCCGCCCAACACAAGTAGTCCGAGCCTACTAAGCTAATGACAAACATCCTAACAACCCAACGCAACCAAAATTCATTACTCAAGCAACTAGAATATCTTACAGTGAGCAAACCAAGCACATTAAATGTTTACAAGACCAAGTATGAACATGAATTAGAATGAACATCAACACCCTCAACGGGAAGCGCAAGCTAAAAATGACTTCGCCAAAATCCCAATCAATTGTCGAGTCGACCTAGTCAATAGTTACTGTCTTTTTAATCATCTATAATGAGCCCAACTTAGTATGTCTAGAATGCAGAATATCATTAAGGTACAATCTGAATTAGCCTTAAAACAAATTCATTTTTGCAGTTCTAAATTACAAGTGTCAACAGAGTACCATCTAAATCAACATTTAAGGAACATTACTAAGCAAGTCTAAATATTCGACTGGATTAATAATTAAAAATATAATTAATCCTTAATTAAAATCTAACCAACCTGTCAAATTAGTTGATGAAGGTATCAATCTTATCAAACAACATGGACTACAATGCAAATTGAAATATGACAATGTAATGCCAAAAATTAAAGATAAAAATGAAAATAAAATGGATGTGATTAGATCCATTTGTAACCACCATGTATCATGACCATAACATGAGAGATGAAATCTCCATAATTGTAAATCTTTTTTGCAATTTTGCAATCTTGCAGGACTTAATTCATCTTGGCCCATGATAAATCTGAACTTAAGATGGATCTAGGCTCTATACTATTAAAAACATTTATGTTAGAACACATGTATCAAGATGAGTAGTGATTTTGAAATATTAACTTCCTACTGAAATCTCATGTTAAATCTGATATAAGTAAAGTAAATCCATTTTTAACTCCAAAACTATTATGGTGAAAGGTGGAATCTTCTAAAAGGAAAACTTTTCCTAAAATTCTTGATTCTAAAAAAGTTTGCAACTAAGGGATTTATTCCTCCAAACTATTGTGTATTCAGAAGTAAAATATATTTGCACTGGAAAATCAATTTCCTTGAATCTTTTCCATACTACCTTAAACATAGATGCACTGCACTGTTTACCACCAATGTCCAAACATAAATATTCATTACATATATTTAATTATAATTTTTAAAAGGATTACTTTTGCGGGAGACTAGCAAAATAAATAAAAGTGAGAACAAGGATTAATAAAGATTATTCGAACATATGTAATGTCGTGGAAAATGACTATAACAACATAAATCTAAAAGAATTTCAATTTGGCAGGCATGTTAGTGCTCTCTGATCATGCATGTGGACACAACCCTCCCCCTCCCGCACTGGGAGACATGTAGTTTTGACAATCAGACAAGCTTGACAAAGTTACAGAACCCCTAAGTGATTCGAACAAGCCATTCTTCATCTTATTATTATTACTACTTTCACTACATATCCCTGAAATACAAATTTAAAATGCAGTGGCCTAGAAGCCGAACTTTCACTAACCATGGTGACCACCATAATCAGGGCAATCAATATTAATAATCGGGCAGATGCTATTCTCTTTTCCATTTCTCAGTAACCATTCCAAGCAACCAATAAAATTATTCTCTTGATTGCAGCGAGTAAGAAAATAATATGAGTCTATCTTCCTTACAGGTAGAGATATATAGGAAGTATCTATGCAGTGAGGAGGGGTGCTGAGAATAGGGAAAACGTTGTCATACTAGAGGGAAAAATCAAAATCTTCAATAGTAAAAACGTTGTCATACCAAAGGGAAAAATCGAAACCTTCAACAGTAAAAACGTTTTCATACCAGAGGGCAAAAGTGGTTGAATCATAGCAAGAATCCAAATGAATTGAAAAGATAAATCCATAGGTGGAATCAGCACGGTCAGGTAACCGTTTTAAAGCCCAAAAAATGTGGGTATAAGAAGCCAGCTCAGGCAATGTTATTAAGAAAAAATGATGGTCATTAAACATAAAAACGTAGGGAAAATATCACTCAGTCATTTACCTGGTTCAATGCAGATAGGGAACAGTAAATAAAATTCGCAAAATCAAACCAAACCACAACAATCAATACCATTAAATATTCACATGGGAAATAGATGTTTGCAGTGAATTGAAGAATTCAACATTGAATTGAATGATTGTTGGCGTTTAACAATTTTAATTTCCAAATTGCAATTCCTTAAGCAACAGTTTAGTTACAAATGTTTTCTAGAAGCGTAACACTAAATTCTGCAATGACTAGCAATACTAGCATTCAAAACCAACTAATTGAAAGCAATGTAAGGGAAAGCTCATAAACTTATGGTTAAATACATCTAGAAAGTGGCTAGATGTACATACAATATGACATTTTGAAACCCAACAAATCTGCAATCGAAAGTTAGAGTATTCACTCTTCCAAGTTATTACGTGGCCTGTGAACTGTGTGTAATAATAGCGTTACACTAAAGGACACTCTTCTATTTGGTGCGATGGCCAAACCTTGGTTCCAAACACGTTTAAGGTTGAAACAGTTCGATACAAATAACAAAAGTTCATAGCATTCATAAGGCAAATGGAATCATTCATTCCATATACATGGACTATTTATGGTGGTAAACAAATACTACTATAGTGTTCACTTCAAAACCTATTTATTCAGACATATAAATTCAAAAATTGAACCAGATATATAATTTCAGAAATTGATTCAGACATATAAATTCAGGAATTGATTCAGACATATAAATCCAGTCATAAAAATCGAGCAGGGTAGAGGTATGGATTTCCTGTGCCAACTAAACCAATTACAATCACAATAATCACTCCATTACACTTAAATTCTGTGAAAAATTCCTAATACCACCTACCAAACATAAATCAAGAACGTAGGCAACGCTCTGAATGACGCCCGCGCACTCCATGCAACTCACGCTCATCGACCATCGAGACTTCACCGGTACCTCCCAGCCAATGCTAGGGGTACTCTTCTTCCCCCTTAGCCTCTTGAGCCGCAAAGGGGCCACACACGCTATCCAGAGGTTTTGTCTAGCTCCCATCTCGCCTTGCAAGGCCGAGCTACCACTCCTCTCCGAGTTGGGTATCCCAACTCCCACAAGTAAATCAGTCAAGTCGATATTTCTGTAGCATAACGTTACGCAAACAGAAGATCCCCTTCAACCTTCTCCTTCCCTTCTTTTATAGAGTTTCGAACTTCCTTTCTTTCCTAAAATCTCATTTAATTAAATTTTTTCAAAATAAATTCCCAAAATTCCTCTCCGTACAAGTGTCCCTCATCCCCTACAATCCTCCATGAATTAATTTCTTTAATTAAGTAAGTATATTTATTTCCCTCACCCACCTACAGTTACTCCTAGAATCACTCCTAGGTGTCCCCAAATTCTCTTACAGGTTTTAATAGCTTTCCCTTTTATTAAATTGTCAATTCAATTTAAAATTAGAAGCTCTTAAGTGGTAGATTCTTTACTAAGTTGACTTTTCGTTTTTTCCCTTAAGTTCCCCTTTTTCCCTTTTTGTGTTACCTCTTTTCCCTAGATTCCTAATTTTTTATTTTCCCTCTTTCCCCTTTTAATTAGAACTCAAAAAGCCAGTTGTGGAATTTAACCCCCTTTTCCCTTTTATCATTTAATTAGTATATATATTTTTTTAAATTATCAAAAAGATAAAATAATTAATTCTCCGTTTTACATTTATTACCACAGATTCTATTTTTATGAATAACTTAATTTCTTACTCCATGTTACAAAATTTAACGTAGGTCAAAATTATTATTTAAGTTATTTTTATTTTTATTATTATTATTTATTTTTATTTTTTTTTAGAAGACAAGGTTCTACCACTAGCGCAATTTAGACTTAGGCCTTAAATTTCATACTGGGCGACATTTAATTAGGGTTTTTTTTTTTTAAATTACTTAACATGTTATTTGTCTTAGGGCCATCTAGGTTCATCCCTCTATCATCAACAATGCAATGTGCCCTTCAGGACGCACTAGGTGCTCCAAGGGTGCCACTCGCCTCATCTGTTCCTTGTGCAATGTGCCCTTCAAGACGCACTACGTGCTCCAAGGGTGCCACTCGCCTCAATATAATTCCTTTGCGTGACGTGCCCTTCAGGACGCGCTACGTGCTCCAAGGGTGCCACTCACCTCTTGACTGATTTGGTAGACATCAATAACCCCTGGAGTCAACACTCCACCAGGTGAACTTGTGGGAGACTAAGGGCTTCTAAGGAATAAGGCCCCTGCCTTATTGCATGCCCCTTAGAATCATCGTGAGCGACTATCACAATCTTCCCTCATGACATCGTGGGTCCTCTTGAACTAGGTAGTCGTTAACCTACATTTCGAGCCACGACGGGAGTGCTAGGAGGTTGTGGCAGGGCTGATGTCCACACCTCTCCCTCAACATCTCTGGTAGTCGTGTGCGACCCCTTTACTCCATATGTGAGTCTGGTCGGAAAGCTATCGTCAGCCTCCATCATCAACAAATCATGTCAGAACATATCCATATCATATCATCAGGTCAGATGCACTAATATCACAGTAAAACAATCAAACCCCAATGGAGCACTCCTTGACTCGATCCGGATTCCAAGGGTTCCATCGATGCCTCTGCATCCTCGAGGTCCTAAACCCTGCACACTCAGTAAAACTGAGTCAATAGCACCTGTCTATGTCAATGTAGTAAAAAAACATATCATCAACCCATAATGCCTCATAATAAAATCAAAGTTTTAATAACATAATAATCCGAATCACTTGCGAGCAAGTGTTCTCAAAGAATAAGTTCACTCAGTGCGCTAGAGAGGGATGTTACATACACCGCCTCTTGGTCTAAACTTCATCCCGAAGTTTCACAGTATAAATGTTGAAATAAAGTGTATCATAGTATCATATGTCTATTTATCAAACAAAAATGGAAACTGTTGGCGCATATCATATGCATCCTCCCAGGTCGCCGAGTGAGGACTATAATCGTCCCACTGGACCTTGACCTGATCTATCATTCGACGTCATAGTTCTCAAACGCAATGATCCAATATGCGGACCAGCTCAGCCGTGAGCTCTCCCTCGTCCAATACATGCAAGGAACTCATGTCAATAACATGTGTAGGATCACTAGTATAATGTCTCAAAATAGATACATGAAAAACATCGTGCATACGCCTCAAAGAATCAGGCAAGGCGAGTCGATAGGCCAAGGGCCCCTTTCTCTCCACAATCTCGAAAGGTCCCACGAACCTAGGAGAGAGTTTATCTCCCTTCCCAAACTTGATCAAACTCTTTTGCGGTTTAACCCGCAAGAAGACTCGATCACTGACCTCGTAACTGCGATCAACACGGTGCACATCGGCATAACTCTTTTGTCGATCATGTGCTTATTTTATCCTTTGTCTTATTGTTTTCATTTTCTCTTCCATTTCTTGGATCACTTATAGTCCCACCAGGACCCTATCCTCAAGAAGATCCCAACTCAAAGGCGTTCGACACGGTCACCCGTAAAGAAACTCGAAAGGCACCATCTTAATGGTGCTCTGGTAACTATTGTTGTAAGCGAACTCCACTAGCAGAAAGAATTATTCCCAACGCTTTTGTTGGTCCATTACGTACATGCGCAACATGTCTCCCAAGGTTTGGTTCGTTCGTTCGATCTGCCCGTAAGTCTCCGGGTGATACGCAGTACTAAAGTTAAGTGGGGTTCCCAAGGCCTCTTGGAAACTCGTCCAAAATCATCCAGTAAACACCAATCCTCGATCAGATATAATCCTCTTAGGCACGCCATGCAGTCTCACAATCTCACTGATGAAAACTCTAGCTATGTCAGGTGCCTGATACGTCGTACATACAGGAATAAAGTGAGCACTCTTCGTGAGAGTGTCTACTACTACAAAAATCGAGTCATGTCTCCTTTCCATCAGTGGCAATCCAACAATAAAATCCATCAAAATAACTTCCCATTTCGATTCCGGAATAGCATGTGGTTTTAGTAATCCCGCTGGGTGTCTATGTTCGGCCTTTACCTGCTGACATTCTAGACATTTGGCCACATAGTTGACTATGTCTGCCTTCATTCCCTTCCAGAAGAATAAGGGTTTAAGGTCTGCCCTCATCTTCGTGACTCCCGGGTGAGCCATGTATACTGCTCTATGAGCCTCGCTTAGGATCAACATCCTCAACTCGTTGTTTGGCAGTACGTAGATCCGACTTTTAAACCTCAATAAACCATCGCTATCAAATGAAAATCCCTCAAATTGTGGTACCATCATTGTGTTTTGTCCGATAAAACCCTCGACCTCTTTGTACCATTCATCGTCACGCTGTAAAGTTAGAATATTTTCACGTAGATTCGTCTGAAGAGGCAACACCAAAAATATGTGTGGTCTCCGACTCAATGCATTTTCCACTCGGTTCATTGTTCCTTTTATATAAGTAATCTCGAAGTCGTACTCGCTAAGCAATTCTGACCAACGTCGTTGTCTTGCGTTNCAACACCAAAAATATGTGTGGTCTCCGACTCAATGCATTTTCCACTCGGTTCATTGTTTCTTTTATATAAGTAATCTCGAAGTCGTACTCGCTAAGCAATTCTGACCAACGTCGTTGTCTTGCGTTTAGGTCACTTTGCGTAAATATGTTTTGTAGTCCATAGTGGTCAGTATTTAGTTCAAATTTTCATCCAACAAGGTAGTGTCTCCAAACCTTCAAGGCATATACGATGGCTAACAACTCCAAATCATGCGTCGTGTAGTTCTCCTTATGCCTTCTCAGTTTCCTCGAAATGTAAGTGATCATTCTTTTGTCTTGCATCAAGACTCCACCTAAGCCTTCCTTGGATGCGTCAGTGCATACCAAGAAGTTTGTGTCCATGTTAGGGACCTTTAGTATCGTTGTTGTTGTCAACATCTTCTTGAGCCTCCGAAATGCTTCCACGCATTTCTCGGTCCAAATAAACTTCTTATTTTTCTTCTGCAATTCCGTGATCGGATTTTCTATCTTTGAAAACCCTTCTACGAACTGTCGATAGTATCCTGCTAAACCCATGAAGCTACACACTTCCATGGCATTCGTCAGCACAGGCCATTCCATGATAGGCTCGACCTTTGTTGTATCCATGATGATGCCTTTGCCGAAGATGGCATGCCCTAAGTAGTGAATCCTTGATTGATAAAAAGAGCATTTGGACAACTTCCCATATAGTTTATTCTCTCGCAGACACTGTAGTACCAAGCGCAAGTGCTCTTCATGCTCCTCCATCATTCGAGAGTAGATCAAAATATCGTCAATGAATACTTGGACGAACTTATCCAAGTACTCGCAGAACACCCCATTCATCAAATTCATAAATACCCCTGGGGTGTTTGTCAGTCCAAACGGTAAAACAGTAAATTCGTAATGTCCAAACCTCGTCTTAAAGGCGGTCTTAGGGACATCATCCTCCTTGATCCGTAACTGGTGATACCCTGATCACAAATCGATCTTGGAGAACACCTTCGCGCCCTTCATTTGATCGAACAGATCATCAATTCTCGGCAATGGATATTGATTCTTGATCGTAGCCTTGTTCAGTTGATGGTAGTCAATGCAAAGCCTCCACGATCCGTCCTTCTTTCGTATGAAAATAACAGGTGCACCCCACGGTGACACACTAGGACGTATCAGTCCCAGGTCCAACAACTCCTTCAGTTGCATTTTCAACTCTTGTAACTCCGGGGTCGACATCTGATAAGGCATTCTTGCTATTGGTTCAGCCCTCAGTTTTAGGTCTATGGTAAACTCCAACTCCCTCTCTGGCGGCATCCCAGGTAACTCCTCTGGAAATACGTCTGCAAACTCTTTCATCACCAGAAGGTGTTCTAGACCTTCCACTACTCTCTTCTCGTTTAACGCAAGGATCGCATAAAGTTTGCACCCCTTGCGCATACTCTTTCGTAGATGTAAGGAAGAGATGAACCTTAGGGAAAATCCCTAGTTTCATCCTACAATCACCCGTCTCTGTCCCTCGTCATTGACCAAGCTCAACCATTTTGTCTTACAGTTGAGTATAGCCTCATGCGATTCCAACCAGTCCATACCAATAACGACGTCATAAGATCCTAAGACCGTGACGTACAGGTTGGCCCCTGTGAAAAACTCTCCCAGGTTAAGGATACATCATGTAACCTTTCCTCCAACCTTTTGTTTGGCTCCCAAAGTCATCTCTACGAAGCTAAACTCGTCCTGTTCGACTTCCTTTACCTTAATCCTTTTTAGCGTTGCACCAGAAATGAAACTCTCGGTAGCATCGGGATCTATCAAAATACTAAGAGTCTGGTCAGCAACGGTACCGGTCGTCTCAATCACAGTCGACTGGTGCTCTGCCTGGTGGTTATTCATCGCTGCATGAATCCGATGGGCCTTGCCCATATCTCCCATGATAGTGGGTCCAGCTGATCCGGACGCTCTATTCCTCTCCACTGGGCAATCACGTTGGTAGTGTGGCTCCCCACACGTTCAACACCCCTTCTTCAGCCCAGTAGTCCTTGTACCCAAAGTAGAAGATGACGACCCACCTGCCTGGAACCCTGGTCTGTTCTGTTGAATAGGCCTAAATTGTTGCTGATGTTGTGGTCCTCGATAAGGTGTCTACTGCTGAGGCGTTGGTCGACGAGGTGTAGTGAAAATGGATCCTCTATGGAAGCCATGATACCCTGGCGTATGTCTGGCTGGTGTCTAATGTTGTTGTGCTCCATATGACACCCGCCCTGCTGGTCTCTTTGGAGTCTTGTTCTGACCCTCACTGATAAGCTCCTCCTCTGCTATGAAGGCCTTCTGGACGGCATCATGCAAGGTTTGTGGCATCAAAATCCTAACCTTTGCACACAGGCTGTCGTTAAGGCCGAACACGAACCTGTTGACCTTAAGTTTCTCAGTGTTAAGGTGCGGAGCATACCGAAGCATCTCCATAAAATGGGCCTCGTATGAGGGCACCATACGACCTCCCTGTCATAAGGCGTTGAACTCATTGAGCTGACGCTCAATGAATTCCTCTGAAAGGTACCTCTCTTGGAACCGTTTCTCAAACAGTTCCCATGACATGTCTTCGACGACCATGTTCAGCTGTAGTAGGAGCATCTTCCACCATAGAAGAGCGCTCCCCTTTAGTTGAAAGACCACCATGTGGACCTTCATGTTGGAGGTATAATCGCGAAGTGCGAAGCACATCGCCATGTTCTCCAACCATGCCTCGGCGGTTGTGTCGTCTAGGGAACCAAAGAACTCATGAAATTTGACCTTCTCGAGTTCACGTTGAATGCTACCTGTACCGACCGGAGTGCACGGTGGAACCTCAGTGAGTGTCGGTGCCCTAGCCTCATCTCTTTCCAAACGACTGATCAGTGCCTCAGACATGCGCTGAAAAGATATCATCATCCCGACCACATCACCAACTGCTATCTGCTCCTGTCCGAGAACCTGCTTGTCTCCCTGGGGGTTAAACCCCACAGGCATGGATGCTACCGGAGGGGTCGCGCCTCCTCCCCTAGCACCCCGTCGTCTGCCTCCGCAATGTCCTCTAACCATGATTACCTGCATGCACACAAGTCAACTTGATCAACAACAGTATAATCAATCATATCAATGAAAGCCGTAGCGATCCCAAGTCGTGGGTTGAACCTGGCTCTGATACCATATGTAACAACCCTCCTGTTTAGTTACGACAACAAGCCTCTCATAACAAGTGCAATTTTTTTTTATTCTTTTTTGTGTGTGCATGTGTACAAGGGTAATAGAGACATGATACTCTGCATCACAACATGACGATGAACATGATGTATGCAACTGTGACACCAACATAACGACCTAAGAAGCACATCAAGCATCTGGAAGCAATGAACGACAACCAACAGACGAAAAATGAGACTGACTACCCGCTCGTCCTACCCTGCAATGGTTAGGACCTACAGGACACATAAGCAATGCTCAAGCCCAAGTTCCCATCGATTTTGACCATTTAAGGTCTCAAGGTTGGCGATTGTTCTGAGGAACAAGGAGGTGTCTACATCCTGCCCAACACAAGCAGTCTGAGCCTACTAAGCTAATGACAAACATCCTAACAACCCAACGCAACCAAAATTCATTACACAAGTAACTAGAATCTTTTACAGTGAGCAAACCAAACACATTAAATGTTTACAAGACCAAGTACGAACATGAATTAGAATGAACATCAACACCCTCAACGAGAAGCGCAAGCTAAAAATGACTTCGCCAAAATCCCAATCAATCTTCGAGTCGAGCTAGTCAATAGTTACTGTCTTTTTAATCATCTATTACGAGCCCAACTTAGTATGTCTAGAATGCAGAATATCATTAAGGTACAATCTAAATTATCCTTAAAACAAATTCATTTGCGCAGTTCTAAATTACAAGTGTCAATAGAGTACCATCTAAATCAACATTTAAGGAACATTACTAAGTAAGTCTAAATATTCGACTGGATTAATAATTAAAAATATAATTAATCCTTAATTAAAATCTAACTAGTCTGTCTAATTAGTTGATGAAGGTATCAATCTTATCAAACAACATGGACTACAATGCAAATTGAAATATGACAATGTAATGCCAAAAATTAAAGATAAAATTGAAAATAAAATGGATGTGATTAGATCCATTTGTAACCACCATCTATCATGACCATAACATGAGAGATGAAATCTCCATAATTGTAAAGCTTTTCTGCAATTTTTCGATCTTGCAGAACTTAATTCCTCTTGGCCCATGATAAATATGAACTTAAGATGGATCTAGGTTGTATACTATTAAAAACATTTATGTTAGAACACATGTATTAAGATGAGTAGTGATTTTAAAATATTAACTTCCTACTGAAATCTCATGTTAAATCTGATATAAGTAAAGTAAATCCATTTTTAACTCCAAAACTATTATGGTGAAAGGTGGAATCTCCTTAAATGCAAACTTTTCCTAAAATTCTTGATTCTAAAAAAGTTTGCAACTAAGGGATTTATTTCTCCAAACTATTGTGTATTCAGAAATAAAATATATTTGCACTGGAAAATCAATTTCCCTGAATCTTTTCCATACTACCTTAAACAGAGATGCACTGCACTGTTTACCACCAATGTCCAAACATAAATATTCATTACATATATTTAATTATAATTTTTAAAAGGATTACTTTTGCGGGAGACTAGCAAAATAAATAAAAGTGAGAACAAGGATTAATAAATATTATTCGAACATATGTAATGCCATGGACAATGACTATAACAACATAAATCTAAAAGAATTTCAATTTGGCAGGCCTGTTAGTGCTCTCTGATCATGCAGGTGGACACAACCCTCCCCCTCACGCGCTGGGAGACATGTAGTTTTGATAATCAGACGAGCCTAACGGAGTTACAGAACCCCTAAGTGATTCGAACAAGCCATTCTTCATCTTATTATTATTACTACTTTCACTACATATCCCTGAAATATGAATTTAAAATGCAGTGGCCTAGAAGCCGAACTTTCACTAACCATGGTGACCACCATAAGCAAGGCAATCAATATTACCAATTGGGCAGATGCTATTCTCTTTTCCATTTTTCAGTAACCATTCCAAGCAACCAACAAAATTGTTCTCTTGATTGCACCGAGTAAGAAAATAATATGATTCTATCTTCCTTACAGGCAGAGATATATAGGAAGTAGCTACGCAGTGAGGAGGGGTGCTGAGAACAGGGAAAACATTGTCATACCAGAGGGAAAAATTGAAATCTTCAATAGTAAAAACGTTGTCATACCAGAGGGAAAAATCGAAATCTTCAACAGTAAAAACGTTGTCATACCAGAGGGAAAAAGTGGTCGAATCATAGCAAGAATCCAGATGAATTGAAAAGCTAAATCTGTGGGTGGAATCAGCACGCTCAGGCAACCGTTTTAAAGCCCAAAAATCGTGGGTACAAGTAGCCAGCTCAGGCAACGTTCTTAAGCAAAAACAGTGGTCATTAAACATAAAAACGTAGGGAAAATATCACTCAGTCATTTACCTAGTTCAACACAGATAGGGAACAGTAAATAAAATTCGCAAAATGAAACCAAACCAAAACAATCAATACCATTAAATATTTGCATGGGAAATAGATGTTTGCAGTGAATTGAAGAATTCAACATTGAATTGAATGACTGTTGGCGTTTAACAATTTTAATTTCCAAATTGCAATTCCTTAAGCAATGGTTTAGTTACAAATGTTTTCTAGAAGCGTAACACTAAATTCTACAGTGACTGGCAATACTAGCATTCAAAACCAACTAATTGATAGCAATGTAAGGGAAACCTTATAAACTTATGGTTAAATACATCTAGAAAGTGGCTAGATGTACATACAATATGACATTTTGAAACCCAACAAATTTGCAATCGAAAGTTAGAGTATTCACTCTTCCAAGTTATTAAGTGGCCTGTGAACTGTGTGTAATAATAGTGTTACACTAAAGGACACTCTTCTATCTGGTGCAATGGCCAAACACATTTAAGGTTGAAACAGTTTGATACAAATAACAAAAGTTCATAGCATTCATAAAGCAAATGGAATCATCTGTTCCATATACATGGACTGTTTATGGTGGTAAACGAATACTACTATAGTGTTCACTTCAAAACCTATTTATTCAAACATATAAATTCAGAAATTGAACCAGACATATAATTTCAGAAATTTATTCAGACGTATAAATTCAGGAATTGATTCAGACATATAAATCCAGTCATAAAAATCGAGCAGGGTAGAGGGACGGATTTCATGTGCCAACGAAACCAATTACAATCACAATAATCACGCCATGACACTTAAATTCTATGAAAAATTCCTAATACCACCTACCAAACAGAAATGAAGAGTGTACCGTTGCCTAATCGCCCGCTCTGAATGACGCCCGCGCGCTCTATGCAACTCACGCTCGCTGACCGTCGAGACTTCACCGGTACCTCCCAGCCAATGTTAAGGGTGCTCATCTTCCCCTTTAGCCCCCCGAGCCACAAAGGGGCCACACACGCTATCCAAAGGTTTCGTCTAGCTCCCAGTTCGCCTCACAAGGCCAAGCTACCACTCCTCTCCGAGCTGGGTATCCCAACTCCCACAAGTAAATCATTCAAGTCGATATTTCTGCAGCGTAACGTTATGCAAACAGAAGATCCCCTTCAACCTTCTCCTTCCCTTCTTTTATAGAGTTTCGAACTTCCTTTCTTTCCTAAAATCTCATTTTATTAAAGTTTTTAAAAATAAATTCCCAAAATTCCTCTCCGTACAAGTGTCCCTCATCCCCTACAATCATCCATGAATTAATTTCTTTAATTAAGTAATTATCTTTATTTCCCTCACCCACCTATAGTTATTCCTAGAATCACTCCTAGGTGTCCCCAAATTCTCTTACAGGTTTTAATAGATTTCCCTTTATTAAATTGCTAATTCAATTTAAAATTAGAAGCTCTTAAATGGTAAATTCTTTACTAAGTTGACTTTCCGCTTTTTCCCTTTTTATGTTACCTATTTTCCCTAGATTCCTAATTTTTTATTTTTCCTCTTTCCCCTTATAATTAGAACTCAAAAAGGCAGTTGTGGAATTTAACCCCTTTTCCCTTTTATCATTTAATTAGTATATATATTTTTTTAAATTATCAAAAAGATAAAATAATTAATTCCCCTTTTTACATTTATTACCACAGATTCTATTTTTATGAATAACTTAATTTCTTACTCCCTTCATGTTACAAGATTTAACGAAGGTCAAAATTATTATTTAAGTTATTTTTATTTTTATTATTATTATTTTTATTTTTTATTTTTTTAGAAGACAAGGTTCTACCACTAGCGTAATTTAGACTTAGGCCTTAAATTTCGTACTGGGTGACATTTAATTAGGGAAATTGTTTTAAAATTAATTAATATGTTATTTGTCTTAGGGCCATCTAGGTTCATCCCTCTATCATCAACAACGCGACGTGCCCTTCAAGACGCACTAGGTGCTCCAAGGGTGCCACTCACCTCATTTGTTCCTTGGGCGATGTGCCCTTCAGGACGTACTATGTGCTCCAAGGGTGCCACTCACCTCAATATAATTCCTTTGCGCGACGTACCCTTCAGGATGCACTACGTGCTCCAAGGGTGCCACTTGCCTCTTGACTGATTTGGTAGACATCAATAACCCCTGGAGTCAACACTTTGCCAGGTGAACTTGTGGGATACTAAGGGATTCTAAGGAATAAGGCCCCCGCCTTATTGCACGCCCCTTAGAATCATCGTGAGCGACTGTCGCAGTCTTCCCTCACGGCATTGTGGGTCCTCTTGAACTAGGTAATCGTTAACCTACAATTCGAGCCACGGCGTGAGTGCTAGTAGGTTGTGGCAGGGTTGTTGTCCACACCTCTCCCTCAACATCTCTGGTAGTCGTGTGTGACCCCTTTACTCCATATGTGAGTCTGGTCGGCAAGCTATCGTTAGCCTGCATCATCAACAAATCATGTCATAACATATCCATATCATATCATCAGGTCAGATGGACTAATATCATAGTAAAACAATCAAACCCCAATGGCACACTCCCTGACTTGATCCAGAGTTCAAGGGTTCCATCGATGCCTCTGCATCCTCGAGGTCCTAAACCCTACACACTCAGTAAAGCCGAGTCAATAGCACCTGTCTATGACAATGTAGTAAAACAACATATCATCAACCCATAATGCCTCATAATAAAATCAAATTTTTAATAGCATAATAATCTGGTTCACTTGCGAGCAAGTGTCCTCAAAGAATAAGTTCGCTCAGTGTGCTAGAGCGGGATGTTACATATGGGTCACCTTGTAATCTTTGATCAAAGGAATGAAAATCTTATTAGAAGGAAAAATCCTTATACATGTATTTTATTTATTCCATTGTTCATTTTTCAACTATTGTGTGATTGATGCAATGTTCAGAAATTTGATTTTATGTTGTTAAATAAATTATTTTTGAATTATTTAATGAGAGAACATTAGGATAGTAGTCACACAAGCTTGAAAAATTAACAAAATATTCCCCATAAAATTGTTTCTTTATTCTCCTAATAGAATTTTTTCGTGTGTCATCCTTAACTCTTGTTTTACCTCATTTCATTGATGATTCAGTAATTGTATAAGTGATAAGCGATAAGAAATAGAGTCCACACTTTTTTTTGTGGTTCAACGACTTTATATGTTTGTTAATAAAAGTGATTTTGATGTTCTTAAAGTTGCTTAATTATTTTTGATAATTTGTTTTAGTTACACATCACTTGTTTGACATCCCATTGATGTGGTTTTGATGTTATTAACATTATTTACATCTCTTTTGTTGCATTATTTAAGATACACATCCCATAATTGACATAGAAATGGTACTTAATAAATGTTGGGATGAGTCTTTCACTTGCCACATGGTTGTTTCCATGTCAAAAAATAATGACATGTAATGTTCCATGTGGTAAGGGAAAGATTATAACATGTTGATACATAATGTACCATGTAGCAAGGGCCAGGGTAGTTCTTGTCTACATGGCCCTTACTACATGATAAGTTGTACAATATCCTTTGTCTATGTGGTGCATTCCTCATGATAGGTTACACAACAATGTTTGCTAATGTGGCACATGCCATGTGGTACGTGAAAGATTTCTCCAATTGAGCAATGTCAAACTGGCATCTAGGTTGAACCTTCAACATTCGTTCAACATTTATGTGGAATGTTTGAAAGTAAACGTCAGGTAAATTAAAAAAAATGATATCTTAGTTTTTCCTCTACCAAAAAAGAACCTGTAGCATACCATTTTTAAAGCAATATGGACATGTAGTGTGTATCATCCCTAAAATCCCAGTGACGGAAGGTGGTTTGAGCTCATAGATTTTGGCTCCCTTTGTGAAGTCAACAAATCGATCCACTTTTCTTTGATATGTGAAGTGAGAACCGAAAAAATTATTTTCAGGAGCATTTGTCGCAAATGTTCTCTTATATGTTATGTGTCACATAAGAGGTCGTTGCTACATTATATATGCAATATCATTGCCATGCATTGGGTCTCTTCTATATCCAATTTTTTGTTGGTCTCCAATTTCATATGATTTCAAATGTGAGTAAGTCCAAAAACTTGGTAATCGATTTTAGGAGCCAACAAAGTTCCATAAATTCCCTATATTATTAAGAAATTTAAAAACACCTACAAACAAAATCTAGTAAAATTTCATCCTTTCCTTGTTTAATGGTAAGGAAAAACTTCTTGATAATTTCATAAGGTCGCATGATGTCCATTGGAAAAAGGAATCCATAACTTTCTCTAACTAGAGGGTGAAACCTTGCACTCAATAGTAGAAGCATTCAAGGGATTCATCAATTAAAGTCTGCAGGAAAAGTTTAATGATAACACTATTGCACATTTATTTTAAACAAGAATATGTAAAGACATATATGTGTGCAATAAAGTCTTGTTTAGGTTGTCAGAATATTGGTTGTTGTCATTGATTTCAACCCTAGTCATTGGTTTTGGACCCAAATATTGATGAAGGTATTTGGACATGAAGGACAGTGCACATGCAGATAAAACAACCATGGATGGATAATATACATCATATTTTTTCTGATGGTAGGTGGAACATCACATGGATCCTCACGGTTGAGAAGTGAATTTATAGGTCGGCCCTAAAGATAATTAAAGAAAAGAATTACAAAATGAGAAAGTGATAGGTCAGCCCTAATGTCAAAAGGAAGCGTCACAACAAGTATAAATACACATTGAAGATACATCATTTTATCATCCAAAAAAGTGTGATGGAGCTAGCATAAGTGGGTCTACACTTGTGCTAGGACTATGTGTAGATTTTAGCATGGAGTAATTCTAAGGTAGCGAATTCTGAAAGGCCCGAAAGTTTCAAAATCGCAGAAACCCTAGTTTTTTTATGTGTACGTGGGATATTAGTGTAATAGGGTGCATACATACACGGGATATCATAGTAATAGGGTGTGTACATATGCATGATATCAGTGTAATAGGTACCGTACATAAGAAAAGGCTTGAGAAAGTTATAAAGGAAGGCACATATTGGCATCTGGTTTAGGTTTATGAGTATGGTTATGTTCTAGTAATGATATTATCAGTGATATGGTGATGTAAGGCTTATTATCTTTTGTATATTCTTGGGTGGAAGGAAGGGGCAAGGATAAAGTTTTTAAACCCCTCTTTATCTCGGAGGATTGTATCTTCCCTTTGAGGTTTATCCCTCCCTTGAACTTGGAAGTTGTAGATTTCCTTGGAAGTCATTACTTGCTTTGAAAAATAATTCATGATTTCTTCACTTAAGTTTATTGTGCATGGTGTATCTCTTATAGTACTCTTTATTGATCATTGGATATTCTTCATTTCTCATTAGATATATATTGGATACATAATATGCTTGAAGTAAAATTTGTAACAAGTAATCTGATTGAAGTTTTGAAAGTGTTAAAATTCTACTTGATACTGATTCACCCCCCTCTTAGCATCAACAATTGGTATCAGATCAGGTTACCTTCAATACAGTTTAACCACCTGAAGGAAGATCCTAAGAAGAAATGGAAGAAAAC
This sequence comes from Picea mariana, assembly GCA_032191745.1. Lineage (NCBI taxonomy): Eukaryota > Viridiplantae > Streptophyta > Pinopsida > Pinales > Pinaceae > Picea > Picea mariana. Next base: position 176,374 of record JASDQU010738921.1, read on the forward strand.
ATTCCAAATGGTATTCCACCATTTGATAGAAGCAATTTTGAATATTGGATTAGTAGAATGGAAACTTACTTGAAAGCTCTTGGGGAAGATGTTTGGTTCTCAATTGTTTCAGGATACAAGGCTCTGAAGAAACAAAAGACTGTAGCTCAGAAGGAAGCAAGAAGGAACAAAAAATTGATAATGGATACTATCATTGATGGGTTGACTGATTTAGTGAAAGCCAAGGTGGGATCATGTGCATCAACAAAGGAGTTTGGGATAAGCTACAATATATTTATGCAAAGCCAAAAGAAAAGGAACTTGAAGCAAGTTTCAACTCACATGTTGAATAAATTCTTAGAGGTGTGTTCTTTTCTTTTAATTGTGAAGGAGTAGGACATCTTAAACATGAATGCCCTTATCCAAAAATTGAAAGAGATGATATTGAGGAAGAAGAAGAGTCCAATTAAGAAGAATAAAATTCTAAAATAGAAGAAGAAAAAATGATTCGACAAGAAGATGAGAATCTTGAAAAATTGATTCATGTTGAGATTGAAAATAACAAGCTCAGAAACATGCATAGAAAACTAAGAAGTGAATTGGGTAGTTGTGAAAATACAATTGAAATATTGAAGAAACAATTAGAAGACTTTGAGAAACTAAGAGAAGAAACCATTTCCTTGAAGACTCTACTCAAAGAAACAAAAAGAATAGAAGAAGAAATGTCCAGATGATGATTTTTCCAAAAGACTTTACATGTCTTGGATGCATGGGTGAAACTCCATACAAATAAGATACAAATGCCAACAAAAAGGTTTAAGAAATCTCCACACAGATAATTGATGAGAAGTGGACCGGGATGCCAGAAAGAAGGAATGATTACAAAAGAGATGAATATCCAAGAAGACCTCCTACCTTCAGAAACCAAAAAAGATTCAATCGGTATGAAGGAAACTACATAAGAGTAGATCGTGAACCTAGATGGACTACATCACAAAGAAGATCTCATAGTCCTAGGTATCAAAATTTATTTATTGGTCATTTTTATACTTGTAGAAATTTTGGACATAAGGAAATTAATTGCAGAATCAATGAAAGGAACAACTATGCAATAAACATGAATGGTGTAAATAGTAGATATGTAAATTTTCGTGGATTTGTCAACAAAATTTATAATCCAATTGATCCACTGATGGGCCAAATTATTATATGATACAAATGTAATAATCTTGGTCACAAAGCACGAGATTGCATATATATGAATAAAGATGTTCCTATGCCAAATGTCCCTATGCCAACCACAGTATGGAGAAGGAAAGAAATTACAAACAATGAATATTTTCGAATAGCATTAACCGCTAAAGAATGTAAAGAAGAAGATGAATGGTTCATAGACAGTGGATGTTCTTCACACATGATCGGGGATCAAGAAAAAATCATCAGCTTGAAGAGAAAGGGTGGAAATGTTTCATTTGGAGATGAATCATCTTCCAAAATACTTGGAAAAGGAATAGTAGAGATTGGAAGCAAAGATTTTAAAAAAAAAAATGTCCTATTGGTTGAAGACTTGAAGCATAATCTCCTCAATGTTAGTAAAATGTGTGATCAAGGATACATTCTCACGTTTGATTCCTGAAGATGAAAAATTAGAAAAGAAGACTCAGGAAGATTGGTTGCAACTTCTACAAGAAGACCAAGTAACATATATGTTCTAGATCCACGAAATAGCTCCAAGGAAGAAAGAGACCAGAAAAATGAAGTATTACTAAGTGCCATATGTTCAAGGGGAGCAACTTCAAAGAAGAGAGTTTCCTTTTTCCATTGAACTCAATGGGAGCAGCCCCACCCTTTTCCATTGATGTCAAAGGGGGAGATAAACCAAGAGCATGAGGATACGGGAGCATGAGTGTTTCCATCAATGCCAAAGGGGGAGATTGTTGGAATATTGGTTGTTGTCATTGATTTCAACCCTAGTCATTGGTTTTGGACCCCAATATTGATGAAGGTATTTGGACATGAAGGAAAATGCACATGCAGATACAACACCCATGGATGGATAATATATATCATGTTGTTTCTGGTGGTAGGTGGCACATTACATGGATCCTCACGGTTGAGGAGAAATGGTTTTTTGAATATGAACATGTGAATTTATAGGTCGGCCTCTAACATAATTAAAGAAAATAATTACAAAATGAGAAAGTGATAGGTTGGCCCTAATGTCAAAAGTAAGTGTCACAACAAGTATAAATAAACATTGAAGATACATCATTTTATCATCCAATCAAGTGTGATGGAGCTAGCATAAGTGGGTCTACACTTGCGCTAGGACTATCTGTGGAGTTTAGCATGGAGTAAGTCTGAGGTGGCGAAGTTTGAAAGGCCTGGAAGTTTCAAAATCGCAAAAACCCTAGTTTTCTGAGGCATGCACGAGACATCAGTGTAATAGAGTGCGTACATATGCGAGATATCAGTGTAATAGGGTGCGTACATAAATGGCTATCAGTGTAATAGGTAGCATACATAAGAAAAGGCTTGAGAAATTTCTAAAGAAAGGCACATCTTGGCATCTGGTTCAGGTTTATGAGTATGATTATGTTCTAGTGATGATATTATCAATGATGTGGTGATGTATGGATTATTATCTTTTGTATATTATTGGGTGGAAGGAAGGGGAAAGGATAGAGGTTTTAAACCCCTCTTTATATTGTAGGATTGTATCTTCCCTTGGAGGTTTATCCCTCCCTTAAACTTGGAAGCTCTAGATTTCCTTAGAAGCCATTAGTTCCTTTGAACAATAATTCATGATTGCTTCACATAATTTTATTATGCATGATGTATAGTGTATATCTTCTAGTACTCTTTATTGATCATAGTATATTCTTCATTTCTCATTGGATATATATTGGATACATAATCTGCTTGAAGTAAAAGTTGTAACAAGTAATCTGATTGAAGTTTTGAAAGTATTAAAATTCTACTTGATATTGATTCACCCCCCTCTCAGTATCAACATAGGTGTTTTTGATAAATTTATATTGTTGGGGTAGATTGTAAGGTAAAGGAGTCATAAGGATATGGGAAGCTATTGGATCGTAAAGTACTTAGTGCAGAAAGGGTTAAAGGATTGGATGGATTTGTATTTAACACCTTGTCCATATAGAAATAAACAATTATCGAACATTTTGTCAAACAATTGGCTTAGTTTGATGGAAAGTCGGTATGGATTATTGGTTTTCATTGATTTCAACCATTCGAGAGTGATATTGTACATTGATTTCATCCCTTAGTGATTGATGTCAACCCTTGGAGAAAGTATGGTAGCGAATTTCGGTAGCACAAAGGTTTGGGTAATGGACCCAAGTTTGTTTGATGTATAATGGTATGAGTTTTAATATATTTGAAGGTAAGACTATTCTAGATGGGTAGTACATGTCATGCCATTTCTGGTGGTATGTGGAACATCACATAACTCCTGAGGGTTAAAGAGTTATGGCCATGTGAAGTTGGAGAACCCAGGTTTGGGTAATGGACCCAAGTTTGTTTGATGTATAATAGTATGAGTTTTGATATATTTGCAAGTAATACTATCCTATATGGATATTACATGTCATGCCATTTCTGGTGGTATGTGGAACGTCACATAACTCCTCACGGTTTGAGAGTTATGGCCTTACGAATTTGGAGGACCCTCATATGTTGGCTTGAAACCCCAAAAGGTCAAAGAAGTCAAAGTGTTTGCAAAGAAGAAATTATTTAAATAATAAAGTGATGTGACAAAGTCAAAGAAGATTATTTAAATAATAAAATGAAGTGACAAAGTCAAAGAGGATTATTTAAATAATAAAGTGAAGTGACAAAGTCAAAGAGGATTATTTAAATAATAAATTGAAGTGACAAAGTCAAAGAGGGTTATTTAAATAATAAAGTGAAGTGATAAAATCAAAGATGATTATTTAAATAATAAAGTGAAGTGACAAAGTCAAGGAGGATTATTTAAATAATAAAGTAAATGGAGAACTTTCTAATTATGGAAAGTGGTTATAAGAAGGTTAACCTTAAAATGAGGAAAATGGGTTAAGTGGTCAAGTGGCTATTGGATACATGGACAAGTGGTAAATTGGGAAAAGTTGGACATAGGTGACTATGTGGACAAAGTGGCCTAGAAGATGCTTCTAAGGAAGCTACTTAGAGAGTATAAATAAGAGGAAGGGATCTCTAATTTTAATCACACTTGAGCATATTGAATATTTACAGGTGACTGAGGTAACCAAAGAATATCTAAGCTGAATTTCAGAGGGAAGGTGAAGTAAAGAAGGCCAAAATTCAAGGGAGGATAATTTCTTTTGATGATGCTTTCTAAGGTATGTTATTTATAGGTCATCTCACCATTTTTGTAATAAGTTGTTTTCTAGAATGATTCAGACCGTGAAATTGGGAGGCCATTGAGAAAACATATCCAAGTAGTTGTGGTACGAATTTCATCTCGTGGGTCATTGTATTTTTGGAGTTACACTCTGTGGAAAATAGGGTTTGTGGCTAGTCCTGAAACTAGTCTAAAACAAGTGTTTCGAGTAAAAATGTCATAAATTCTTCATAACAGATCCAAATTTAGTAAGACCAGATGTTTTGGTTAGAGTACAGTCTTTAGTATTCTATGTACAATTTTCAGATCCATACAACAAATATTCTGTGTGGGGCACGCTCTACAAGTTTTCTCTCTAGAATAAGCTAGAATTCAACAAGGTATGCCATTTTTGCTATAACTCTTTTTTTGAGAGGTTCCAAGTAGTGACATCTGGGGGAATTGCATAAAACACACTGAGTAACATTGTATACTATTTTTATATTTTTATTCATTACAGGTACATAGTTATGATTATTTCAAGTTAGGGTTGTTGACTAATCCAAAACTAGACATGTGAGACTAAAGTAAAGTTTGATGAAAATTCTAGTCTCTTGTTGTTAAAGTTAAGGAAGGTTTGCAGGTATGTGATCATATACACCAAGTCGATTACAGAGTTACAAATCAGATTTGGATGATGAAATTGATGAGGGATTTTGGTTGAGGTACATGTTGGGTACATGGTTGAGACAACTAGTTGATGAGTTAGCACACAGATGAGGTGTATAGTTGATGATTTTGGTACATCTTGATGAGTCATAGTTGATGAGTAGTTGATACATGATTGGTACATACTTGGTACATGGTTGGAGGCACTTGTTAGTAGTATTGTTGAAACATGGTTTATGGATGATGTAACATACTTGTATTGGTATATTATTAGAATCACATATTGATCTTGGTGATGATTATGAGTTATTTTGTTATGATTGGTTGATGCACATATTTGAGATTTGTCTTGGTGATTGATCTTGGTGAGTAGATATGATTTGGTTGATAAGATTGATGAGACAGGTTGTTGTGACAGGTTATTTGTATAGGTTTGGTGCATGGTTGATGCACTTGTTCATGGTACAGATTGAGGCACAGGTTGGTGCATGGTTGATGCAGTTGTTTATGGTACGGGTTGATTACAGGTTGTTTGGTACATGTTGGTGCATGGTTGATGCACTTTTTTATGGTATAGGTTGAGGTACATGTTGATGCATGGTTTAGGTTATTGGTATAGGTTGTTTGGTGCAGGTTGATTGACACAGGTTTACAACAGTATATCTCAAAATGATAGTGTGACAGTGGTTCCATCATTATACTTCTAAACCAGGGTGGTTGTATGGGGAAATGATAGGTGGTTGTAGCCACCTTCCGGTTGTAACCGGAGAACATAGGGGGTTGTAGCCTCCTTCTGGTTGTAGCCAGAGAATTGGGGAGTTGGATCTTCCCTCAGGTTGTAGCCTGAGAAACTATGGGGTTGGAGCCTCCTTCCAGTTGCAGCTGGAAAACAAAGGAAGTTGGTACTTCCAATGAATGTAATTCTTAAAGACATATAAGAAAAAACATTATGTGGTTTTCTCCCTCTTTGGGTTTCCACGTAAAACATTGGTGTGTTGTGTATGTGTGTGATTCCTCATTTGTTCATTGTTTATTTACTCTGCAACTATTGGATGATAATTCTACATTGATATAACACTTGAATTTTATGGTGAAAAAGGATTATATTTCTCTATTAATGATTCATCCCCCCTCTCAGTAATCCAACAATTGGTATCAGAGTCGGTTCCTTCAAAAAACAATTTAACCACTGGAAGGAGATCATGGATTATTCTGAGAATGGAGTACCAATGTTTAATGGCCAGAATGGTTTTAAGTATGAGATGTGGAGCAGAAGGACGGAAGTATTTTTACAGGCACTGGGACATTATATTTGGCTATCAGTTGTTACAAGATATGATAGTTCAAAAAGGGAAAAGACTGTAGCCAAGAAGGAATTGAAAAAGAATAACAAAATATCAATGGATTTCATCTGGGAAGGATTACCTAATCTGGTAAGAGAAAATGTTGGTAAATGTTCATCAGCCAAAGAAATTTGGGATAAGTTACATGAAATATATTCTTCACCCATCGTAGATTCAAAAAATGCCAAAGAATATGCAAATACAGAACGGAAGAAATATGTTCATCATGTTAGACAGATTCAGAAGAGGAAGAGTATGAAGAAGCATAAGTTGATTACAGAGAAAAATTGATCAGTGTAATTGAATATATAAAGAAAGAAAGAGAAGAAAACAAGTCATCCAAGAAATAATTGATGAAGAAAAATGAAAGTGTTCAAGGTTTCATCGAGAATTTAAGAGCTCAACTAGAAGAGGCTAGAAGAATTGATGAAACTCTAGAATATCAAAAGAAATGTTTAGAAGCCAACATAGCAGCACAAAAGGAAGAAGCATAAAAGAGAGAAAATATATTGATGGATCATCTCAAGGAAAGAACCAATGACTTAAACCAACTTGAGGAAGAGTTTGGTCAAGAAGAGAGAAGACTGGAAGAAGAAATAATTACATTGAAAATCATACTTGAAGAAGCAAAGAGAACAAAAGAGGTCATGAAGTCTCAGATAATGAATAAAGTAGAAGAGGTTGAGAATCTTGAAGAAGAATTTGTCACACTAAGAGTCAAAATCATCAAGCTCAATAAGAACGTTGAAGAGACAGAAACATCCACATTAGTTGTAGAGAATGAAGAGAAGCACTCTATATTGCTAGAAAAGAAGAATAAAGAAAATAGAAAGAGCTATGCAGAAGTACTCAAAGGAAGGAATCATGGTCAACCAGAATCTAAGAAAACTAATAAAGATACATCTTCAAGAAGACCATCCATGTTCAAGCCACAAAGAAGCTTCAATCAGGATCATGATCAGTCAAGGCAAAAATTCAGAAGGACTACACCAAAAAGAAGATCATTCACTCCCAGGTATGCAATTTTATTTTATGGTCATTGTTTTTATTGTACTAACTTTGGACATAAGGTTGCAGATTGCAGGGATTATAAAAGAAATGTTCAAGCAAGAAATGCCTATGTGGCCCCACGTAACATTAAATGTTACAAATTTCATAACTATGGACACATAGCTTGTGATTGTAGAAGCATGATCGATATTTCCATGAAAGAGAACACTGATATCAGATATAAGAAAGTATGGATAAGAAAACAGGAAGAACGGGTGAACAAAGACCAGGTCCCAGAGATCGCAATATTGACAATAAAACGAGATGAAGAAAAATCTACATAGAAAAAGAAGGATGTCAATTATAGAAAGGTTTGGAAAATAAATGAAAGAAAATAAGGAAAAGTAAATAAGGAAAAGGTTCAAGAGATTGTACTTTCAGGTATTATAGTGAAAGATGAATCCATAGACAGGAAGAAAGAAGTCAGAGCTCAGAGAGATGATGAATCTACCAATGAAGATGATGATGAATACACATCAGAGCATGAAGTGTTATGAGCCATCCATCTTAGAGACTCTTAGGTAATATGAATATTAGACAGGGGGAGTCTATGCCATAGCTATGACAGACCAAAGAACCATCCTTAGAGAAACTTGTAGATTTTGAGAAGACAGATCCGGAGCAGTCAATTAGCAGAATTACAATTTGATAGATTAATCAAGACTTCATGATAGTATAGTGATAAATGGGTGAGCATTATCGATAGTTGCACAAGTAGAGTTTTGGAAAGTATGGACAAAGATGGATTTGTAAAAATACTTAGCAGGTTTGGATAGATATATGAAAGTGGATGAGAGCATGGATTCATAGATTGGTTCAGAGACAAAGGAACATTATCATAATGGATGATAATTACACAGGAAATGGTTCGAACAATGCTAATGGATTCCAAATTGACAGATATTTTTTGGACACATGCAGTGCATACAGAAGTTCACATTCAAAATAGATTAATGCTCATAAACAACAATGACAAAACTCCCTACGAACTATGGAAAGGAAGTGCAGACAACAACCTCTACATCAAGGTAAATCAAGGTAGTATTTTATTAATTGAAATTTATGTTGATGATATTGTTTTGGAAGTACTAATGACAAGTTAAGCCAGAAATTTGTAAAGGATATGTAGAATGAATTTGAAATGTCATTACTTGGAGAACTATCCTTCTTTTTGGGTCTTCAGATATTTCAAAGCAACCAAGTAATTTTTATTTCTCAAACTAAGTATATCAGAGAAATGCTAAAGAGGTTCGGAATGGAAGATTTTAAACTAGTTACCACTCCTATGAAAACCAGTTGTAATTTGAGCAAAGATGATGATTCAAAGTCTATAAACCAGAGGCAATACATGTCAATGATTGGTAGCTTACTATATGTGACATCATCCAGACCATATGTAATTCATGCAGTTGGAAAGGTGGCACGATTTCAAGCAACACCAAAGGAATCACATGTATTAGCAGTGAAGAGGATTTTCAGATATCTCAAAGGAACATAAGAGTTTGGATTATGGTATCCAAAAGGAAAGGATCTATCACGTATTTCCTACACAGATGCATATTGGGGAAGTTGAATTGATGACCGAAGAAGCACCAGTGGAGCAACTTTCTACTTGGGTGAGTGTTTAGTATCATGGTTAAGCAAGAAACAATCATCAATATCCTTATCTATAGTCGAAGCAGAGTATATTGCAGCAGCATCATGTTGTACACAGGTTCTATGGATGAAACAAACTCTGACAAATATACAGGTTGAGTATGATGAGCCCATTCCAATCTATTGTGATAATACAAGAGTCATTAGTATCTCAAATAACCTAGTGATGCACTCCAAGACGAAGCACATTCCAATCAAGTATCACTTTCTACGGGAACTGGTTGCAGAGAAGAACATCAAAGTTGAATATGTGGGCACAAAAGAACAAGTGGCAGACATATTTACAAAACCTCTTCCACGAGAAGCCTTTGAGTATCTTCGCCAGAGACTAAGAGTAATTTCTACTCCAAAATGAATGTTTTTGAATGCTTATCTTATATGTCTTATATGTACACGAGGAAGCACCATAAATAGGATAATTTAGGTTGGGAGATCAATTTCGGGAAGAGTTCAGTTAGGGGGGGTATCCCCAAGGACAGTTCAATTAGGGGGAGCAGCCCCAAATGGAAAGATACATTTTCCATTGATTACAAAGGGGAAGAGATTTATCATATGTAGGATAGAAATGCTTGGAGAGAGAGAACAAATGCATGTAGACAGGGGGAGAATCCCAAGGAGAGTTCAATCAGGAGGAGCAGCCCCAAAGGGAGATACCGTTTGTCATTGATGTCAAAGGGGGAGAGATAGAAACATTGATGAGGATTAGCATGAATTTTATCATGACTAAGTGTTGCCATCAATGTTGGTGTTGTCGTCAATGCCAAAGGGGGAGATTGTCAAACGATTGGCCTAGGTTGATAGACAATTGGTATGGATTGTTGGTTTTCATTGATTTCAACCATTGGAGAGTGATATTGTAGATTGATTTCAACCCTTAGTGATTGATTTCAACCCTTGGAGAAAGTCTGGTAGCGAATTTCGGTAACACAAAATTTTGGGTGATGGGCCCAAGCTTGTTTGATGTATAATGGTATAAGTGTTAATATATTTGAAGGTAAGACTATTCTAGATGGGTATTACATGTCATGCTATTTCTGGTGGTATGTGGAACATCACATAACTCCTCACAATTAGAGAGTTATGGCCATGTGAAGTTGGAGAACCCAGGTTTGGGTAATGGAACCAAGTTTGTTTGATGTATAATGGTATGAGTTTTGATATATTTGCAGGTAATACTATTCTATATGGATAATACATGTCATGCCATTTCTGGTGGTATGTGAAACGTCACATAACTCCTCATGGTTTGATATTTATGGCCTTACGAATTTGCAGAACCCTCATATGTTGGCTTGAAACCCCAAAAGGTCAAAGAAGTCAAAGTGCTTGCAAAGAAGAAATTATTTAAAAAATAAAGTGATGTGACAAAGTCAAAGAGGATTATTTAAATAATAAAGTGAAGTGAAAAAGTCAAAGATGATTATTTAAATAATAAATTGAAGTGACAAAGTCAAAGACGATTATTTAAATAATAAAGTGAAGTGACAAAGTCAAAGAGGATTACAGGTCATCTCACCATTTTCGCAATATCTTGTTTTCTAGAATGATTCAGACCGTGAAATTGGGAGGCCATTGAGAAAACATATCCAATTAGTCTTGGTACGAATTTAATCTTGTGGGTCATTATATTTTTGGAGTTACAGTCCGTGGAAAATAGTGTTTATGGCTAGTCCTGAAACTAGTCTAAAACAGGTGTTTCGGGTAAAAACGTCATAATTTCTTCATAACAGATCCAAATTCAGTAAGACCAAATGTGTTGGTTAGAGTACAATCGGTAGTATTTTGTGTACAATTTTAAGATCCATACAACAAATATTCCCTGCAGGGCATGCTCTACAAGTTCGCTCTCTAGAATAATCCAGAATTCAACAAGGTATGCCATTTTTGCTATAACTCCTTTTCTAAGAGGTTCCAAGTAGTGACACCTAGAGGAATTGCATAAAACACACCAAAGAACATTGTGTACTATTTTCATATCTTTATTCATTATAGGTACATAGTTATGATTATTTCAAGTTAGGGTTGTTGACTAATCCAAAACTAGTCATGTGAGACTAAAGTAAAGTTTGATGAAAATGTTATTCTCTTGTTGTTAAATTTAAGGAAGGTTTGCAAGTATGTGATCATATACACTAGGTATATTACAGAGTTACAAATCAGATTTGGATGATAAAATTGATGAGGGAATTTGGTTGAGCTACATGTTGGGTACATGGTTGAGACAAGTAGTTGATGAGTTAGCACATGCACGAGGTGTATAGTTGATGATGTTAGTACATCTTGATGAGTCATAGTTGATGAGTAGTTGATACATGGTTGGTACATACTTGGTACATGGTTGGAGGCAGTTGTTAGTAGTATTGTTGACACATGGTTTATGGATGATGTAGCATACTTTTATTGGTATATTATTAGAATCACATATTGATCTTGGTGATGATTATGAGTTGTTGTGTTATGCTTGGTTGATGCACATCTTTGAGATTTGTCTCGGTGATTGATCTTGGTGAGTAGATCTGATTTGGTTGATTAGATTGATGAGATAGGTTGTTGTGATAGGTTGTTTGGACATGTTGTTGTGACAGGTTGTTTGTACAAGTTTGGTGCATGGTTGATGCACTTGTTCATGGTACAGGTTGAGGCACAGATTGGTGCATGGTTGATGCACTTGTTTATGGTACAGGTTGATTATACGTTTTTTGGTACAGGTTGGTGCATGGTTTATGTACTTGTTTATGGTACTGGTTGATTACATATTGAGGTACATGTTGATGCATGGTTCAATTTATTGGTACAGGTTGTTTGGTGCAGGTTGATTGGTATAGGTTTACAACAGTATATCTCACAGTGATAGTGTGACAATGGTTCCATCATTCTACTTCTAAACCAGGGCGGTTGGATGGGGCAAGGATAGGTGGTTGTAGCCACCTTCCAGTTATATCCCAAGAACATAGGGGGTTGTATCGTTCTTCTGGTTGTAGCCAAAGAATTGGGGAGTTGGAGCTTCCTTTAGGTTGTTTCCTAAGAAACTAAGGGGTTGGAGCCTCCTTGTAGTTGCAGCTGGAAAACAAAGGAATTTGGTGCTTCCAATGAATGTAATTCTTAAATACATATAAGAAAAAGAATTATGTGGTTTTCTCCCTCTTTGGGTTTCCACGTAAAACACTGGTGTATTGTGTATGTGTGTGATTCCTCATTTGTTCATTGTTTATTTACTATGAAACTATTGAATGATAATGCTACATTGATATAACACTTGCATTTTATGGTGAAAAAGGATTATATTGCTCTATTACTGATTCACCCCCCCTCTCAGTAATCCAACAAGGGTTAGGTAGAGGAGGCCATGCATTTGATATAGTATATTGGTTCCATATGTAAGGGTTGGATTAAGGTATTTAATGTGCATAAGGGTTATATAGGATTGAGAAGGGTGAGATAATGGAGGCGAAATCCCATGCTCTATAGATATAAACATATTACAAGTAGCATGTGGAAGTGTGTTTGATTCTTGTGTCTAAGTCACATTGAAGACAAATTACAATTGATTGTATAGGTCAACTCATATAGATAGTTTATAATTCTTATTTATTATCGGTTCAAAAAAATTCACTTAGAATCGTTTCAAAATTCATTTTCTTATACTTCATTGTGAGTATACTCAAAACAATTGTATCAAATGTTATTGGGGTTAGGATATATTTTCATATTGTTTTTCATTTCAATATTCACTTTGCTTAAAATTAAACATTGTTATGTTTTGGCTCATAGTTACTTTGTGTAGTTCCCTCTTTTGCTTTGACTTTATTTGAATTTTGGGTTGTTATTATTTGAGGGCATTTTGGTTACAAGAATGACCTAGTTGGTTAATAGATATATTTGTGGATGGTGTGATCTCGACTTTTGATTTTATATGGTTTTATTATTGCTTGATGTGTACATATATCTTTTATGGTTTATGCTCTGATAACCTTATGATGATATGGAATATTGAAAATAAATACATGGTTACATGATGAAATCAATTATGTTATATGATTATACTAATGGTTTGTTGAGTGTGATGGGAAAAAAAATAGGTCCACATGGACTCCAAATCGAGTTAGGATATGTAGACCCAGGATAGGATCAGTTTATGATGATTGACAAGTATATGACATTGTTTATTGTCTATTCATGACTATTGGACAATGATGTTTGAAATGTTTGTATCTATATGTATGTGGAGATAGGGAAACATTTGCAAATAAGATTACACATAGACAAAAGGTCATATGAAAAGTTGGGACATGGTGAGCACCATGAGGGAGAGGAGGTTGGGGTTACCTATTCTTCTCTACTGGCCTCTGTACCATGTAATAGGTTGAAAAATATATTTTTTATGTTTTTTCCTAGAGGTTACATGTTGTTGTAAGGGTAGGTCATCGATTCAGTCACTTACAAGGTCTTTCTAAGGGGTGCACAATAAGGTGTTTGTTAGCACTATTTTTATCATTATTTTGTGGAATTCCATGATAGTAAATGGGTGGAATGGCTTCATTGTCTATCCTAATCACTTGTTCAACTCATCAAATATCCAGAGATATGAAGGATATTAAGAGCATCATTTGGTCAAAAAAAATGAAGAAATTTATGTAGGTGAGTGTTTTTGTGTTGTGGCACAATTTCCAAGAAAATGGAATCGAATCTCAAAAAACTAAAACATGGATGTTTTCAGGAACGGACAAATTAGGTGTTGTGAAGGATGTTTCTTGAAACAATGAACCGTTTGGGAGCTACAGGTGGCGCTTGAAGAGTGATTTTTCCATATTTTTTCATAAATTGATTTTCTAAAAAACTCTCATTCAACATAAGTGCCACCTTCATCCATTCAACCTGGAGATTATATCATGATATTATGCTATAGATTAGGATCAAATCCCTTTTTTTTTGGATCTTAGTTTGAATTGGTTACTATCAATTAAGCATTGTAATTTATGTTTAAGCAATAATTGTGAAAGAAGAGGTGGATCTTCCTCTTGGAAGGAAGTTGGGGTTTGAGTAGAAGAGTTTGAAAGCCTGAGAGATGAGGGAAGAGTTTAATTGTATGCAACATTTCATACTCAAGGACTCAGACATCCTGATGGCATATTGTCTGTCTATGTATCTCATTTTTCTGTCTTATTTGAATGCAATGAAAATTTCTTCAATGCATTGATTTTCCCCAAAGATTCAGCTTCTATTACAGTGATGAGTTTACTGTTAATTACTTGTTTCTTGTAAGTTGTATTCAAGTATTTGATTCATATTTAAAATATGATTTTGGATCTAAATATATTCTTTGTGAATGTGTGAGTTAACATATTGTAACACTTATGCATTCATATATGTTCCCTATTCTTCCAAATCTCACTGTCCATTATTTATCTAGCCTTCAGTGTGAATGCACCAAACTATATGAAGTGTTGTTGATCATTTGAGTATATTTTTTGAGGATTTTTACCAGATCTTTATCCTTTCAATCTTCTTGATCCACTTACCAACCAAAAAAAAACATTGCAATAACTAATATGTGCTAGGCATGCCCTCCCAGTAGTTAGAGAGCATCTTCTAGCACTAACAATGTCAATCCTTATTCCTCTGTGATCATTAGTATTTCACCATTGGTGAATGAGTTGGGCTAGTTAGGTCCTAACCATGACATTGTCCCCTGCCATTTAAACTGATACTTGAAGGGCACATGCAAAAATGGCACCCTTGGTACATACCAGTAGGTAGTACTTGAAGGGTGTGTAAGGGCATGACACCCTTGGTATCATGCACCTGAACAGTTGAAGAGGCTATGTTTAGATTTTGGTGCAGGGTAATTGAAGAGTTGTAGTGATAATATCTAGCTCTTGGTACCAAATAACTAAAGGCCCTAAGTTAACTTGGTCTCACCCTTGGTATTGATTTTGATTCGGTATATGTATACTTTGGAGAAAAATATCCTTTCGAATATGGATTTTATTTTAGCATGGGAAATCAAATGAACTTTCATAAGTAATTTGATTGATCATATAGACTTATGCACATTTTTATAAAAGGGAAATAGAACTTAGTCATATAATTTGAAATAGAAATGCATTTAGAAAATGGTGAGTTAAATAGAAATAAAGTGATTTCATTTAAATAGAAAAAAATAAAAACAAATTCATGTGCACCCACTCAATGAGGAAAAAGAAAAGGGATTTAGGGAATGCCTACGAGTAAAAATGAGAAAGGAGATTGGAATGTGATGAATAATCACTATTTTGAATTTTAAATAAAAGAATAACGTGCAGATGGAGTGTCACATGGGTGGGTGAATAATATGCAATCAGTAATTAAAATATTTAGTATTTTTCATGAGATGGACAAATGACATTAGCTTCAAAGGTTGCATAATAAAAGAGGATTGATCTTGAGAGCTCATGTTTTTGCACCCTAATGTTGGATGGATGTCGTAATGCTCAATTTTTTCTTGGTGAGTTGGTGATGAGTTTGGTCTCAAGAATGTACTTGTACCACAGAGGTGTGGACCTTGTACTAGACTGTTGTATATTAATTGTTGTTGAACACATCTCTATGAAGGACTAGCAAGGTAGTTGGAGCCTTATTTAACTGAGGAAGTATTAGTTTCAGCTACTACATTTTATATATTTGAAATAGTTTTGTTACCTCGGTTAAGGGATTGATAGTGCCTTATAGATAACATTTGCAATATTTCCATAGAGAGCAACAAAGAAACATGGAATGAATATTAGAGGTTTAAACATTGTGGTCTAAATATTTATCTTGATTAAATTTGTAATTGAACCAACTTTGTTGCTTGTTGCTTGTTGCTTGTTACTTATTTCTTAGTTGTGGTTAAAGTGTTCAAGTGAAATTGATTTATCCATAAGCATATTTCTAGTATTGTGAAATTGAGATACATAGAATTGTGTCATAAAAGAAGTAATTATTGAAATCAATTGTGTTCTTGAGTTATTATTAATATTATTAACCCTTGTGGAGTTTATGAGAAGATTATATGACCAAGGGTCAAACTGATGAGTTATTATAAGAGTGAAGCTCCATTGCATATGTTGTATTTTATGTTGTTACTCTAATTATTGTATTTATTTAATATATATATATATATATATATATATATTATTTTGCAGGTTGTGTGCTTTATTTTAGGATAATGTTATGGAAGGGCATTACATATGGTATCAAAGCGTGGATACACCTCCACCATATCCTCCTAGAATGGAAGACATGGAAAAGTACCTACAGGTGAAGTAATGCTAATGATATAGTTCTCTGAAAGGATGTTAGATGCTTTGAATAATAAAATAAACTAGGAAGATAGTGGTATTCTTAGAAAGGGGACGATAAATCATCATAAGACTAGTGTTTTTATAGTTCTATGAAAGGATGTTAGATGATTTGAATAATAGACTAAACTAGGAAGGTAGTGGTATTCCTAGAAAGGGGCCAATAAATCATCCTAAGGCTAGCGTTTATAAAACAACTAGAGAAAGTTAAGTTTCCAAAGTTCAATTCATTAAGACAGGGTAACAAGCTAGTGTCAATGAACAAGACTAGTTTTATGGAAATTTTGAGGTATGTATCGCATTTGAACATGGAGAAGTTGTGGGTCAATAAGATTTCATACAAGATAAACTATTGATGCATCATACATTGCATGAGGTAGATGTTAGAAATAAAAAGATGTGCTCATTTTTCCATAGACAATATAGCAATATTGTCCCCCAACCATAGGCCAAAGTTGTCGATATTATGGTAGTTGCGGGAGGTATTAACCTCCACGTGTAACCTTTGACGAGAATAGAATATTCTGGGAAGCTAAAGAAACCCTAAACGGTTGGATATGAACCCTGGAAGACAAGTCGGCTCAAGAGAAAATGTAATACTAAGTTATTAGCCTCCAAGAGTAGAAGTCGGTCCAGTTATGTCACTTGGAGGACTATAAATAAGAGGGATCTATAGCTCATTTGACACACTCTATATCACAACAAGATAAGACCATTTGTGTGCAATTTTGGAGAGGAGTTGTAGCTCCAACTGCTGCAACTGGAAAATTTTTGGTTTGGATTCGACTTTCTCTTGTTTATGGTTTGGACTTTCTGCTTCGAACTCTAGCTCTAGAGAGAGGTACGCTACCTTGGTTGGCTATTGGGTCTAGGGTTTGCTTCCAAAATTATTCTCTCTGTCAAGGTTATGGTGCTCGGGGGTGGCTTCATCCTATGGTTGGGTGACAATATTGCTATATTTTCTATGGTAAAACTAGCACACCTATTTTTCTAACAGGTTATGGAACCACACTATCTTCATACAATCTGACCACTCGAATATATATTGGGAGGATTTGCTCAGTTACAGTTGCAGTTGCAGTGAAATTTTTTTTGCGAAAATGAAACCTTAACTCTCTTGTTAAGGCACCTTAAATGAAGAGATTAACCTAATTTCTAGATGG
The DNA here is from genome assembly GCA_032191745.1 of Picea mariana. Classification (NCBI taxonomy): domain Eukaryota; kingdom Viridiplantae; phylum Streptophyta; class Pinopsida; order Pinales; family Pinaceae; genus Picea; species Picea mariana. The sequence goes on from JASDQU010738921.1 coordinate 193,898, forward strand.
CCTAGTGCACCTCCTGGTACTCTCAGTAAACCAAGACATCAAGTTTGATTTTTTTTGTCAAAGTCAAAGGTTGACCAAGTTAAAGAAGCCATGACTTACTCTATGAAGTCAGAAAACAAGTAAGAACGGGATTCTAACTTCAGATCTTGGAAGACAAGGATTGACCTCATCCTTGCCAAGAATAAAGTGTTGGATATCATGAAAGGAAATATCATGGAACCACAGTTTGAAGCGGGAAAAGAGAAGGAACCTCAGAATGTTGCAGTTAAGGAGAAGTTCAAGGAAAATGATAACAATGCTATGAGTATCATAGCGTAATCTGTAACAGATCGCTTGATACCCTACATCTCTCATCTTGACTCATCTAAGAAGATGTATGATTCCCTAACTAACCTCTTCTCAATTAGAAACATTGGACAAGTAATGAGTCTGAAGAATGAGCTCTGTGACATGAAAATGAATGATGATGATAGCATAACATCATACCTTGTAAGAATATCTCAGTTAAGAGATCAACTACAAGCTATTGAAGAAATCATTTCAGAAAAAGGAACTAGTAAATATAGTACTCAATGGCCTTCCCAAGACATGGGATGCATTTGTCGCAAGCATGAACACAAGAAAGGAGTATCCCACATTTGAAGATCTTTGGACTTGATGTGCAAAAGAAGAATCAAGGATTAGCGCAAAAGATAAATCCCAAAATAAATATGATGATCAAGCCTTCACAACAAAGTTCAAGAATTTCAGGAATACGAGGAAGTTTGGATTAAGGAAGAAACCAAATCAATAAAAGGATATGTCAAAAATACAATGCTTCAACTGTCGAAAATATGGTCACTACAGGAACCATTGTCCTAAGTTAAAGAAAAGGAAAGAAAAAGATGAAGCAACGGTTGCTGAAGAAAGGGAAGCCTCAAATAAAGCCAAGCGGGATAAAACAAACTTCTTCTTCTAGTCAAGGTAACAATATTATTCATAGTTCTTGTACACACCATGTTTACATAGTTCTTGTACACATCATGCATATCTATTTCTTATAAGAAAATATGGTCAGTGAAACAATACCTATGGAAGAATAACAAGATAAGGATTGTTATCACGATGACTACAAGTCAAGCAATACACATGAAAAAGATGAATTACGTTGACAATCTTTGGTAACAATTCATGTGGAATATTTATATAAGTAACAACTATCAGATAGGCCAAAATCAAAATCAAACTTGAAGAGACCCAGAAGAAGTCAAATCAAAAAGATGTCAGTAATCAAGAGGAAATTAGAAAAATACGTGTGACACCTTGCAGAAGGAGGGAGATGATTACATAATTCCAAAAGAAGAGTATGCATTCATGCATGAAGAAAATATTAGGAGGGATATAATCCTAAATGATATGATCCATTGAATAATCCGTAAATATTATAAAGTATATTTCCATGTTCCCCAATGAAAGTGGCAGCCATGATAAGCAGCACATGTTCAGTTTGAATCTAGAAGAAGTCTTCTTCGAAAAGAATCCTTAAGTATCCTTGGTTTGTTATCTACATCCATGTTCCTATGATGAAAGGAAGGAGTTGGAATATTTAAGAAGAAAGGGCATGGAATCTATAGAAGACTCCATGGACCCAAAAGCTAAGGAGGAACATGAGGAAGAACATGAAGATTCCAAGAAAGAAAGAAAATCCAGAACAACCACTTATTATACCGAGAATCATAAGACTACCAGCTTGGTTTGAACCCACTAGAAGTAATCAAACAGAAGAAATGGAAGTTTTCATGAAGAACAATGTATGTAAGAAAATGTGAAAAATACTTATGAATGGAAGCTTTGCAAGATTCAGAACTAGATATTCTTATAGAAGGAGGGAGAAGACCATGACAACAATTAGTTCCAGTAAACCAGATATACCTCTTGCAGAATCCATGGATTGAAATTTGCATGTAACAGATTGTTCTTCCCAATAAAGCAAATTGAGAAAGAAGCTTATACCAAAAAGAGACCCATGTATACAAATGGAAGAAGACCTTGTATGGATTCAAGAAACTTGATGCATAGTATCTCATACACAGCAGAAGCATGGAGAAAACTTCCTATGGCAGAAGAAGTGATACTTGGATATGTTTCAGTTTGAGTGTTGCCACGATGTCATGGGTTAGCAGGAAATAGAATTATGTTGCACTCAAAACTACAAAAGTAGAGTATATTGTAGCTTATGATGCTTGCACAGAAGCAATGTAGCTTTGTAAGTTGGTTTCTGAACCATCTAATCATGTGTTGAATTCGAACATGATATATTAGAGCTATGTGAAGCCTTCAAAGAAATTGGTGTTCTATGACAGGTCGAAGCACATTGAGATAAAGAATTATATTTCTGTGATAAAGTCTAGAGGGGAGAAGTGGTTCTCCATTATGTCTCCACAAATGAGAAGATATAAAATATTTTGGTAAATCCTTTATCCAAGATGAAAAGTTTGTGTACTTAAGGGAAAAGGTGGGTCTCATGGAGATGAATTCTTTATTGAAAAAGGAAGTGATTACTCCAGGTTGGGAGGGAGCACTGATATGTTATTAATTTATGGGCAGTCATTTTCCAGTTCAGAAAATGGTCCAAGATGGGAAGTTCCTTTCCAATTCAGAAAGTGGTTCGATATTTCTGATGGATAGGAATTTTCTAGTTCAGAAAATGTTCCAGATCGAATAATCATTTTCGTAATGAAAATGGTCTGATAGATTGTTGATGTACCATATGCAGTGATTCCTCTTGTGGCCAGTGTGGGGGAATGGTCTAGGACAATCATTCTTCTTGGAATTCACTCTAAGTAGTGGTCAAGTAGAATGGTCTGCCTCATCGGGCATTCATTCTTTCGAAGTTCATAGTTGTGGGTAGTTTCGAAGAATGGTCTGTTTTGGAGGTGGGTGCGGGACAGTCATTTCCATAGGAAATGGTCTGGATAATTACTCCCTAGGGCAGGCTCATTCTCTCTAGGTTTCACTATGATTAGTGTTGTAGGAATGGACCAGTTAGGTGAATGGTCTAGGTTCATCAATCAGGGACATGGATTCCCTAGGGCAGAATCATTCTCTCCAAGTTGCACTGTGATTAGTGTCAAAGGAATGGCCTAGTTAGGTGAATGGTCCAGGCTCATAAATCAGGGACAATTATTCTTCTATGCTTTGGAAGAATAGTCTAGATATCCCATGGATGATGTTTTACTTTATGAGGGTAGAGTCTCTTCCAAATATCACAGATGTGAGTGGGAGAATGGCCCAGATGACTTAGTTTATATCATGATATTTTTTATGTAGGTTTATATAAGATGATATAATTGTTGTGGATATTGTATGTCTATGGGCAGTAGTTGTATGCTACAATGGTGGATGTGTTCCATTGGTTGTGACTATGTGTCACTGGTTAGTAGCTGTGTGCTACTAGGTGTGGTTGTGTACCACTGGATAGTAGTTGTGTACTACTATGGATAGACACAATTGTGTTCTATTGAATGTCATTGCTCTGATTGCCATAAATACTATCACTAGTGTTGGAGATGATTACCAGCCAGATGGATAGTCAATATGTTGATGGACATAAATTATCCCTGTGGAAAATGGTCCAGGATAGTCATTCTTCTAAGACATATGGCTGGATTAGCATAATGGTCCTTGTAGCCCATGGCGTGACTTCCAACATCTGTTGGAACAATTATTACTCTAGGACATATGTCTAGATTAGAAGAATGGTTCTTGTATCACTTTGTGGAGTGAGTGACTTTTTGGCATCATGCCCAATTACTTAGATTGAGTATAGCTTCGAGAGATGATGCATTTGGTGCTATCAGATGATGTCGATGGTGATGATGTTGCTTGTGAGTTTATCTACGTGATCATGAGATAGTCTGTGTGGCTATGATGATGCTATATGTTGAATGGTCAGTTTGTGCTCAATATCATTGCCTTTCATACCTCCCTAGCTAGGATGGAGTGGTAATATTATGGTAGTTGCGGGAGGTATTAACCTCCATGTGTAACCTTTTATGAGACTAGAATATTTTGGGAAGCTAGAGAAACCCTAAACGGTTGGATACGAACCCTAGAAGACAAGTCAACTCAAGAGAAAATGTAATATTAAGTTATTATCCTCCAAGAGTAGAAGACGACCCAGTTAGGTCACTTGTAGGACTATAAACAAGAGGGAGATAGAGCTCATTTGACACACTCTCTCCCACAACTGCATAATACCAGTTGTGCACAAGTTTCAAGAGGAGTTGAAGCTATTGCAATTGACAATTTTTTGGTTTTTGGCTTAGACTTTCTCTTGTTTATGGTTTGGACTTTCTGCTTGGTATGCTAGCTCTGGAGAGAGGTATGTTACCTTGGTTGGCTATTGGGTCTAGGGTTTTCTTCCAGAATTATTCTCTTTGTCAAGGTTAAGGTGCTCGAGGGTGGCTTTGGCCTATGTTTGGGTGACAATATTGCTATATTGTCTATGGTGAAATGATCACACCTATTTTTCTAATAGAAGCCACCCCCAAGAACCTTAACCTTGGCAGATAGAATAATTCCAAAAGAAAACACTTATAACCAATAGCCAGCCATGGTAGCATACATCTCTCCAAAGCTAGCACACCAAGTAGAGATTCCAAACCATAACCAAGGCATAAATTCAAAACCATAACCAAAGACCAAAATCTTAGTTGCAGTAGTTGCAACTGCACTCCCTCTCCAAACTTGTGCACTACTAGTCTTTATGTAGTTGTAAGAGTGTGAATGAAAAATGAGCTCTAGCTCCCTCTTATTTATAGCGCTCTTGTCACATGTCCAGGTCGAATTCTTCTTTTATAGGTTAACACTGAAATATTAATTCTTTTATTGAGTCGACATGTCTTCTAAGGTTTCTACACATATGTTTAGGGTTTCTCTTGCTTCCCGAAATATTCTAGTCTAGTCAAGGTTACACATAGAGGTTAATACCTCCTGCAACTACCATAATATCAACACTCTATCCTAGATAGGGAGGTATTAAAGACAATGGTCTTGAGAAAAAACAGACCATTCAACCAGTAGTATCATCATAGACACACATGTTATCTCATGATCACTTAGATCAACTCACGAGCAACATCATCACTATCAGTATCATCCGATAGCATCAATTACATAATATCTCAAAGACATACTCCATCTGAGTAATCAAGCATGATGTTGAATAAGTCACTCACTCCATAGAGTGATACAAGAACCATTTTTCTAATATATACATATGTCCTAGAAGAATAATTGTTCCAATAGATGTTGTAAGCCATGCCATGGGCTACGTGGACTATTCTTCTAATCCAGACATACTTCCTAGAAGAATGACTATCCTCGACCATTTTCCCTCCGGCCACTATTGTGAACTCGGGGAAAATGTTTGTCTAGTACCAATCTCTCCACTATGGTCACTACTATGAACTAAGGGAGACATACCATTATATTCGGACATACATCCAAGAAGAATAGTTGTCCATGCTACATCAGCAAGGACCATCCTCCATAGGAAGGATGTATGTCCACCAACAATTTGTCCTACCTACACCATTCTCCACCTAGAGAATGTATGTCTGTCATCACACTGAATTTCCATCTAGCTGACAATCATCTCCAACACTAGTGGTAGTTCCATGGCAATCAAAACAGTGCCATCAATAGAACACAATTGTGTCTATCCATAGTAGTACACAACTACTACCCAGTGGTACAAAACCACTCCTAGTAGCACACAGCTACTAACCAGTGACACATAGTCACTATCAGTGGATCACATCCACCATAGTAACATACAACTATTGTCTAGAGACATACAGTATCCACAACAATCATATCATCTTATATCAAACTGCATAACAATATCATGATACAAGTTGAATCATTTGGGCCATTCCTCCACTCACATTTGTGATATCTAGAAGAGCATCTACCCTTTTAAAGTAAACCCATCAGCCATGGGATATCTAGATTATTATTCCCAAGCATAGAAGAATAATTTTCCTTGATTTCTGAGCCTGGACCATTCACCTAACTGGGTCATTCCTCTGGCACTAATCATAATGCAACCTGGAGAGAATGAGTCTACCCTAGGGAATTTCCATCCATGATTGTTGAACCTGGACCATTCACCTAACCGGGCCTTTCTTCAAGCACTAATCACAGTGAAACCTGGAGAGAATGAATCTACCCTAGGGAATGATTGTCTGTGTTGGCAGGAATTGCAGCTTGCACAGTTTGCACGGGACTTGTTTTTGTCATTAATGTCAAAATTTAAAATACCAAAAGGGGAGTTTGTTGGTCAGTTTACACAGGCACCGTGGATCAGTGTTCACAGGCACAACTTGAATTTTGAAGATCGTCAATTTCGGAGATCGTCACTCCGGGAGTTTCTATTTCAGGATTCCGAGAGTTTCTATTTCAGGATTTTTGCATGGTAAGCAAAAACTCCAACATCACGAAGTCCCGAATGCCAAAATACCGAAAGGGACACACGTCACATGATTCCGAGAGTTTCTATTTCGGGATTTTTGCATGGTAATCAAAAACTTCAACATCACGAAGTCTCGAATGTCGAAATACTGAAACCACGATATCCATCCATCTCGATGAATGATTAAGTCATATCTGTTGGATTAAGCATTGGAGGAGTAATATAAGAGTTGTATATGACCGTTGATCTATCCTCGAGAAGTTAACTAGAACCATATGATCTATGTCCATCGGATCAAATGTGAAGCTGTCAGATCATTTCGGGGTTCGTGACTTGGAGTGTCGAAACACTTCATCACAGAAATGTCGAAACGCCGAAATGCGAAATGTCGAAACGTCGAAATGTGAAACGCAGAAATACCTTTCTGGTGTAGGCAGTGGTTACCACCGATGGTCATGTGAGAGGGAAGAGCTAGCACGAAGCTAAGCTCTATTTCGGGGTTTCGTAACTTGAAGTGTCAAGACTCTTCGACACAGGATTGCAGAATTGCCGAAATGCGAAATGTGAAATGCATTTCGATTAACTTGTGTTCACACCCAATGGACACATGGGTTAACACAAGTGGTTTGTCAAAGCGCTCAAGGGTTATTTCATGTTGAAAAATTAAAACAAAGATATGTTCATCGAACGATGCTGGTTACATGTTTAAAATGATCATGTGAATATTGTTTGTCTTGATGCATTGGCCAATAATAATCATTGTAAGGTAGTTATTCAATTATTGTAATTGAATCTTCGAAGCTTGAGGGTTCGAGTGTATGCTTTGAATGTACAGGGTAGAAATAACTGAAATTGGGTGAGATGAATGGTGGTGTGTATGGAATTAATGGTACAGTCATAGATCTAAGGTAAAATTCATTTCTGTAAATGAATATAAAACCGAAATAAAATCATACAGGGATAGTGAGAAGAAATGATGAAGATATAGCAGAGATCAAGGGGATAAGAATGGATTTTGATATGATTATATAAAAAGAGAGGACTTGAATGATGAATATTTTGCCAGAGAAGATAAAGAGTTGGTTTGCAGGTTCTTAGTGACAGAGAATGATTTCAAGGTGGTAGGGAGGAGCAAGGGGAGACTGTAAAAGTCTTCTGTACAAGTTGGTGCTTGTACATCTGGGAGTTGTAGCTTCCATTCAGTAGGTGTTGAAGAAACAGAGGTAGCAGCCTCATATCAGTTGTAGCTCAGATAAAATAAGAATGTAAAGAGGAGTTGGAGCTTTCCTTTCATTCATAAGAAGAAGAGGTTTTTCCCTTTTGGGTTTCCTCATGAAAAATCATTGTGTCACTATTTCATTTATGTGATTGTATATTTATTGGTTAAATGTATTACTACAAATTAAATGTTAAAGGCATGATTTATTGATTAATAAGTAATCTTCTTATAAAATGAAAGAAATTTTATACAACTNTCAACAATTGGTATCAGAGATGGTTATTTCAAGATATCAGTTTAACCACTGAAAGTTTTGATTATTCATAATGGATAAGAAGTCAGAATTTACAAAGGATTGCCTTTGTTTGATGGTCATAATTATGCTTTTTGGAGTATCAGGATGAAGTTGTTTTTACAAACTCAAGGAGTAGATATCTGGCAAGTTGTACTAAATGAATATAAAGTCCCAGCAACCATTCCAATAGATGCTACAGGTAAGAGACTTTATGAGAGTAATTCCAAAGCTATGTATGAAATACTAGGAGGTCTAGCAGGGTCATAATTTGTTAAAGTTATGCATTGTGCATCAGCAAAAGAAATATGGGATAAATTGAAAAATGTATATGAAGGAGACACTATGATAAAGAGTGCTAAGCTACAATCATATAGAAGTCAATTTGAAATCCTGAAAATGGAAGAATCTGAAGATATAGCTACCTACTTTCTTCGTATTGATGAAGTTGTTAATACCATGAGAGGTCTAGGAGAAACAGTTAATCATAATATTATAGTGCAAAAGGTACTTAGATCGCTTCCTACAATATTTGATTCAAAAATATCTGCATTAGAAGAAAGAACAGATCTTGATACTTTAGAAATGGATGAATTACATGGAATACTAACAACATATGAGATGAGAACCTCTGGTAAGAATTATTTCAGGAAAGAAGTAGCTTTCAAGGTAGCAAAGAAAGATAAGAAAAAGGTTGAAGCAGAAATCAATAGTCATGAGGAGTCAGAAGGTGATGTGGAAGAAGCAAATTTTGTTAAAAATCTGAAAAGAGGTACTGGCAAGTATAAAGGTAAGCTTCCTCTGAAATGCTTTGGTTGTGGTAGAATATGACATTTTGCATCTAAGTGTCCTTACAATAAGCATGCTGATAATGAAGAAGACAGTGATAGAAAACCTAAGGAATTCAAGAATAGACATAAGAAGTTTTTTTAAAGAAAAACTTACAAAAATAAAATCCCATGTATAAAAGATGACAGTGATATTTCATAATCTGGTGAGATTGATGACAGTTCAGATGTACAACTTTTTATGGCTATGGAAAACAGGATGATCAATATGGTGAAGAAGAAGATGGCGAAGTTGATCTAGAAGCTGAACTGGTAAGTGCTTTAAGTGAATTAAGAAAAGTGAGGAGGGAATGCAAACATTTTAAAAGAGAAATTGAGAATCTAGAATTTGAATTACAGAAATCAAACGGTTTGATTGATAGCACTGAAATCATGCTAGTTGACTTAAAACTTAAAATAGAAGAGGCTAGAGTGACTGAAGAATCTCTAACTAAAATGCTTGCAGAAAAGGATAAGGAAAATGAAGGTTTAAAAAATGAAGTAGTCTCATTAAGAAAGAAAGTACAAGAAAATAACATGAAGCAGAGTTCTCAAGTGTTAG
>JASDQU010738922.1:0-17623 GCA_032191745.1 Picea mariana
TTGGTTACCAACAAATTTCCACTAGGTTAAAAATTGAGTACTTTTGGTAGGTTACCAACCAAAATTTTGGTTAGAGGTTACACACACAGATATGTGCTAGAATGAGATTGTTGTTACCTTTCCATCCCCAATAAAAAATTAACTCATGAAGAGTCCTAATCAACAGTCTTCTCATGAAAAGAAAAAATGTCAAAAGTGCAGTTTGGTCCTAGGTAGGGTAGATAAGAAAGTGTCCTCTCTGACACTTGAGCTAGACCTAATTAACATATCCAATTAAAAGTCACAACTTATTACTTGACTCACCCTTTGACTTGTATTTTGAGAAGTTATTTATTTTGTAAAACAGTTTTCATTATCAATTACTAATATTTATTGAAGTATATCTTTGTAAATTTTGATATACAAGTATATTTTCTCCACAATTGCATGATGGAAACACAAATATGTGAAGATCAATCATGATATTAAAGGAATTTGAGTAGACAAATTAAACATTTCTTAGGAATCATAAGGAATCATGTAAGAATTCAAATAGTCAATTAGGTCAGAGTGCAACTAAGTACTAAGTTTCGTTGGGAAGTTCCACTAGGAGAGAACCGACCTAATATGGAAGTGATAGATTTACTGAACTATGCATAATTGACTTGAAGATCACATTGATGGACAATTAATGGAAATAATGGATGCATGTTTCTAGAACATGTCAACAAAAACCTAAAAGGTTCTAAGAATGTTTATTGGTAAATTCTTCGTGTAGTATGGTCTATGAGTAGTTGAATGATTGAGGACTAAGTTGATTGGGGTTCTTGGTAGAATAACACTCAACGTTACCATGGAATAGATCAATCCTAATGGTTTCTTTGAGGGTGCATATATTAACCTCAATGAATTGACAAAATGTACAAGGGATTACAAGATCAAAAACAACATGTGTATGGTGCATCGACAATAACTATTGAACCAATTCATTGTCATTAGGAAGTGGGCATCAAATGACATGAAGAAGTTGAATTGATTGCTCAAGTGGCATGTAAAGAAGAGGAACAATTGTAACTATCTCTTAGAGATGGGCCATAAGAGTATGAATTGATAGAGATTGAGAGAGGGAGGTAGAAGTTTGAAGATTACAATTGAGAAAGGATGCAATTATAGGTGATTTGAGTGTTGAGATGGTATGTGACATGGGACATTTAAAAATTTAAATGTGTGCTCTATAAGTCATTCATTTGGAATCCTCATGGAATTTATTAGTTGTAATCATAAAGTATTATAATTGATATATGACAATACAATGTAGCATAGGTCATTCTAAAGTATAATATTTTTCTAATTTAGATAAATAAATGGTGTAACCCCACAAGTAAATCTTATAATTTTTTAATTCTAATAAATGTTATAATTTTTACTTTTAGTAATATGGGCATAAGTTGAGAACAAGACTATGGTATATACTAAGTTATGTGATGTAACATACTCACAAAATAAAGTGGATTGACACACTTCTAAAATCTCATAATACCACAAGTAAATATTATGGAAACACATAAATATTATTATATTTGAAAATATGTTTCCTAGCCTTGGCAGAGTGTGCACTTGCATCCTACTAACATTAAGGTAATTGTTGTTGTATTTGGTTTTAGAAAAGTTTTGGTGAAGGTTAAATGATGGGAAAATTCATGAAATGAAGATAGGCTAATTTAAGTTGTAATGTCCTCTTGGGAATAGATTTATTATATTAACTAATATAATATAAGATATTTTTCTTTCAGAAAAAAAAAATATATATATATATATATATATTATAAATTTTTACTTCTAATGATATGGGCCTAAGTTGAATAGGGAAATGTCATGGGCACGCCAACGACTTGGCCACAGGGCTGGTCCCCCGCGACCAAGTCACAGTCCACTTAGGACTGTGACTTGGCTACGAGGGACCAGCCCTGTGGTCAAGTCGTTGGTGTGCCCATGACTTGGCAACATGGCTGGCCCCCCGCGACCAAGTCCCAGTTCACTTAGGACTGTGACTTGGCCGCGGGGGCCCAGCCCTGTGGCTAAGCCGTTGGCGTGCCCACGACTTGGCCACAGGGCTGGCCCCCCTGTGGCCAAGTCACAGTCCACTGGACTGTGACTTGGCCACGAGGGCCTAGACCTGTGGCCAAGCAGTTGGCGTGCCCACGACATTGCCCTGTCCGGTCGCCTAATTAACTAAATTTTAATTTAAAAAAATAAATTAAATTTCTCAGAAAATAAAAAATAAAACTAAAATTAAAATTAAAATACAACTAAAACTAAAACTAAAATACAAATTAAATTTTAAAATTAAAAACTAAAACTAAAACAAGAAATACCCGAAACTCGTCGACCGCTTGTCAACATAGCCTCTATGCCAACATGACCACTGTGCCCACAGACCTCTACGCCCAAACACTCATAGAACTCTGTGCCAAAACGCTCAGAGACTTTTGCGCCCAAACGCTCATGACCTCACAAACGCTCACAGACGCACACAGACGCACACAAATGCCAACAAAGTTAGAAAAACATTCCAATATCGACGTGTGGTTGATATATAAACATTCTTTCGATCGAAATATATTTTGACCAAACAATCGTTCGGCCAAATAATCTTTTGGCCAAACAATATTTCGATCGAAAGGTTGTTCGGTCAAAATATCTTTCAGCCAGAATATCTTTCGGCCGAAAACAAATTGTCGGATGGAAAAAATCCATCTGACTAAATTTTTACACACAAGTCAAGGGTGTCGTCATTGTACCGTTCGATTCGGCGTTCCACTTTTCGGCCGAAAAAAAAATCTTTCGACCGAAAAATAATACTAGTTCGGCCGAAAAAACGTTTTTCGAAATTTTGGAGATCCGATTGTCACGAAAGTGTTACCCACCTCTGTGATTTTACCCATCACTATGTACTAACTCTAAGATTCCCTTTGTTTACTGTAGCACCATATAACAATATTATCTAATTCTTTTTACCATATATCTAATGCTCATAGAAATCAAAACCTAGTGTGCAATCAAACATACCTTCAACCATACATTAACGATGTATTGCTCAAAGGAACTTATTTCCAATATGTCTTGTTCTTTGATTCAATAGAATTATCTTTTCTATAAAGCATTAGGGGTTCTATCTTCTTCATTTCCATCCTCAGGAACCAAAAACCTGTTACGCCTATTAGTGATAGTGCTACCCAACAATTTTACAGATTTCCATTCTGAACTCCCCTCAACAACACCATTTCTCCTTGAACCATTTTTTAGGTTTCCTTTTCAAACATAATATATACACTTACATCACTCATCTTACTTATAAATATTAAGTTTCTAGATAGCTCTAGAATGTGAAAAACCATACAGAGTGTTATAATTATTCCATCCTTGTGCAACGACTTGATTTTTCAATGTCCTATGATCTTTTTTGTCGAGTCATCTCCTAGGAAAATGTCACCTCCATTATATTTTTCATATTCACAAAACCACTCCCTGTGAGGAGTCATATGAAAATAAGCACCTGAGTCAATAAACCATACATCATTATCTAAATATGTTCTTGAAGAATCCAAGTACACATCCCCTCCTTCCATTAAGGAGGTCTTCCCTTCTATTGAGGAATCATCATCAGATCCCTTTCCTTTATCAACACTTTTAGATCTAAAATCCTTCTTATGATGCCTAGTTTTACCACATTTCCTTAAGGATTTTCCTGTAGATTTAGATCTACCTCTATATGTATATCTCCCTCCCAAAGGCTTATTTTTGTTTTTATCCTAGGAATGACCTCTTATAGATAAGGGGTTTTTTCTTTGACTATCCATGGTTTTTTCTACCTCATTTTTTCAGATAATAAGGATGAAACTACATCATCAAACTTTAATCTGGTTTCATTACTTCTGATAGCTACAACCATACTATACCATGAATTCGAAAAAGAACACAGTAAACTAATTCACTTATCTTTGTCAAAAAATTTAATATAAACAATTTTTTTTAGTCTTAACATATTGTTAAATGAATTTAGATTCTCTATCATCGTGTAATGACCCCTCCGCTACGACATCAATGTAAGTGAGAAAAATAGTGGTCATTTTTTTTTTGAAACATCAACAGTTAGAACAAGTAACATGCGACAACATACATCAATAATTGCACATTTATTCTCATCTACAACATTTTACTGCAAGAATCAACTACAACATTATGATATTAAAATATCAATTATATCACTTTACGATAACAAAGGCGTCTATCCGCCCAACCTATCCTGCAAGGTTAGGACCTCCAAGACACATAATCAACGCTCAAGTCCAGAATTCATTCGATTGATTTTGACCATTTAAGGTATCAAGACTAGCGACTGTTCTGAAGAACATGGAGATATCTATTCCCATAACTAAATCAATTCTAGATTCAGTACTAAAGTAACAGTAAGATACTTGATCATAACACAAAATAAACATTCAAATACATCTTTTTACTAGACAAAAGTTTCCTTCCCTTAAATGTTACAAACAACAATAATTACTCATAATCTAGATAATATGCCTTTTCTTTATGAATTCCATCATCTAATATTTAAATAATATTCCTCCTCTTTATGAATTCCATCATCTAATATTTAAAGAGTATGCCTCATCTTTATTAATTCCATCATCTAATCATTATTACCTTTAAAAATTTTCATATTTAAATGTAACATTAATTATTCAACCTCTAGATAAAATGTACCCTCTCTATAAGAATACAATCAATTTCTCACTATCTAGACAGATTATTTGCTCCCTAAGAATATCACATAAAGTTTATATTCAATAATTAACAATTTTCTTTCCCTTTAAAAATATAAGTAGCAAATAATTTTTTCACTATCAAACAAAGGTACCACAAGTAATACATTAATAACCTATAATAAATTCCAATAATCAATCCATCATACAATTAAATTGGAATGTAAGCTTACTAGTTATCCTACACATTGGCTCAAGCTTCAATCACAAAGAATTCTATTAAAAAGAGTCTTGAAACTAAGTAAAAAGTTATCAACTATAATGAAAGTATTTGATAATCAAAACATAACTTTCAATAAATCATCACAATGGAGTTTTTAGCATAACTCTAGACTTAGAAAAAACATTTATCGAGTATCAACAAATATATTTAAATGATGTCATTTACCTTCAATGGTAAAATATCATATCTAAAAATACATAACAACAAGAGTTTTTGATTTAGAGACACGAATTAGCCTAAGAAACCATGTTCTAAGTAACGATCACTTCATTACTCAACGATGACTAATGTATCTTAACAATTTTGGAAGGAGAGTCTGATTATCAATGTTGGGGATTAGATACAAATATAAATTTGTAGGTAGAGTGGGCTTGGCGAATGGTAACTAAGATGACCATTCCCAACTCGTACACTTGGAAGAACCTAATCGGATCTGGCGAGGGACTGCCAGTGTTATTGGAGTTACCGATAATGATTGAACCCAATACAACACCATGCGAGGAACATTGGTTAATGATATCCAATGATATCACTACAGCCATAGAATCATTGGAAGAGTTTTGGGTTCACTATGATAAATATCTCGAGGTCAACTGGAGTTTAATTTATCCGAGAGTCTAGCCAAGATACGAAGTGGGTTTAGACTCTAGTTAACACTCGACTTTTATTACTTATGTACAACTACACACATGTGTAAGGGAAGATCCATATTATTTGATTTTGATTACAAGAGTTATACACAACGTGAATAAAAATTTAATATCAGACTTGCAATTTATAAATCGACAATCATAATGAAATCATACACAAGGTACGATACAAAATACAACGAACGGTGTGCTACAGAATTTGAAATGATAATTAGTTCTTGCAGCGACCCCATAATTTTATTCAAATTGCAAATACATTTTTCAATGAACAACAATTTTGGCAGCATAAAATTACCAAGAATAAGTGAGATCCATTTCCCTTCTACAACATTTGTTTTATAGAAAAATCCCCAATGACACATGTCCTCACGCACAATTAATTATATTTTTAATTAATTTAATTAGGATTATTCACCCACACACTTTTCATACTCTCCCCAAGTTGCACAAGTAATTACCATTTTTATTTTATTTAAAAAGCCAATTTCTCTCACATTCCCCAATGTGTTCCTATTTTCTCTTTTAGTTGTCCCTTTGTTCCCCAAATTCTCATTTAATGAGTGTCTAATAATTATATCTTAGTTAGAGTTGGATTATGAGTCTTCTTCTGGTTAAACTAGTGGTAGGTTGACTCAAAATTCGTTTCTATGTGTAGACCTATTCTCTCATATTATTATTTCTTCTATTTTTAAAAATCTATTTTATTAATTTCATGCACACATGTGCATTTTATCCATTCTTTTAAATTTTTATTTATCTTCTTCCTAGAGTTTGATTATATTTTCAAATCTTTTAAATTATGTCATAATTCATTTAGTCCTTTATTTAAATTTAGACTTAGACTTAGAATTTTGCTAGGCTTTATAATTAATAATTTACTGTTTAATTAATTATTTTATTCCAACAAGGTGTAATCATTTAAATGTTTTCTAGGCCACCTAGATTTATTGATTCAAGTTTTAATTATGTGGTGTACCCTTCAAGATGCACCTTCGTGCTCCAAGGGTGCCACTCGCCCTAGACTAGTTTTGGAAGTTTGTCCAACCCTTGGAGTTAACAATCCATTATGTTGACCTTGTGAGAGACTAAGAGATTATAAGGAACAATATCTCTACCTTATTATGCACCCATTAGAAATATTCATGAGTGATTGTCTCATTCTTCCCTCACGACATCATGGACCTCTCAAAATAGGTAATCATTAACCTACAGTTCTGACCACGATGGGAGTGCTAGTAGGCTCTGACAGGGACACTACCACACCTCTCCCTTAAATGGCTGGTTTCTGTGCATGAACCCTTTACTCCTTATGTGAGTTGGATTAGCAAGTATTGTCAATCCTACATCCACGAAAAAAAATAGTGTCAATAATCCATATACATAAATCATATTGTAATCAATCATATGTTAGAAGTGAATAAAATGAAATACTCAAACAAAATACAATCCACTCCCTGACTTAATCCGGAGTCCAAGGAAGTCCATTGATGCCATCAACATCCATAACCTTTCATGTGCCCTAAACACTCAGGAAACTCATCAATAGCATATGTCGATACACATACATCAATTTAACAATAAGTCACAATAAATCATCATCATCATACATAAACCATAATCGAAATGAAATCATAATATGCCATAACTGGATCACTTGCACACAAATGTCCTCAAAGAATATGTCAATAAAAGTGTTATCCATAGAGCGGGATGTTACATACAACCCCTCTTGTTTAAAACTTCATCCTGAAGTTTGTACAGTATATAAATGCAAGTAAATAAACGTAACTGTAATAGATCTATGTATCTAATCTATCAAACAAGTAAGGAAACTATTGACACGTCTCATATGGATCCTCTCAGGTAGGTGAGTGTGGACTATAGTTGTCCCACTGGACATTGACCTGATCGACTATTCGATGTTGTAGATGTTGAATGCAATGTTCCAAAATGTGGATTGGCTCCACCATGAGAGAACCCTCGTCCGACACCTGCAAAGAACTCATGTCAACCACATGTGGTGAATCAGGAACATAATGTCGCAAAACAGATACATGAAAAACATCATGCATACTCCTCAAAGAATCAAGCAAGGATAGTCGATAAGTCCTGGGTCCTTTCTTTTCCACAACCTCGAAAGGTACCAAAAACCTAGGAGAGAGTTTAACACCTTTTCCAAACTTGATCGAACTCTTGTGCAGTTTTACCCGCAAGAAAACTCTGTCACCAAATTCATAACTGCGGTCAACGTGGTGCGCATCAACATAACTCTTCTACTAATCCTACACTTCTTTAATCCTTTGTCTTATCATTTTCATCTGTTCTTCCATTTCTTCCATCACTTCTAGTCCTACCAGGACCCTATCCTCAAGTCGATCCCAACTCAACTGGGTCCGACACGGTCGCCCGTAAAGAAACTCAAATGGTGCCATCTTAATCGTATTGTGGTAACTATTGTTGTATGAAAACTCTACCAATGGCAAGAAGTATTCCCAACATTTTTTTGATCCATTACATACATACACAACATATCCTCAAAAATCTGGTTCGTTCTCTCTATTTTTTCATTTTTCTCAGGATGATACGTTGTACTAAAATTCAACTGCGTTCCCAAGGCCTCTTGGAAACTGGTCCAAAACCGACCTGTAAACATTGATCCTCGATCGGATATGATCATTCTTGGTATACTGTGTAATCTCACAATATCGTTGACAAATACTCTAGCTATGTCTGTCGCCTGATACATCGTATGCACTGGAATAAAGTGTTCACTCTTCGTTAGAGTGTCAACTACCAAAAAAATCGAATCGTGTCTTATTTCCGTCAATGGAAATCCAACGATAAAATCCATCGAAATGACCACCCATTTCAATTCAGAAATAACATGTGGCTATAACAATCCTGCTGGATGTCTATGTTCAACCTTCACTTGCTGACACTCTAGACATCTCGCCACGTAACTAACTATGTCCACTTTCATTCCTTTCTAGAAGAATAAAGGCTTAAGGTATACCTTCATATTCATGACTCCAGGATGATCCATGTAAACTGTTCGATGTGCTTCACTCAAGATCAAACTTCTTAATTCGTCGTTATTTCATACATAAATTTTGTCATTAAATATTAACAATCCATCATTGTCTAATGAACAACCTTCATACTTCGATACCAACATGGTATTTTGTCCAATATTATCCTTAACTTCTTTGTACCATTCATCACCAAAATGTAGAGCTAGAGTCTTTTCTCGAAGATTCGTCTTAAGAGGTATTACCAAGAATATGCGTGGTCTCCGACTCAACACATCTGCCACTCTATTCATCATTCCTTTAATGTAAGCAATCTCAAAGTCGTATTCGCTAAGTAATTCTAACCAATGCCTCTGTCGTTAGTTCAAGTCACTATGTGTAAATATATGCTGCAATCCATAGTGATCTGTCTTTGATTCAAATTTTCGTCCAATCAGATAATGTCTCCAAACTCTCAAGGTATATATAATTTCTAATAACTCCAAGTCATGCATTTCCTAGTTCTCTTCATGCTTTCTCAATTTCCTTGAAATGTAAGCAATCACTCGATCGTCTTGCATCAAAACTCTTCTTAAGCCTTCTTGGATGCGTTCATGCATACCAAGAATTATTTGTCCATGTCAGGGACCTTCAGTATCAACGCTGTTGTTAGCAACTCTTTGAGCTATTGAAATGCTTCCATGCATTTCTCAGTCCAAACAAACTTCATGTTTTTCTTTTACAATTTTGTAATCGGATTTCCTATCTTCGAAAAACCTTCGACGAACCATCGGTAATATCCTGCTAAACCCATAAAACTATGTACTTCTTGTACGTTTTTTGGTGTTGTCCATTCCATAATATCCTCTACTTTTGTTGGATCTAAAACGATACCTTCACCAGATATGATATGTCCCAAATAATGAATCTTCGATTGGTAAAATGAACATTTCTATAGCTTCCCATACAATTTTTTCTCTCGTAGACACTGTATAACCAATCTCAAGTGTTCGTCATGCTCTTCTTTCGTCTGAGAATAAATTAGTATGTGATCAATAAATAATTGAAAAAACTTGTCCAAGTATTCGCGGAACACTCCATTCATCAAACTCATGAATACCCTCAGGCATTCACCAATCCAAACAGTAAAACAATGAAATCATAGTGTCTGAATCTAGTCTTAAATGTGGTCTTAGGGATATCTTCCTCTTTGATCCGTAACTGATGATATCCCGATCTCATGTCAATATATGAAAACACCGTTGCTCCTTTCATATGATCAAATAAATATTTATTCTTGGAAACATATACTATTTCTTTATCGTCACTTGTTCAATCGACGATATTCAATACAAAGTCTCCACAATCCATCCTTCTTTCTCACAAAAATAACGGGCTCACCCCACGGAGATACGCTTGGACGTATAAGTCCCAAGTCCAACAATTCCTTCAATTTCATTTTCAATTCCTGCAATTCTGGTGTCGACATCCGGTATGGAGTTCTTGAAATCAGTTTTGTTCTAGGTTTCAAGTCTATTGTAAACTCCAACTCTCTCTCAGGTGGTAAACTTGACAACTCTTCTGGAAATACGTCTGCAAAATCTTATACTATTGGAAGGTTTTCTAATCCTTCTACCTCGCCCTTTTCATTTATCACTAAGATTGCATAAATCTTTCATCCCCTACACATACTCTTTTGTAGCTATAGGGAATAAATAAACCTCAAGAACACTCCCTGGTTTCTTCCTATAATCACTTTATTCTGCCCCAAATCATCTGTCAAACTTAACAATTTCATCTTATAGTTAAGTATCACATCATTCGATTCTAACCAATTCATGCCTATCACTATGTCATAAGATCCTAAGATCATGACATAGATATCTACCTTCGTTACAAAATCTCCCAAGTTAATGGTACAGTCTGTAACCTTTCCACCAACCTTTTGTTTGGCACCCGATGCCATTTCTACGAATCTGAACTCGTCCATATCGACTACCTTTACCTTAATTCTCTTTAGTGTTGCACTATAAATAAATCTCTTTGTAGCTTCTGGATCTATCAAAATACTAAAGGTTTGATCGACAATCGTACTTGATGTCTCGAGCATAGTGGATTGGTGCTCAGCTTGGTGGTTGTTCACCACTGCATGTATCCTGTGGGTCTTGCCCAAATATCCAACAGTAGTGGGTCCTGATGATCTGATCGCTCTGGCCTTCTCAATAGGACAATCTCATTGGTAATGTGGCTCTCCACATGTCCAGCATCCAGTCTTCAGTCCAGTGCTCCTAGTCACCGAAGTAGAAGTTGTTGGCCTAGCAGTCTATGATCCTGGTCTGTTCTGCCGAACGTACGTAAACTGTTGTTGCTACCACAGATGACGTTGTTGTTGCTACTTTGGTCCTTTGTAAGGAGTCCTCTGCTGAGGAGTCTGTCATCTCGGTGTCGAGAACATAGGTCCTTTGGGCGTATCTCGTTTCTGAGAAGTCTTTCTGGATGGTGTCTGATGTTTCTATGCTCCCAGTGTCGTATGTCCAGTCGGTCTAGAAGGATTCATGGCCTGACCCCCACTGTTCACTTATTTTTCAGCTATGGGGGCCTTCTAAACTGCATCGTGCAACGTCTGAGGCATTAGGATCCTAACCTTTGAACGAATGTTGAAGTTAAGGCTGAACACAAACTTGTTGACCTTCAACTTATACGTGTTTATATGTGGAGCATACCTAAGTAGCTCCATGAACCTAGCCTCATACACCAACACCATATGACCACCCTGTCATAAGGCGTTGAACTCAATAAGATGGTGCTCAATGAATTCCTCAGACAAATACCTCTCTCGGAACCATTCCTCGAACAACTCCCATGACATGTCTTTGATGACCATGTTTAGTTGAGGTCGGAGTGTCGTCCACCAAATTAGAGCACTCCCTTTCATTTGGAATACCACCATGCAGATCTTCATGTTGGAGGTGTAATCATGAAGTGAAAAGCACATCTCCATGTTCCCCAACCATGCCTTGGCAACTAAGTTCTCCGTGGCACCCCATAACTTGGGAAACTTCACCTTCTCAAGTTTTCTGTGTATACTACTACTACCAGCTGGAGCGTGTTGTGAACCCTCATTGGGCAAAGATGCTCTGCCCTCATATCTATCTAGGAGGTTGATCAACACCTCTGACATCCTCTGGAAGGATCTCATCATACCTACCACATCTCCCACAACAACCTACTCTTGCTCAGTCATTTTCTCATCTCCTTGAGGGTTAGATCCCTCTGGTGTGGATACTATCGGAGGTGTCACACCTCTTCCTCTAGTACCACGTTGTCTACTTCTCATGTGTACTCTAACCATGATTACCTGAATGGGAAATTTCAAATTAATTAGTGATCCATCTTTATCATTTAGATAACATAGTGGAAGGCGTAACGGTCCAATGTCATAGGGTTGAACCCGCTCTGATACCATATGTAACGACCTCTCTGTTACTACATCAATGTAAGTGAGAACAGTAGTGGTAAATTTGTTTTTTTGAAACATCAAAAGTTAGAATAAGTAACCTGCGACAACATACATTAATAATTACACATCTATTCTCATCTACAACATTTCACTGCAAGAATCAACTACAACATTATGATACTAAAAGATCAATTATATCAATTTATGATAACAAAGGTGTCTATTTGGCCAAGCTATCCTACAAATTTAGGACCTCCAAGACACATAATCAATGCTCAAGTCTAGGATTCATCTGATTGATTTTGACCATTTAAGGTCTCAGGACTGGAGATTGTTCTCAAGATCATGGAGATATCTATTCCCATAACCAAATCAATTCTAGACTTAGGACTAAAGGAACCGTAAGATACTTGATCATAACGTAAATTAAACATTCAAATAAATCTTTTTACTAGACAACAATAATCACTCATCATCTAGATAACATGCCTTCTCTTTATCAATTCCATCATCTAATATTTAAATAATATGCCTCCTCTTTATTAATTCCATCATCTAATCATTATTACCTTTAACAATTTTTGTCCTTAAATGTAACACTAATTATTCAACCTCTAGACAAAATGTACCCTCTCTATAAGAATACAATCAATTGTTGCTCACTATCTAGACATATTACTTGCTCCCTAAGAATACCACATAAAGTTTATATTCAATAATTAACAATTTTCTTTCCCTTTAAAAATATAAGTAGCAAATAATTTTTTCACTATCAAACAAAGGTACCACAAGTAATACATTAATAACCTATAAAAATTCCAATAATCAATCCATCATACAATCAAATTGGAATGTGAGCTATACCAGTTAGCCTAAACATTGGCTCAAGCTTCAATCATAAATCATTCTATTAAAAAGAGTCTTGAAACTAAGTAAAGAGTTATCAACTATAGTGCAAGGATTTAATAATCAAAACATAATTTTCAATAGATCTTCACAATGGAGTTTTTAGTATAACTCTAGGCTTAAAAAAAAACATTTATCTAGTATCAATAAATATATATATGATGTCGTTTACCTTCGGTGGTAAGATATCATATCTAAAAAGACATGACAGCATAATTTTTTGATTTAGAGACATGACTTATCCTAAGAAATCGTGTCTAAGTAACGATTCCTTCGTTACTCAACAATGACTAAGGTGTCTTAACTATTTTGGAAGGAGAGTCCGATTATCAATGTTGGGGATTAGATAAAAAGAGAAATTTGTAGGTAGAGTGAGCTTGGCGAATGGTAACTAAGACGACCATTCCCAGCTCGTACACTTAGAAGAACCTATTTGGATCTGGCGAGGGACTGCCAGTGTTCTTGAATATACTGATAATCACTTAACCCAACACAATACCATGGGAGGGACAGAGGTAAACAATATCCAAATATATCGCTACAACCCCAGAATTATTGGAAGAGTTTTGGGTTCACTTAAATAAATATCTCGAGGTCAACTGAAGTTTAATTTACCCAAGAGTCTAGCCAAGATCCGAAGTGGATTTAGACTCTAGTTAACACTTGACTTTTATTACTTCTGTACAACTACACACAGGTGTAAGGTAAGATTGATATTATTTGATTTTGATTACAAGAGTTATAGACAGTGCCAATAAAATTTTAATATCAGACTTGCAATTTATAAATCGATGATCATAATGAATTCATACACAGGGTACGATATAAAATACAACGAAAGGTGCGTTGCAGAATTTGAACCGATAATTAGTTCTCGCGGCGACCCCATAATTTTATTCAAATTGCAAATACATTTTTCAATGCACAACACTGCAAAAGAAAAGCAATAAACTCGATGATGACTCCCAACATTTATGATTTCCAGAAAGCCCTTGATGGAGCGACGATCTTAAGGAATATTGAAACTTCAATAAATAAGTAGTGAGTAGTGATTATGATGCAGGAGCATCTCTCCACGTAAGCCAACCAACCAGCTAGCCATGTCAAGCACAGACATTCAAAGCTGAAGAGAGGCGCAGTCCTCATTTTGATTTAGAATTGAATGTAATTAAATGTTTAAGCTGTTGAGCTGTGAAGTCGTGCCTTTGCACAGGCTATAGATAAGGAGGCCTTTAAATGTTTGTAAGGCTGAGATCTAGATCCGGATAGTGGACTAGACAACCCATTCAATGTAATTGAATAGGGTAGGTAGATTTGGAGGGAAGGGCTTGAAGAGCCTTCTCATGTAAAAAGATCAATTATATCTCTTGGGTAGTTAGTTGGGAGAGAATATGTGTGGAAGGGCATAGAGTTAGAATCTACGAGTAGAGATCAGAAGAGAAGGAGCCGAGACCTTGTTACAGGCCATGCTCATGAACACCTTGTAAATACAGACGTTTGCCATATTTAATACAAATAGCAGTTTTTCCTGCATGACTATGTGTTAGATAAATGTTTGTGAGTGTTCTTCATATGATATGAATGTATGCTGTAGATGTATGCCGTAGGTTTGCATTTGCAGGAGTGCGTCTGATTTCAGGTCAAGGTCTTTGAGGTTTTATGCCAGGAGGGCGTGACAGAGTACTGCGGTCTCTGAATACCAGTGCACTGAAGCACTTCTGAATACTGTGGGTTCAGACAAAGACGTGCTGCGGCACAAGAACTGAAGTCAACAGCTCAGAAGGAAGACCTCAAGGTTTCTGAACACCTTGGAGGCAAGGCTGTGGAGGAAACCACAGTTGCAAACAAAATCTTTGAGGAGTTCTGTGAAACTCTTCCAGGTGGGCATTGAGTAGGTGAAAGGAGTGTATAGAGGAAGAACTCTACTGTGAGTTCTTAAGAAATCAGAATTACCGAGGATTCTTGACACTCTGCCAGGTGGGCATTGATACATTGTGCAGACATGCACAGGGAGAAGAGAACTCTTTGAGTTCTGTATTCTGAAGGAAGAATCCACTGAGGGATCTTTGCAGGGTTACTGAATACCCGGAATACTCAGAAATAGGTTGCTCGAGTAGACGGAGAACCAGGAGGGTATCCAAATTCTCCACCTGAGGGAGAAAAAAAAGAGAATAAGTTTTTCGTGGAGGTCGAAGCTACAAGAAAGCTTAGGGCATATAACACCCTTTGAGTGCATGTGAATACTCTGTGGATGAGCAGGAGTTGGAGAATCCTTCGAGGATTTGAAGGACAAGCTCAGGAGGAGTAGAGCTCCCAGTGTATGAAGCCATAGTTGTAAGGAGGGACAACGTTCACACATGCACAGGCGAGGATTCCGGTCGAGGATCTCGCAGAGAAAAGAAACAAAAGTTGAAGCCTTTGAAATCTCTTGAATCTTCCAAGAAATCGAAAGAAACTACAAGCTTGAGAGGAGGCACAGTAGCTGTCCGTTCAGACTGCGGATGAATCTGGACCGTTGAAGGGTCATCACATCCAAAAGGCAGCACGGGAGAAGTGCACAAGAGAAGAAGTGATCTGAACCATCAAATCTTGGGTGGAGAACCTAACATTCGTTAGATCTGTCAGGAGCTTCAAGGGAGTTAGGCCCTCACACAACGGAACAAGAAAAGGAAAGTCCTGAAGGAGTTGGCGAAATCGGGATTTCGCATATCGGGATATCGGAGATATCGAGGACAGGGGATCGATTCATTCCTTAGTGAAAAGCTCGGTTGTGATCTGAGTCGTCCACTCGTTGGGACATGTGGCAGCGATCTAGAGTTTATCGATATTTCGTATGTCGGGACTCACAGTGATGAGCGCATAAATGTCGCGAACGACGAAGTCGCGAAAATCTCGAGACCATCCATCTGAGGAGGACAGGTGGCACGATATTTCGGGGTTTCCTAGTGAGAAGTCCCTTAACATATGCATTAGGATTCACGTTATTGCGAACCCCAAAGTACCGATAGAGTGGAGGGCCGTTGAATAGTCAACTCGCGCGTGCATCGGAGTTTCTCCATATCAGAGTTCGAGAGTCGGGGATAGGAGTCGCTTGACATCGCGAGTGCCGAAATCGCGATAGGGAAAGTTTCGATAAGAAAAGGTCAGCGTTGACTAGTTGTCGGGTTTTGGGGATTCGAGAGACCTACGCTCAACCATTGAATTCGCGAAGTTGTGAGTTCCGATCTCCCGAGTGCAAAGAGGATATTCCATGGAGATTGTTGTGGGTGCAGAATTCCCGATAGGGAATTGGAAGAGCATCAGATTTCTTCGGGCCGTGTGAAGGAAAGATTCTGTGAGCGCGCGGACCTTCCGACCTGCGGGTGTGGGGAGGGTGCGTGTGCATCAAGTGGTATCAGGGCGGGGACTTCACTTGTATATTTCAGGTGAAGCGAGGAAAAAGGAAGAAGAAAGAGTACTGAAACTATGTAAGGATTTGTTTGCAAGTAGGTAACAGTAGAAAGACAGTCAAGAGGATAGTAGGGAGAAGCTGGAAACACTCGGGTTACAGAGTGATAGTGGTAGATTTCCCAGGAGGGAAGACAGAAACAACACCATGGCTATTGAAGGCCATAGGTATGCTGGAAGGAAAATCCCAGAGCTGATGAGAACAGCCGAAAGGGAGAAAGAACTTGCCGACATCAGGGCAAGAATAGAAAAGCTTGCATTGTGGATGCAGCAGAAAGCCAAACCATGGTGGGTGTATGAATGGCCCATGAGGAAGCTGAAAGTAAAGTGGTCAGTCAAGGAGTTGATGGTCATAAGACAATGAAGGCTATTAAAAGGATGGTTGAGGCATGTTGAAAACCTCGAAGGACCTGAGGAGATGGTTCAGGTATGTGAACCAGATACTGGGAGAATTCTCAGTGAAGAGAATGAAATGGGATCAGCTGAAGATCTCAAGAACTGCCAGGAGGGCAGAGAGGAAATTCCATTTTTCCAGGTGGGAAACGAGTTGAGATCATTGTGGGGTCTCACAGACTGTCATGAGGACAGCCAGGGAATTTCACATTGCCAGCTGGGTGATGAAATGAGGTCGTTGCGGGATCTCGAAGACTACCAAGAGGGTAGTGGAAGCATCCCATATTGCGAGGTGGGCAGGGGTGAGCAGATGAGTTGGAATCAGCGAGAAGAGATGACTGAGCAAGTGAGCTCAGAGATGGATTTAGATTAGCAGATGCAACTGACAGAGAATGAAGACTCATGTGGTTTTCCAGGCCATGTGAATGAAGATGATGACAAGTTAAAAAATTGCACCATCCGAGAGGATGATCTGAGGAGCCTTATAATGATTGGGGGAATCGAGATATTCCTACCATTTTCCCAAGAGGAGGAAAAAATCTGTGTTGCAGGTGTGACAACAACAGAGGGACAACTAGCTGAGACTGTCAGGGAAAAAGAAAAATTGGAGCAGGTGTTTGAGACTGTCCAAGCAGAAGCAGGAGATGAAGAAGATGAGAATTATGAGGAGTGTCTTAATGCTTTCAGCTAGGAAGATGAGGAAGATGCAGCACTGAAGCTGACAATAG
>JASDQU010738922.1:17723-37162 GCA_032191745.1 Picea mariana
TCAAATATAAGGTATGATAAAACCTTGGCTTACTTTGTACAAATAGGTTGTGCATTTCTAGGGTTTTACTAGGCATCTCTAGCCTATTTTTGCACAATAGAGTCATTTTTTATTGCAAATGGAAAAATAAGTATATAGGATTATGTAAAATGACTAAAAAAATAATTTACAATTTGAACCACTCAAATTGAATGATTTGTGAGACCTAGTCACTCATTTTAATGTACTCTAGTGTGCATTTTGCACCAAGGAAAAATTCACACTAATGAAAAATTTGCCCTCTTCGTCCTACAAGACAATATTTGGTCTTTTTGCACAACAAAGGGTTTTAAGTTTCCAATTTCACAAAAAAAAGGTATAGATAGATGTACAACTTTTCTACAACCCTATAACTTGTAATATTTCCTATAATATTGACCTCTTCATTCTATAAGACATTTTTTGGTATTTTTGCACAAAAAAGGGTTTTATTTCTCTAAATGCACAAACAAAGGTATATGCAAATGTAAAAACATAAATTACACACTCTCGACCAAGTTGAATCAATCAATTTGGAGGTGAACAAACTCTATATTTTCTATGACTTATTCTCTTTAAATTATTTTCTTATATGGGTTAATTATGTGTTATTAAGTTTTATGTCATTTTCTATGTATCATTGGTTGGTTAGAAGTCACTGACCTTGATTTTTCTCATAACCCACCATAATCTAATTCATCAAAAGGTCATGAATCATTGTGCATAGAAATCATCCTTTTTGGAGTGTAAATGCACTCCTAATTTTATAAACATGTTAGAAATATTGTAATCATAAATTTACAACTTAAACATTAAATTATGGAGGCTTATCAAACTTTGGACATGTAGTTTCATATAGCCAACTTTAACAATTTGGCCCTTTGGTTTTACAGGGAAATTTTTAACCTTTATGCACATCACATAGGTTTTCGTATAAAAATGCATCTAAGGTTATATACATGTGTAAAATAATAAATTGCACCTTACACAAGTTGAACCACTCAATTTGGGTCAAAATTGAGTGTACGGCATGCATTTTACTCTAAGGTATTTTTTGCCTTCAAATTTACATGAAATTTCAAATCTAGGTGCATGAAATCAACCTCTCGTGTTCTTCAATTTCACTTTATATGACATAGATAAATTTACCATATATCTATCTCCATCTTACAACTTATAAAACAATTTTTGGAGATACAGGTAAGATTGGGTGTGCATTTTAATTTGGTCACAGTTTCGACCTTCCAAATTACAACGAAAACTTTGTCTCTTTTGCACAACAACCCTTTTTAAAATTGGAATTAAAAAATTAACAATATGAACAAGTGTCATATGATAAACCACACCCCCAACAACTTGCATAACTCAAATCTAAGGTATATTAAAACCTTGTCTTACTTTTTACAAACAAGTTGTGCATTTTTAGGGTTTTACTAGGCATCTCTTTCCTATTTTTGCACGACAATGTCTTTTGTGACCGCAAACGCAAAACTAAGTATATAAACTTATGTAAAATTACTTAAAAAACCATTTACAATTTGAACCACTCAAATTGAATGAGTTTTGAGACTCGGGTGTGCATTTTAGTGTAGCCTAGCATGCAATTTGCACCAAGGAAAAATTTACACCAATGCAAAATTTGTCCTCTTTGTCCTGCAAGACAATTTTTTATCTTTTTGCACAACAATGGGTTTTAAGTTTCCAATTTCACAAACAAAGGTATATATATATATATGTACAATTTTTCTATAACCATGTAACTTGTAATATAATTTCTTGCAGGTATATAAACTAAAATATCAAATAGTAGGTAGATTTATTGTAGGTATACAAACTGAAATATCAAACTGGTCTAATTTGTAATATGGTTTCTTGTAGTTAGATTCAAACATTATTATAAATATGCATTAAATATATCCTAAATATTGCAAATAGACATTAAACATCACAACACATATCACATATAAGTCAAGTATGAGTCAAAATAATTACAATCTCCATTACAAAACTGGAAAAAATGAAATATAGATTCCACACCTTTCTTCTCTCCAAATGTTTCTTGTAAGGTCTCTATAATAAGAATCTCCTTTCCTATCTCTCTACTTACAACCTTATATATTATGTTACCCATAGGGACCACCTCGACCCATAGGTTAGTTACATAAGTTGATAATAACTAACTTTACATGTATTTACAGGTCCTCGAGTCAATTGTTATAGCTCATGGTTTTATAAACCATACTCTATGATCTGCTTTTGACAACGGGGAACCACATGTACCTAACACTTTGGTAGATTTTTTTATTGCAAACCGTTGAAGGGGAGTCATAATTTTGACAATGATTAGATGTAGTTTTAATTTCAATGAATGTTGGGGCACCAAGAAAACAAATAACAAAATTTGATAATTACTTAGTAATTTTCGATAGTATGGTTGATTTTATTTGTACCATAAAAACGCCTCTTCAGACTTAAACACCATATGTAGTAGTTCCAGTATCCAAAAATCCTGTTAGGATGAGCACCCCAAAGTTGAAATAATTGCAAATGAAACCAGGAGAATTGGTGAAGAAGGGATGCATATGCCCATGCTTCTCACCTTGGGGAGCACTAGTTCTCTTTGTGAAGAAGAAGGATGGGACCTTGAGTTTGTGCATTGACTTTCGGTAGCTAAATAAAGCTACAATGAAGAACAAGTACCCTATTCCTAGAACCTATGATCTCGTTGATCAATTAAAAGGAGAAAATATATTTTCCAAAATAGAATTGAGATCAGTTTATCATTAAGTGAGAATCATAGATGATGATATTAGAAAGAAAACTTTTAGATCCAAATATAGGAACTATGAGTTTGCAGTGGTGCCATTTGGATTAAAAAATTCACCATTTGACTTCGTGTGCATGATGAATGGAATATTCAGAAATTACCTGAATAAGTTTTTCATAGTCTTATTGGATGACATACTTATCTATTCTAAGTCACTGGAAGAGTATGAACAACAATTAAGGATGGTGCTATAGGCGTTAAAAGGACACCAACTATTTGAAAAGTTGATGAAATGTTCATTTTACCAAAATAAAATTCTTTGTTTGGGCCATATCATTTCAGAGGAAAGCATAACAATGGATCTAGAAAAGATTATAGCAATTAGAGAATCGTAAGCACCAAGGAATGTAATAGAAGTTAGGTCTTTCATGGGATTTGCATGTTATTACAAGATATTTATTAGAGTATTTTCAAGGATTACACACCCAATAACTTATTTTCAGAAGAAGGGGATAAAATTTAAATAGACCTCAAAGTATGAAGAAATATTTCAACTCTTGCAGGAATTACTTACAAGTGCACCAACTTTAAAAATTGTTGATGCAAATGAGAACTTTGTTGTGTGCATAGATGCATGCAAGGAGGGACTTGGTGGAGTCCTTATGCAAAATGAGAATGTGGTATGTTATGAGTCAAAGAAATTGAAAGATACTGAAATGAATTATGCCACACATGATTTATAATTGGCATCCATAATACATGATTTAAAGATGTGGAGGAATTATCTCATGGGGAAAAGGTTTGAGTTGAGGAAAGACCATAGGGGTCTGAAATATTTTTTGAGCAACGAACATTAAATGCCAGACAATTTGGATGGATGGAATTTATCAGCGAATATGACTTTAATATAAAACATATTAAACGTAAAGAGAACAAAGTGGTTGATGCACTCATCAAGAGGGTGCTAGAGATGTATGCTACAACCATAAGCATATACAAGACATATTTAAAACCAAAATTTTAGAGGTTGTAAAATCAGACCAGCTTTATTTACAAAATAAGGAAAGCATACAACAAAAATATAAAGATGATCAATTGAAAGGGGATGATATTGTCTTGTATAGGAAGAAGGTTTATGTTCCTAATTTTATGAAATTAAGAAATTTGGTGTTATAATAAATGCATAATGTTCCTTATGTTGGGAAACCGTGATCTGGGAGACAATTGTAGCCATAAGAAGCCAATATTTATTTCCAAGCATGAAGAAAGATGTAGTTGAGTATATATCTAGATACATGGAATGTTAAAAGGTAAAGGCTAAGCATAGACATCTAGCAAGATCACTAGAACCATTTCCCATTCCTGAGTAGAAATGAGAAGTTCTTTCCATATATTTTATTACTAAATTGCCTAGAACAATGAAGTGGCATGATTTCACCATGGTAGTGGTGGGTAATTTCACAAAGGCTTCCCATTTTATTCTAATGAAGTTAACTCACAAGGACACCGACATTGTTGAGAGTTAAATGAAGGAAATTTCTAGGCTACGTGGAGTGCCTAAGGAAATTGTTTTTTTCTAAGATTCCAAGTTTACTTCAAATTTTTGGGAAGTCCTATTTAAAGGATTCAAAAAAAATTTGAATTTTAGTACAACATATCACCTATAGTCGGATGGGAAAATAGAGAGGGTCAACCAAGTAATTGAGGACATATTGAGAATGTATGTGATGGACAAGCCATATAAATGGGAAGAGTATTTACATTTAGTAGAATTTCATACAACAATGGATATCAGGAATCATTGAAAATGAGCCCATTTGAACCATTGCATGGTAGAAAGTTGTTGATAAAAAATTTGGTCACCTCTATTTTCCTGCTCCTAGAATAATAATAAAAAATTGATATCGAAAGAAGAAAATTTCAAACAATTATAAGTTCATTCCATAGCCTTCAATTTTAGCTTCTCATGCATTTTTTGGAATCAAAATCCAAGTTCATATGCACAAGATATTCATAATTTTGTCCAAAATTCCGATAGAGAGATTGCAAAATTGCAAGAGGAATTTTTCTAAGTGTCCCGATCCTTTTTCCTCTCCATGTCTAAGTTTTTTACTACATACGCTCCTCACTTTTCTCCGTATTCTCATATTTAGTGTTAACAACCAAATACTTGCATACAAAAACACCACAAATATTCAAAGAACAATATATAAGAACCACACTTTTATTATAAGAAAACCCTTGAGGTAGGGTAACACCATATAATGGATCCTATTATGGAAGGGATCCTCTCCTGTTCACTTTCCTCTTCGAGGGGGCATACTTCTATTGAACTACCGCTCACAATACAATACTTCTCTTCATATCCCGTTACATTGCTTGAAACCCTTTATATAGTGCTACCATCACCTAAGAACATTCTAAAGGAGGAATCTTCTAGAAGCAAAACCTTATAAGAAGTCATATTACATTTATTACATCTAACTACCCATTTATTATATCTAACTACCATAGTGGGTATTATTTGATAATATAGTGGACCTTGTCCACCTTACATTGAATGGCCTCCACTACCTCTCTAGTTACCTAACATTCCATCCCCCTTATGAAAGTGTTGTCATCAATGCTTTTTATGAGGGTGTACAACCATATACTAGGGTCCCATGGATAAGTGTGGACCATAATGCTGAAGAAGACTGGAGAACCAAGGTCCCATGTATAAATGTGAACCACCATGCTGAAGTAGTCGAACTTCCACTATGAACCTGAGTCCCATGTCCAAGTGCTCATGTGAAATCCACGCGGAAGATATTGGAACTTGGGAACCAACTGAAAATGATACTCTAAAGACTGACACTAGTCTTTTGGATCGAAATATTTAGAACTGACAAAAAATGCATCCAGAGTTACTGGAGAATCAGAAAACTGAAGAATAATATGAAAAGAATGATCTTGTTTACTCTCTAGGAAGTTCTCTACCTGCGGGGGAGTAGAGTCATCAAATAGAATATGGAAGTGGTTTTCATCCCAGAAATGACAACTATCCATATACCAATCATCACAATCATACTCCAAAGCATACCTGTTATAGCAAGATTTGCCTCACCCTATGCAATCTTGCACAGAGGTCCTTTTTCCATTTCCCTATGCAGACTTTTCATCCTTTTTGAAAATTCCATAGCTAAAAAATACATTTTTTCCACATGTATGCACCTTGCCTACTATATAGCATGTGTATACGCAGGCTCCACCACTACAACCCATGTACATCGGCATTTGCGCCCAAAAATGAAAAATGGTGTCGGGTTTCCACAACACAATAGGAGATTTATGATCCTTAGCCTTCCATATACTAGAAACATTCTGAATCAACCCTTCAGTTCCATTTGAAGGCTATAAATGGGCCAATTCCGAGTTATGGAAAAGAGGAGAAAAAATTCAACTTTGAGAGCAAAGTTACTCTGGAGAAATTATTTACTTCATATTGAGTCTGCATCTCTTTGTCCTTTAAGTCTGAACACAGTGTTTAGCCCCCAAGCTCTTCCCTTATTGATTGAGAACTTCATTGTATCTCTTATATGAGCTTGCCTTTGGTGGAAGATTGAAGTGGTGGAGACCCAGATGGAAGGAACTTAGTTTCTCGGTTCCGAACCATGCTGACACTGAAGTCTGTAACTTTTCCACTTCTGCTGATCATATATTAATAGAAATACTCTTTTCCCGTCCAATTGATATCTTGTAGATATTTGAATTATTATTCCATGGGCATATTTTTTATGTATATTAATGGATTATGCTATTGAATGTGCTAACAACATATATTATCACCATATGCTTACTTTGCTTGGTTGTTGAGGACTAGTTGCAGGTATATTGCTTTGGGTCAAGTGCTCAACGATGAACTTCATCGAACGTCTGGACGAGGTGGGATTTTATCTTGTCTTACTATCATGTTTATTTATATAGCATACTTAAGAATAAAGTTGATTTCTATAGTCATTTCCGTCTGTTGTGGTTTACCCTAGCCATAGAGAGATTTTCCTCGTAACAAAATTGACGACAATACTGGGGATTGAATCTTCTTTCTTAGGGTTTGGACTGTTTTTCTCCTTAGATTTCTCTCGTTCTTATTGCGTTTATTGTCGTATCATTTCTTGACAACGTTTTTCACTATGGGTTTGAGTCTTTCAGCCTTCTCCTTGGCCTAACTATGTTTTTTGAAACATATATGTGGTTTTTTGCTTAATCGTCGTTTATATACATGTGATGTCCTTCTGCAAGTTACGTACATACGTGTTGTTTCCTTGAACAGTCGCATACATCAACCTCATTTGCTTGTTTGTTGGGTTTGGTGGTTGTTGGGTAGGTTTTGATGATTGCTAAGTCTTCTTGGGTCTCTGTAGTGACTATTAAGTGTCTGTGGGATGAGAAGAAACCTATCTTTGGGTGAATTTCTAGGCGAAGTCTTTCTCATCATCTTCTCATTTTGATTGTCCTTGTACATTGGGCTGGGTGTCTTGCTTCTTGGTATCCTACTTGAGTTGTCTCTTTCTATACACAGTAGAGTTTTTATATATCAAGTTGTTATTCAGTCCATGCATTTTTATTTTTCTTATATTGAAAATAGAAAAATATTAGGTATTTTCCATTGCTTGGAATTTTGATGTTTTGAGTCTTTGTCATTAGCTTAGTACATGTAAAGAAAAATTGCATTTTTACTTCAAAATTACAGAGTTGAAATTGAAAATTGCATTTCTTTTAAGAAGCATATCATTCATTGAAAATTGAAGTTAGGACTTTGCATTGTATTCATATTTACTTTACTTGTTGAGTCATAACATCATGAGTTTCACTACCATACCTTTTTGAGTAAGCATGGCCATTAAAATTAATGCTATAATTTAAAATTGATTAGTCACGATTTTATTTTCTAGGGTGCACAAACTAGCTTAGGAATTAGTGCCTTGGAATATGATTTTGTGAGTAAACTTCTCTAAGTATATTAAATCAACATATGTGTCTGACTAAGGGAGTGGAGAAATCCATTGTATAATTGGTAATATCAGGAGGCTCCTCTTACACTGGATTTAATCACGAGGTCGCATGAGGTTGGTTGAAGGGATATCCCCACAATACCTTCTTAGTGCCAGATATATTTCTTGGGATCTATTTGTATATCGGGATCATGCTAGTGCCCTTACCTTCGTGAGAGACAGTGATTTCAAGGTCTTGGGCTTTGCTACCCTACCCATACGGTGGACCTAACTTACGACTGCCCGCTTGTGCATCAGTTATACATTGGTTTCTTAGTTTCTTGACTTAGGTGCCACATAGGTTACTTGCAGGGGTTATTCTACAGGTACCATGGGTGAGATAAGTGTCGGACATCACAAAACCTTTATGGAGGATTACCTCTCCGGGGGGATTTGACCGACTGGTTGTTAAGCCCACGAGGGACCTTATAACCGATTCTATTACCTCTGATATTTAGCAAGGAGTCTCAGGCCCCTCTTGGGTGAGACATACCTTCTTTAGGGAGGGAGGCCTCTTTCATCCACTTTACCCCATTTGTGTGCATATTGGTCGTTTGATTTTTGGTGTTGTCTTTGATTAGTAGTTGGCCTTAAAATTTTGTATTGAGTTTTCATTATCATGGATAGTGGAGTTCCCATAGCTCCCTCTTTTATCGCTACCACCCCCATAATGTTCACTCATTTCATGGGGACTAATCCGTCCACTTTTCATAATGGTACACAAAATTATGACACTTAGTCCATGCCTTGGGTCTCTAATCATTTTCTTGTTGATATGCCTTCACCCTTTCCATCCTCTCCCTGGCCCACTTATATGAATCCTATCATTGGTTCTAGGGGCACTATGGCCCCACTGCCTACATATTCGTTTGATATGAGTCATGTCCCTCAACCAACCCTTACTGTGGGAGGTTGGAACCTCCCCTCTTATAGATCCAGTCCTAGATATGCTCTTTCAGGAGCCAGTACTCAAATGAGTTCTTATTCTACTTATTACACCCCATCCATGTATCCTTCATCTGCCATGTCGTTTCCCTCGAACACTTTTCCCATGGTGGGTCCACATATATCCCCGGGTCTTTCATACAGGGAGAATCAGTTTTATGGTACGGTCTACCCTCTTCATGGAACCCCTTCACACGGGGGAAACATATATCCTCACTTGAATAATCTGTATCATACCTCTGTCTCTTCACAAACTTCAGTGATGATGCCCGCAAAAACCTCTTTAGATTAGTTATGCGAAGGATACTACCTTCCCGGACAGGGACAGGGGGTAAACCAGGAACCCTCCTGGCCTACAATGTTTCAAAGCCAATCTTTCCCTGGACCTTGGTATCAAATGCCACAACCCACCACTAGTAAAGTCATTTCCAGTCATATTGGAGCTCCATCACCAACCTCTACCAGTCATGTTGGAGATGGGTCGACGACCTCTGCAAGTCACGTTGACAACCCGCACCCAACTGCTGCTAATCATGCTGGGGGCATTAAGAAGCCTAGACACCTCAGACGTAAGCCTAAATTCCTTTGCATGACTTACGAAGTATATCACCTTACTCGTTTGTGTCCATCTACTGTTGGGATACCAAAAGCATGGCTCTCACCTGAGGACCCTTTAGGTTTTGAAGTGTCTATGGTTTCCCCACACCCTGTTTCTCCTTTTATTGACACGACAGTCATGCCGCTGCAATCCTCTCCTGAACATACCCCCATTATCGAGGGTGATGTGTCCCCTATTCCTGTTATCACACGTCCTTTTCAACTGATGGTTAAAGAAGTGGTTGTGCCAGTGCAATCTCTAGTCAATCCAACTCTCCTTATGGAGGGTCATGCATCCTTCAACCATGTCGTCAACATTCATGATAACGCTCCTTCCGAACAAGAGAGAGTTCTACTCTCCTGGAGTACTCTCCCTTCAAGTCCTGGAGAATTTCCCTTCGATTGGGATGTTCTTGTGGGGTATCTGATGCCCCCACCTGTGTCCTTTACAATAAGAGACATTATTCGATATATCATAGAGACAATAAACTCCGCTAGCACTTTATCCTCCTCGAATTGAAGAGCTTTGGTTTTTCCCAAGCTTATGTCATCTATTTGTAAGATACTGACATTCCACAGAAGCCCAGCACGGGAGCCTTGGCCTCCCCCGTGACTTGCCACCTAGAAACTCCCAAGCGAGTTTGATTTAAGCTCTTTTTCGACTCGTCTAAAAAGAGAAAAGATTGTCAAGTGATTTGTCCCTTTCACACTCATTAAATTGGACTTGAAAGGTCGTGAGTCTTAGTTAAGCTCTTTTCCGACTCGTTTTCAAAAATAAAAAAGATTGTTGAGTGAACTTGTCTCTTTCACACCCGTAAATATGATTTGAAAGATGTCTATTTGGTACAAGTTTATCCATTTTTCACACCAAGTAGACTATAGATCATGAAAAAGGACATTTATTGACGTTAAATTGTGATTGCATCTCATTCCCTTGCTTGCAGTATTGATCCTATATCCGGTTCTCTCTTTGTGTTATAAACTGTTTTCCTCAGCATCTTTGCATCCTCAACCAAGCAAAGCCTTGTTTATATCCTTCACAATTTGACACCCTATACCCAGGAGGGAACATTCCCCTGAGTTTCCATCTCCCGCATGCATCTCCTTGCATTGATCATAGGTATGTTCCACTGATGGAACTAGTTTTTCTTACCTGTGACACTTGTTTCCTCCTATGTATCATAGCATTCATTTGTCTATGAAAAAACAAAAAAAGATGGGCGAGAAGGGAGTATTATCTTATATTGGAAGTAGTCATGTCGCCTTTGAAAAGAGAACAAAGTTATTGAGTCCATTTTTCATCATAATTTTGGGTTTGGCATGGCCTTAGGAAGCTAAGCTCGTTACAGAGAGTTTCTCTACCCACTGGTTACTCTTCTAGCCCCTATGGAGAATTTCATTGATGCCTCCTTCATCTTATGGTTTCATCATTGAGTCTATGATGCCAGAGTCTTTCATATATCTCATGCTCTTCTTCAAAGGAAGTATATCAACCTGTGTCGACCATTCCTCATAACTCTTGACTTTTCATGTCGTCCATACCCTCATTTTGTCTCGGAATCACATGATACTATAGTCCTATCATGCACCCTGGTCCTACTTTCAACATTGGTAGGTAACCTTGAACCCACTAGTCGACATTTCATCATTGGTTGTTGACTGGGTGGTTTCCCTTGTGTTCGATGGCAAGAAATCTATTCACACATTGGGATTCGTGCAGTGTCTTGGATGCCATTAGCCTTATTGGTGGTTTCCTCGCCTTTGTTAGCAGTTTTCCTCATTGGCTATTATTCATAGGGTCTTTTTTGTGTATCGCTTTCACTTGGCACACGTGAAAGACGCACAGGGTCGTTGGTTCGTGAACATGTTCTTCGTCTGATTTCCTCCAAATCATGAACCTGATGCTTTGTACCTCGTACTGAATGATGGGAGATGCCTTAATGCTCTCCTTTCAGTGGGTCTCCTTCCATCGACTTCAACTCATATATTCTGGAAACGAGATCTAGAGTCTTATGAGTACCTTGAGGCTTGTAGTCATTAGTGGCAGGTTCTGTTGCCATCGACATTTGGGAATACATCAATGTCTCCTGATCGATGGATTCTTCAAGTGTTCGACCCCGACTCCTTTATTCACACTTGTAAGAATGTACTCGATGCCTTGATACCTACTTTTATTATCGGTAGGTTGTCTTGTGTTTATTAACGGTATACCTCAATAACTGGTAATCAAACGATGTCTCATTGTGTTCAACCTCAACTCTTTTATTCACATGATGTAGATTTTCACCTTTGGCGGATTGTGTAGAAGACTTGAAGATATTAGTATGTGTTAGCAACTTTCCTGAGTTATTGCTTCATTTTCATTGGACCAGTACCTATATGAATTCAATGATCATGGGAGATCAGATTGTACTCCATTGTATACAGATATCTTCAAATTAATTTTGAGACTGGTACTACTGGGCCTTGTTCGTGACTATGAAAAACTTTGGCATGTAACCGCATTTGTATTTTCCTATTCATGGCCATGAATAGTTGTTTGGTATATTTTCACATGGATCTGCAGTGTAATTCAAATTGGCATCCATGTATGCAAAGTCAATGCAGAATGTAATGAGAAACTAGTTCTTCCATTTGGTTCCCCATCACTCCACTTCTGGTTTTTTTATAATGTATTTCATCCATCACAGATACTCCTCTGACCTCACACATTAGGGGGCATCTATTATAGCAATATTTTCCTCACCCTATGCAATCTTGCACAGAGGGCCTTTTTCCATTTCCCTATGTAGACTTTTCATCCCTTTTTGCCAATTCCAGAGCTAAAAAATACATTTTTTCCACATGTACGCACCTTGCCTACTATACAACATGCGTATATGTAGGCTGCACCACTACAGCCCGCGTACATCAGGTTTTGCGCCCAAAAATGAAAAATGGTGTCGGGTTTCCATGTCACGATAGGAGATCTATGATCCTTGGACTTCCATATACTGAAAACGTTTCCAATCAGCCCTTCAGTTCCATTTGAAGGCTATAAATGGGCCAATTCCGAGATATGGAAAAGAGGAGAAAAAATTCAACTTTGACAGAAAAGTTACTCTGGAGAAATTATTTACTTCATATTGAGTCTGCATCCCTTTGTCCTTTAAGTCTGAACACAATGTTCAGCCCCCAAGCTCTTCCCTTATTGATTGAGAACTTCATTCTCTCTCTTCTATGAGCTTGCCTTTGGTGGAGGATTGAAGTGGTGGAGGCCCAGCTAGAAGGAACTTAATTTCTCGGTTCCGAACCGTGCCGACACAGAAGTTTGTAACTTTTTCACTTCTACTGATCATATATTAATATAAATACTCTTTTCCCATCCATGAATTGATATCTTGCAAATATTTGAATTATTATTCCATGGGCATATTTGTTATGTATATTAATGGATTATGTTATTGAATGTGCTAACATCATATATTATCACCATATGCTTGCTTTGCTTGGTTGTTGAAGACTAGTTGTAGGAATATTGTTTTGGGTCAAGTTCTCAATGGTGGACCTCATCGAACGTCTAGACGAGGTAGGATTTTATCTTGTCTTACTAGCACGTTTGTTTATATAGCATACTTGATAATAGAGTTGATTTCTGCAGTCATTTTCATCTATTGTGGTTTACCCTAGCCATAGAAAGATTTTTCTCATAACAATACCAAGCATACATTTCTTGATGATATTCATCCATGATGTTCACCAAAGTACATTTCTCCTGCACGTTCGCCAATGATTCATGAATACTATGAAAAATATCCATGAAACCATCTTGAAAGTTATGCAATGTGTCATGCATTTGGGATTTGAATGCTTCAATCATGTGTAGAATTTCCCTGAGTTGAGAGTGCATATCCATTGTAAACACCACATATAATATACAAAAGGAAAAATATAAAAATAATATATCCAATAAAATTTATCTGGTAGCAATCTGAACACTTTGTGCAAGGTTATGAACTTTGCAATCTTACTGTCGTCACAAAAAAATCCCAAAAATGACTGATTTTAAATCAACGATATCTTCACTTCCAGAGATCTGATTTGGGTGAATTGGTTTTTTGAAATCAACTATTTTTGAAAGAGGAACTTAGATCTGTAATTGTTTTTAGCAAATTTGGCCTCCAAGTGCTTCATAAATCAAACAATTGTGCCGTCGTCCGCGTAAAAGACCTTGAAAATTGCATATTTTAAAATGCAAATAACTTTACTTCCCGGACTCTGTTTCAGACGATTCTTTTTTTTAAATTGGGTGTTATTCTAAGGGAAATCATATATACAACCATTTTCTGTAATTTTTTCACCAAAACCTACATAAATCGTCCGCAATGTCACGATCCTCTTTTTTTCTTCTCCGAAAATATCTGCGAAAATAAAAAAACAATTGCCCACACTTCATGCCAAGGAAAGTGCTATGATACCAATTGTTAAGAACCAAATACTTTCATACAGAAACACCACAAAGATTCATAGAACAATATATAAGAACCATACTTTTATTATAAGAAAACCCTTGAGGTAGGGCAACATCATACAATGGATCCTATTATGGAAGGGATCGTCTCATGTTCACTTGCCTCTTCGATGGGACATACTCATATTGAGATATCACTCACAATAAAATACTTCTCTCCATATCCCATTACATTGTTTGAAACCCTTTATATAGTGCTACCATCACCTAAGAACATTCTAGAGGAGGAATCTTCTAGAAGCAGAACCTTCTAAGAAGTCCTCTTACATTTATTATATCTAACTACCCATTTATTATATCTAACTACCATAGTGGGATTTATTTAATAATATAGTGGACCTAGTCCATCTTACATTGAATGGCCTCCACTACCTCTCTATCTACCTAACACTTAGCCTCTCTTACACACTCCTCTCTTATGTTCTACCACACTTAACCATTTTTCTTACTTTCCCTTACCCATTTGTCTCATTTCCTACATACATTTTCCTCATAATTCATCTCATTTTACTTTAACTTCATACTTGACCATTGTTCTCTTCACTTTACTACCTAATCCTTTTTTTCACACTTAGAAATTTCTTGAATTTATCATGGGTTCATAACCCTTTCTCTCTCCTTGTTATATTTTTGCGGCCTCCAAATTGAACCCTCACATTCCACAAACTTCATTGTGATCCTATACTTAGTCTTATTTATTGTTCCCATCTTCCATTACTACACTCTATACTCCATTATACTTATTCATTTTTTAGTCTCCACCATAGGTCCATGATGATCTCTCTTCACTCCACTCCACCTCTCATGCATCTGACAGATCCACTACACTTAGCCATTTTATTTTATTTCATCACCTCTGAGGGTTCACCCCTCACCCTCGATCCATGCCCTGACCTTCGAAAACCCAAAAATCCACTTCTCTCTCCTCCCACTGACTCGCCATACTACTCCTCCTCTCATCTCTCCCCACGCTCCCATACTTAGTTTATTTCCAAGATATGTGGTGACCAATCATAAGATGACATGTGGTGAACATGACAACGAATAATACCAAGACATATGGTTATGATATTGACCAACCTGCAGATGACACATCGATGCGATACAAACCTATTTATGGATGACAGGTAGACGATGACTCACTGCTGACTAGGCAGAAGGTGGATGTTGATTAAGCTATCAAAATATTTAATTAATTCATGAA
Source organism: Picea mariana (assembly GCA_032191745.1). Classification (NCBI taxonomy): domain Eukaryota; kingdom Viridiplantae; phylum Streptophyta; class Pinopsida; order Pinales; family Pinaceae; genus Picea; species Picea mariana. The sequence continues at coordinate 32,798 of JASDQU010738922.1, forward strand.
TTTTCTAAGGTTCAAGCCTCCAAGTCTCTGTAGTCTCCTTCTATCTCACATTAAGTGCATGTTACACTTTTCAATATAGACATCGAACTCTCCAATATCCCCATCATGTGGGATATATATTTTCCAAAAAAATTCAAAATATTAAAGGAGAACGATGAATTAAGATCAAGGGCCATGATTGACCCATGAAAATTAATGGATGACTGTTGAGAAACAGTCTTTCAGAGGTTATATATTGAGATATGAGATTCAGATTTAGACAAATTATACCTCATTGGAAATGTAATTCGACGAGGAATATGGCAGAATATGTTTCAAGGGCTGAAATTGGCCATATTTTTCTCGAAAATTGAAATAACGGTCAACAATATTTTTATGGTGTGTTGATAAATCTACTTGGTACCTCGACTTCACAAACTCATATCTTGAGATACAAGACTCCAAATTGTGCCCAGGAGGACTCATTGGAAATATGAGAGGATTTAGCTTACATATAAATTGATATCCATGTTTGATAAATTGAATATCACACTTAGAAAATCAAAACACTGTCCACTTTAAAAAAAAAGGGGGCAACAGTTAAAATTTTCAAAATAAAAGTTCATTAATTTTTTTTTATTAAAGACAAAAAGGGGCCCACTTCAATATGTGAATGTAAATAATATAAATTGATTAATGGAAGATTATTGAGGCATTAATTAAAGTTGTTATTCCAAGAAAGAGAAATCCCTAACTACTCAAGAAGTTAGAAGAGACGGTTTTAAAAAACAAGAAAGGGATTCACCAAAGGGTTAGAGAAGGTCACATTATTAGAGAAGAAGATAAGAACATAAGGGTCTAGCCATCAACGAGCATCCAATATTTGGATAAACAAACAAAGATATCCATCTTCTCTATTCTTCTTCTTCTTCTACACCACTTTCTCAAGGATCTTTGTTCATATTTCTGAACTGAACATAAGGTTGAGTTATTGAGTGTTTCTCTTGTAATCTTCCAACACTTTTATTATATGATCATGGAGTAATTACAACCATATATTTGACTGTCATATGTAATCCAAAATTGCCTATTGTATTCGTGGGAGTTTAATCCTTGTTTTTGACAAGCTTCATTTCTGAATACTTAGTCAATTGGTTTGCTGAGATGTTTTGTATTATTGATATCTTTTATGAATAAAACTCCACGGAGAACTATTTCGAGGCATTAATTTAATGATTTCTCAGATCTTGGGATTTTCGAGTGTGATATTTTTGGAGTTTTCCTATCAAAATATTTTTAGTATTAAATGAAAAAATATTTTAAAGTTCTTTGAAATTATCAAAAACACTTCGTCCTTTTTCTTGTGAGAAGATATGGATGTATCCTCTACTTTTATGTGATTTAGAGGGTTTCATCTGATATTGAAGATTTTCTTCAGTATTTTATTGCAAAGAAAAAAATTGTTGCACATAAAGATCAGACTAGGTTATCAACAACCATTTCATCTAAAAATCAAAGAAATAAAGATCTAGGGTTTATTGTCTAGCATTCTCCCCAATCCAAGACATTCAAGATATATATTTTATCCAAAAAGGAGTGCCACCTCTATAAAAACACAGGGGGATTCATATCCTCATGAGGTTGTTGTTTGGGCCTTAACAGATCTAGACATAAACAAAAGTGTAATACTCTGGTATTATAGCTAGGACAATCCAATATATAGATTAATGCTTGCGCTTGGGATACTCATGGAGATGGAAGAGAAAAATATTAAAATCAAACATAACTTGAAAGCATCCCAATATAGGAACAAAATCTATGTAGACAAGGGTAGAGTAGCTAGAGAATTTAAAGTGGGAGAACGTGTTTTTATGAAAGTAAAACCAAAGAGAAGTTCACTAAAGTTGAGAAGCTATCCCAAGTTGGAATCCAGTTATTGTGGGCCATTTGAGATACTGAACATGATAGGGCCTATTGCATATATGCTTGCATTTCCTGCATCCATGTATGTGCACAAGGTATTTCATGTATCCTTATTGAAAAAGTATGTACATGATTCTAACCATGTCATTGATTGGACTATGATCTAGGTGGAGCTAGAAGGGGACTTTCAGATAGAGGCAATGTGAATCCTAGACAAGAAAGTGAGGGTGCTTTGGAACAAATCCATCGAGCAAGTAAAGGTCTAGTGGAACTACTACAACCTTGAGGATGCAACATGGGAGATAGAAGATGCAATCTCGGAAGCATTCCCACATCTATTTTAAATTTTTGATGTAAAAATTGTATATATATGAACACCTATAGGGTGATATGTGTTGAGGACAATGCAAAAATAAGGGGGAGGGGAATGCAACACCCCAAATTTGATCCCTCGAATGTAATGTAATGTAAATATTTGAACTAGGCTATGAGTCGAACAATATGGCCGAGGGTCAAAGAATGTAAATGATGTACATTAAAGTTATTTATAAAAAAATACATCGTTGGATGCGAGATGAGGAAGACTAAAATGATGGGGGGGGATATAACTCCACAAGAGAGGAATGATATAGCCTTAATTTCCACCCTATAGGCTAGAGACGAATCCATCAGAGGATAGAATCCCTAATACATCTTTTGCCTAAGGTTTGACCCCTTATGGATAATTTTTGGAGACTCTCATGTGACACCTAGTTGAAAACAAGCGAGGTTCTCATTGGACACTAGTGGCTCAACAAGCGAGGAAATTTCAGACTTATAGAATTAAGGAGTTACAATGTGATAGGAGAGAGACTCAAATGATGTGAGTTCCTAGGCCTTGGACATGAAGATCCAACTCATCTCTCACCTATCACCTTGTCACTCCTTGATTCTAGAAGTCTAACAATGCCTCACATGTTGAGCCACTAGTGTCCAGCGATGGCCTCTCTTGTTCTCCAGTATGCGTCATGTGAGGGCATTCAAAAATGCTCCAAAAGGGGTCAAATCTTAGGAAAAATATGCATTAGGGATTCTAGAATTGAGGAGTTACAAGGTGATAGGCGAGATATGAGTTGTATATTCATGTCAAAGGCCTAGGAACTCACATCATTCGAGTCTCTGACAATGCCTTGCTTGTTGAGACACTAGTGTCCATCGAGGGCCTCACTTGTTTTCCACTAGGTGTCATGTGAGGGCCTCTAAAAATGCTCCAAAAGGGGTCAAACCTTAGGAAAAATATGTATTATGGCTTCTATCCTATGATGGCTTCCTCTCTGGCCTATAGGGTGGAAATTAAGGCTATAACAAGGAACGTGAGGGGGAGAAGGGGGGACCAAAGGGGACAAATACAAAAATATTGTAATATTTTATTATAGCCCAAATTTATTACCTTATCTTATGTAAAAGGAATATCAACCTTGAAATGTGTGAAAAAGTAGTCGGGGATGACTTCTTTGAGTGCCAAGTGGAAAGTTAGAAACATGCATACTTATTCCTTATTTTTGGGAGTTGACGATCATTTTATCCATCATTCTAGCCAATAATATGTCCATGATTCTACCATAATTTTGTCTTGGTACAAATTGTATGAGGAAGGAAGCCAAGCTTCAGTAGGGTAAATGGATTATACTCCTATTGTGGAATTGATATTGTGAACCCTTGTAAATACCAACATTGATATTTTCTTGGCCAATCTATGTTAAATCTAAGTAAATGGTATGGTTGCATAAGGGGCTGCATTGAAGAGAAGGGGATCCACCCTTTGGGTTGTGTAGACTAAAGAGGGAAAGAGAGCTAGTGATTGGGATGGTTGTATGAGTGAATAAGTTGGAAAATTAGGGGAACTGGGTTGAGAGAGTTTTGGTTTGTCCTTGTGGATTCATATCCCTAGCATGGGGGTGGCCTATTGCAGAAAGAACTAATGCAGCAATGACTATGGTTGTTAGGAATGTCCCGCGTTAGTAGAAACATAGTTACCATCTTAATGAGAACTCTCCATAGTTCTCATTTTTCAGAGGTTGCATTTTTTACCCCCATTTCAAAAAATAGTGCTACTTGTAGCACCATTTTTTGAAACAGGGTAAAAAATGGGACCTTTGAAAAACAAGAACTCTACTGGTAGCACCCTTTTTTTTGCAGTGGTTAAAATTTGCACCCATTCAGACCCGTTGCATTGATAACTTATGTCAGTGTGGACAAAGACCTTAAATATGGCCCTTGAATCGAAATGTAGTGCTACCAGTAACACCAATTTTTTTTTGGAGTTAAAATTATCACTTAATTGAAACTTCGGCCTCGACAACGACTACCATCGTCAATAAACAAATCAAAATAGATTCCTAAATCATTGCTTAAAAATTATTTTTATACTTTTTAAAAATTTACATTAAAAAAATTAAAAAAAAAAGAAAACTAAAAGTTGTT
>JASDQU010738922.1:39746-55106 GCA_032191745.1 Picea mariana
AAAGTCGTGAGTTCCGATCTCCCGAGTGCAAAGAGGAGATCCCGTGGAGATTGTTGTGGGTGCAGAATTCCCGATAGGGAATTGGAAGAACGTCAGAGTTCTTCGGGCCATGTGAAGGAAAGATCCTGTGAGCGCGTGGACCTTTCGACCTGTGGGTGTGGGGAGGGTGCGTGTGCATCAGATTACTCATTCGGATTCAAAACCACAATGACCATACAACTCAAATCGAAATGGTAATTCCATCTCACAGAGACCAACGAGAAATTTCAAATCGGGGGACATTGCCTTTCATAAATTCCAATGAAATACTAACTGAACATCGGATAAATACAAAGAGACATGACGCCATATTTTAAAACTTCACACATTCAATAATTATATAACAACCATACATGCCTTGGATTTAGAACTACAACAGAATCACATCCATTATGGCAATGTTAAGTTGAAAGAAATTTCAATTGCTATCACTACAATGAAAACAACCACACTCCAGAATTGTAATAGAGATTCCAAGAAAAAATTTCAACTCTGAAATTCATTTTAAGAAATCAATGACCCAACAATTTTACTTTTCGAAAACTTTTAATCTTGGAAGTGACCTATGCAATATATTCTAGTTTCCATAAATAAAATAAGAAAATGAAATCAAGGAACTTCTAAACTTTTTGATCGACATTCAAATTATTAATTTAAAATACCATACAAAACGATGGTTTTAACTCACAATAGAATTTTCAAACCATTCGAAGTTCACATTCAGAATTGCTATAAAATTCAGTGATAAAACAATCCACTAAGAATCAAATCCACCATTTAGTTGGAAGCGAACAATAACAATTGGGCTTCAAAGAAATTCTAAATAAATTTTGCAGCTGCATTAACCATTCCAATATACAATTTTATCATACCACAATATAATTCAAATAAAATACCAGGACCAATGAATACTGATATTTGATGGTGCCCTTCAAAGACTTGTGCTCCTTCTGTACTCCAACCTACTAGTCATTGAAACTTCATCGGTACCTCCTAGCCAATGCTAGGGGTACTCTTCTTCCCCCTTATCCCTCTGAGACGCCAAGGGGCCACATACAAGAAAACAAAAAACAATAGCTCCAATACTTGCCTCACAAGGAAGAGCTTCCACTCTTTCTACAATCTTGGTATCCCAACTCTCACAAGTAAAACACATTCCACAAAATTTTGGCAGCATAATATTACCAAGAACAAGTGAGATCCATTTCCCTTCTACCACATTTGTTTTATAGAAAAATCCCCAATGAAACATGTCCTCATGCAAAATTAATTATTTTTTTAATTAATTTAATTAGGATTATTCACCCACACACTTGTCATACAATCCCTAAGTTGCACAAGTAATTACCATTTTTATTTTATTTAAAAATCCAATTTCCCTCACATTCCCCAATGTGTTCCTATTTTTGCTCTTAGTTGTCCCTTTGTTCCCCAAATTCTCATTTAATGAGTGTATCCTAACTAGATCTTAGTTAGAGTTGGATTATGAGTCTTCTTCTAGTTAGACTAGTGGTAGGTTGACTCAAGATTCTCTTCTATGTGTACACCTATTCTCACATATTATTATTTCTTCAATTTTTAAAAATCCATTTTATTAATTTCATGCACACATGTGCATTTTATCCATTCTTTTAAATTTTTATTTATCTTCTTCCTAGAGTTTGATTATGTTTTCAAATCTTTTAACTTATGTCATAATTCATTTAGTCCTTTATTTAAATTTAGACTTGGACTTAGTCTTAGACTTAGGATTAGACTTTTGCTAGGATTTATAATTAATAATTTATTGTTTAATTAATTAATTTATTCCAACAAGGTATAATCATTTCAATGTTTTCTAGGCCACCTAGATTTATTGATTCGAGTTTTAATTACACGACGTGCCCTTCAAGATGCACCTACGTGCTCCAAGGGTGCCACTCGCCCTAGACTAGTTTTGGAAGTTTGTCCAACCCTTGGAGTCAACACTCCATTCTGTCGATCTTGTGAGAGACTAAGGGATTCTAAGGAATCAGGAATCTGCCTTATTGCGTGCCCCTTATAAATATTCATGAGCTACTGTCTCAATCCGTCCTCACAAGATCCTGGACCTCTCAAACTAGGTAATCGTTAACCTAAAGTTTCGGCCACAGCGTGAGTACTAGTAGGCTGTGACAGGGATGTTGCCACACCTCTCCCTCAAATTTATGGTTTCTATGCATGGCCCCTTTACTCCTTATGTGAGTCGGATTAGAAGGCATAGTCAAGCCTGCATCCACTGACAAAAATAGTGTCAATAATCCATATACATAAATCATATTGTAATCAATTATATGTCAGAAAAGGGTTGCATTGAAAACAAAGGTGCAACACACCCTCTACAAAGGCACCCATAAATGAGACAATACAAACCCTTGTATGTCATGAACCCCATGCTCAGAGGTTTTTTTCCACTCCACCTCATACTCACACATGGCTTAGATAGGTTTCCCTTGGGAAACACCTTTGAATTTGGGATTGACTAGCCCGACAGGATGCCTTGACACCCCTCCCACACATAAATTTGACAAATTGTATAAAGTCTTTGAGCATTTGTTTAGTTTGAAAAGGGGGGTTTCATCCACATGTTCGGGTGGTTATATTATTAGATGTGTCTTACTTGGCATGATTCTTGTGACTTATGTACCCTTGGAGGGAGTACCTATTTTTATTTTCAGGACCTTTCCCAGTGGACATGTATTCATGAGGATATGACTTTTTCATACCTTCATGGGGCTTTGGAGCCCAATGATGGATGCAGAGAGCCCACGTATGGGGCAGGATAGTGATCACCATTGTGTAGGAGGTCATTTACTTTGGAGGAACTCTTCCAGGCCTAGACAGAGAGCTCCCACCTTCTCCCACTTGGAATCTGGCCTTTGAAGGCTTGGACGTCACTCACCTAGCCTATGACATCACCATGAAGAAGGCTAGGGTTTGATGAAGGTCATATGGAAGGAGGGTATGGAATAATGTTTTGGCACATGTGACATGGTTATTGGCCTTTGGAGGCCCAAAGTTCCACTAAGAAACCTCAATGCCACCTTCTTAGAGCCTAACGTCACCCTAGAGGGGATGAAGTCACCCTTTTTAGGGTTATTTTATGTAACATTGGGATTATGTAATTTTAAATGAGCAAATTAAGAAGTAGGATCAATTTTATGAAAAGACACAACTTTTGGATTAAAGAGGCTAGGATTTCCCATATAAATATGGCTAGGCTCAATTCATTTTTACATCATAACTCTTCCTCTCATAAGAGAGTAGGACTGAAATGTTTGCCACACTTGGGCTATTGGTCTTTTGAACTAGTGTGCACCTCTTGGAGAAGCTATTTTGTGATATCCTTGGTTATTTTTTGGGGTGGAAAGTATTCAACTAGGGTTTGTGCTTGATTATTCTTGGTGAAGTAAGTAAAAAATATGCAATTTCTTTATGCTATAAATGTCGTGGTATATTTTTACTTGTTCATGTTTAAGATTATGAAATTTATTTCTCTTAAACCCTAAGAGAGGGATATAAAGTTCTTCTTTCTCTCTCTAGTATTTTTCCACTTGTCAAATTTCTAAGAAGATATAGTCTAGATAGGCTTCTAAAGCCCTAAAGTGCTAGCACTTTACAAGTTTTGTTATAGAACTAGTTTCCAATATATATTTTAAGTTTTCAAGGAGAAGAGGAATTCACTAGAGCCCAAAAGAGATTTCACTCTAGCTAAAATTTCATCATTGAGACTTAGAACTTGAGGCCTTGAAGTGCAAACACCTCAAGACTTTATCTCTCCATCCTTAGACCATTATTATCATTTATTTCTCCAAGTTATTATTGTTGTTGTAATTAACTCCATAAGCCCAAAAGACATTGTCCTCTTGTGAAGGATTGATCAAACAAACACTCAAACTTCATTCTCTCAAGATTTTACTAAATTTTACTAACCCTAGCTTAGCCAAATTAACTAATTGTGTTGTTGTTGTTGTTACAAAACATTGCTACAACCATATAAAACCTTGTAATTTTCTACATACAATCAACTAACATTAGCTTAACCATATCCTTAGCTTACTTGGGCCTTTAGGCCACTAAGGACACCTCCCTTGGGTTGGATCTCCATCCATCCCTAAAAGTGGGGATTTCTCACTGAGGTGGCGGTGGTGGGATATCCTGTTGTTACGCTAATTTCACCTACTTGTATTGGGATTTGGACAAGTACAAATTGTACGATAACATTTTGGCACCATTGTTAGGGAGAATTGAGTAATTTTTCCTCAACAACATATCTTTGGTGATATTTTCCTGAATCCCGTATCCTACAAATCTTACATGGAGACTCCACTGAGGTTGATTCCCTCACTTACTTTGATAATCCTAGAAGGGTTATCTAGCAAATCCATTGATGAAAACCCATATCAAACATCATTATAGCAGCCAAAATTTGTATTCATGGACCCTCCAAAATAGGCTCCCGATAAGATGTTCGGACCCTAGGACATGAATGATGTAACATCCTGCTCCACTGATCAAACTTTTATTGACATATTCATTGAGGACACTTGCGTGCAAGTGATCCAACTATGGAATATTATGATTTCATTTCAATTATGGGTTATAAATGATGAGGATGTGTATTGTGACTTATTGTTATATGATGTGTGTGTGTGTGTGTGTGTATTGGAAGATACTATTGACGAGTTTACCTGAGTGTGCAGGACACATGACAGGTTATGGATGTTGATGGAATCAATGAACTTCCTTGGACTCTGGATTGAGTCAAGGAGTGGATTGTATTTGTTTGAGTTAATTTTACGCACATGTGATATATGATTTCTTTTAGTATGATTTATGTATATGGATTATTGACAGTGTTTTTGTCAGTGGATGTAGGATTGACGATGCTTGCAAATCCAAATCACATAAGGAGTAGAGGGGCCATGCAAAAAAACCAGGTGTTGGCCCTTGGGTATGGAATAAGGAAGAAATTGAAGAACAGGGAAGAAGGAAGGCAGAGTTCGAACTGTGCGGAAGGAGAAACGACTGATATGCTGGGGGCATTGAGAATCCTAGACACCTCAGACGTAAGCCTAAATTCCTTTGCACGACTTGCTAAGTATATCACCTTACTCGTTTGTGTCCAGCGACTGCTGGGATACCAGAAGCATGGATCTCACCTGAGGACCCTTTAGGTTCTTAAGTGTCTATGGTTTCCCCACACCCTGTTTCTCTTTTTATTGACATGACAGTCATGCCGCTGCAATCCTCTCCTGAACATACCCCCATTATCGAGGGTGATATGTCCCCTATGCCTGTTATCACACGTCCTTTTCAACCGATGGTTAAAGAAGTGGTTGTACCAGTGCAATCTATGGTCAATCCAACTCTCTTTATGGAGGGTCATTCATCTTTCAACCATGTCGTCAACATTCTTGATAACGCTCCTTCTGAACAAGAGAGAGTTATACTCTCCCGGAGTACTCTCCCTTTAAGTCCTGGAGAATTTCCCTTCGATTGGGATGGTCTTGTGGGGTATTCGATGCCCCCACATGTGTCCTTTCCAATAAGAGACATTATTTGATATATCACAGAGACGATAACCTCCGCTAGCACTTTATCCTACTCAACTTGAAGAGCTTTGGTTTTTCCCAAGCTTATGTCAGCTGTTCATAAGATGCTGACATTCCACAGAATTCCAGCACGGGAGCCTTGGCCTCCCCCGTGACTTGCCGCCTAGAAACTCCCAAGCGAGTTTGATTTAAGATCTTTTCTGACTCCTCTAAAAAGAGAAAATATTGTCAAGTGATTTGTCCCTTTCACACTCATTAAATTGGACTTGAAAGGTCATGAGTCTTAGTTAAGCTCTTTTCCAACTTGTTTTCAAAAATAAAAAAGATTGTCGAGTGAACTTGTCTCTTTCACACTCGTAAATATGATTTGAAAGGACGTCTATTTGGTACAAGTTTATCCCTTTTTCACACCAAGTAGACTATAGATCATGAAAAAGGAAATTTATTCACGTTAAATTGTGATTACATCTCATTCCCTTGCTTGCAGTATTGAGCCTATATCTGGTTCTCTCTTTGTGTTATAAACTGTTTTCCTCGGCATCTTTGCATCCTCAACCAAGCAAAGCCTTGTTTATATCCTTCACAATTTGACACCCTATACCCAGGAGGGAACATTCCCCCGAGTGTCCATCTCCCGCATGCATCTCCTTGCATTGATCATAGATATGTTCCACTGATGGAACTAGTTTTTCTTACTTGATACACTCGTTTCCTCCTATGTATCATAGCATTAATTTGTCTATGAAAAAATAAAAAAAGATGGTCGGGAAGGGAGTATTATCTTATATTGGAAGTAGTCGTGTTGCCTTTGAATAGAGCACGGAGTTATTGAGTCCATTTGTCATCATAATTTTGGGTTTAGCATGGCCTTAGGAAGTTGAGCTCATTATGGAGAGTTTCTCTACTGACTGGTTACTCTTCTAGCCCCTATGGAGAATTTCATTGATGCCTCCTTCATCTTATGGTTTCATCATTGAGTCTATGATGCCAAAGTCTTCCATATATCTCATGCTCTTTCTCAAAGGAAGTCTATCAACCTGTGTTGACCATTCCTCATAACTCTTGACTTTTCATGTCATCCATACCCTCATTTTGTCTCTGAATCATATGATATTGTAGTCCTATCACACACCCTAGTCCTACTTTCAACATTGGTAGGTAACCTTGAACCCACCAGTTGACATTTCATCATTGGTTGTTGACTGAGTGGTTTCCCTTGTGTTCGATGGAAAGACATCTATTCACACATTGGGATTCGTGTAGTGTCTTGGATGCCATTAGCCTTATTGGTGGTTTCCTCGCCTTTGTTAGTAGTTTTCCTCATTGGCTATTATTCATAGGGTCTTTTTCGTGTACCGCTTTCACTTGGCACACGCGAAAGACGCACAGGGTCGTTGGTTCGTGAACATGTTCTTCATCCAATTTCCTCCAAATCATGAACCTCATGCTTTGTACCTCGTACTGAATGATGGGAGATGCCTTAATGATCTCCTTTCAGCGGGTCTCCTTCCATCAACTTCAACTCATATATTCTGGAAATGAGATCCAGAGTCTTATGAGTACCTTGAGGCTTGTAGTCATTAGTGGTAGGTTCTCTCGCCATCGACAGTTGGGAATACATCAATGTCTCCTGATCGATGGATTCTTCAAGTGTTCGACCCCGACTCCTTTATTCACACTTGTAAGAATGTACTTGATGCCTTGATACCTACTTTTATTATCGGTAGGTTGTCTCGCGTTTGTTAACGTTATACCTCAATAACCGGTAATCAAATGATGTCTCATTGTGTTCAACCTCAACTCTTTTATTCACATGATGTAGATTTTCACCTTTGGCGGATTGTGTAGAAGACTTGAAGATATTAGTATGTGTCTGCAACTTTCCTGAGTTGTTGCTTCATTTTCATTGGACCAGTACCTATATGACTTCAATGATCATGGGAGATCGGATTGTACTCCATTGTATACAGATATCTTCAGATTAATTTTGAGACTAGTACTACTGGGCCTTGTTCGTGACTATGAAAAACTTTGGCATGTAACCGCATTTGTATTTTTCTATTCAGGGCCATGGATAGTTGTTTGGTATATTTTCACATGGATCTGCAGTGTAATTCAAATTGGAATCCATGTATGCAAAGTCAGTGCATAATGTAATGAGAAACTAGTTCTTCCATTTGGTTTCCCATCACTCCACTTCTAGTTTTTTTATAATGTATTTCGGCCATCGCATATACTCCTCTAACCTCACACATTAGGGGGCATCTATTATAGCAATATTTTCCTCACCCTATGCAATCTTGCATAGAGGGCCTTTTCCATTTTCCTATGTATGCTTTCCATCCCTTTTTGCCAATTCCAGAGCTAAAAAATACATTTTTTCCACATGTACACACCTTGCCTACTATACAACATGTGTATATGCAAGCTGCACCACTACAGCCCGCGTACATCAGGTTTTGCACCCAAAAATGAAAAATGGTGTTGGTTTTCCATGTCAGGACAGGAGATCTATGATCCTTGGCCTTCCATATACTAAAAACGTTCTGACTCGACCCTTCAGTTCCATTTGAAGGCTATAAATGGGCCAATTCTGAGCTATGGAAAAGAGGAGAAAAAATTCAGCTTTGAGAGCAAAGTTACTCTGGAGAAATTATTTACTTCATATTGAGTCTGCATCCCTTTGTCCTTTAAGTCTAAACACAGTGTTCAACCCCCAAGCTCTTCCCTTATTGATTGAGAACTTCATTCTCTCTCTTCTATGAGCTTGCCTTTGGTGGAGGCCCAGCTGGAAGGAACTTAGTTTCTCGGTTCCGAACCGTGCCGACACGGAAGTTTGTAACTTTTTCACTTCTACTAATCATATATTAATAGAAATACTATTTTCCCATCCATGAATTGATATCTTGCAAATATTTGAATTATTATTCCATGGGCATATTTGTTATGTATATTAATGGATTATGTTATTGAATGTGCTAACATCATATATTATCACCATATGCTTTCTTTGCTTGGTTTTTGAAGACTAGTTGCAGGTATATTGTTTTGGGTCAAGTTCTCAATGGCGGACCTCATCGAACGTCTGGACGCGGTAGGATTTTATCTTGTCTTTTACCATCATGTTTGTTTATATAGCATACTTGATAATAGAGTTGATTTCTGCAGTCATTTTCGTCTGTTGTGGTTTACCCTAGCCATAGAGATATTTTTCTCATAACAATACCAAACATACAATTCTTGATGATATTCATCCATGATGTTCACCAAAGTACATTTCTCCTGCATGCTCACCAAGGATTCATGAATACTACGAAAAATATCCATGAAACCATCTTGAAAGTTATGCAATGTGTCATGCATTTGGGATTTGAATGCTTCAATCATGTGTAGAATTTCCCTGAGTTGAGAGTGCATATCCATTGTAAACACCACATATAATATACAAAAAGAAAAATATAAAAATAATATATCCAATGAAATTTATCTGGTAGCAATCTGAACACCTTGTGCAAGGTTATGAACTTTGCAATCTTACTATCGTCACAAAAAAATCCCAAAAATGATTGATTTTAAATTAGCGATATCTTCACTTCCAGAGCTCCGATTTGGGTGAATTTGTTTTTTGAAATCAACTATTTTTGAAAGAGGAACTTAGATATGTAATTGTTTTTAGCAAATTTGGCCTCCAGGTGCTTCATAAATCAAACAATTGTGTCGTCGTTCGCGTAAAAGACCTTGAAAATTGCAGATTTTAAAATGCAAATAACTTTACTTCCCAGACTCTGTTTTAGACGATTCTTTTTTTTAAATTGGGTGTTATTCTAAGGGAAATCATATATACTACCATTTTCTGCAAATTTTTCACCAAAACCTACATAAATCGTCCACAATGTCACGATCCTCTTTTTTTCTTCTCCGAAAATATCTGCGAAAATAAAAAAACAATTGCCTACACTTCGTGCCAAGGAAAGTGCTATGATATCAATTGTTAAGAACCAAATACTTTCATACAGAAACACCACAAAGATTCACAGAACAATATATAAGAACCACAAATTTATTATAAGAAAACCCTTGAGGTAGGGCAACATCATACAATGGATCCTATTATGGAAGGGATTGTCTCATGTTCACTTGCCTCTTCGATGGGACATACTCATATTGAGATATCGCTCACAATAAAATATTTCTCTCCATGTCCCATTACATTGTTTGAAACCCTTTATATAGTGCTACCATCACCTAATAACATTCTAGAGGAGGAATCTTCTAGAAGCAGAACCTTCTAAGAAGTCCTCTTACAATTATTATATCTAACTACCCATTTATTATATCTAACTACCATAGTGGGATTTATTTAACAATATAGTGGACCTAGTCCACCTTACATTGAATGGCCTCCACTACCTCTCTATCTACCTAACACTTAGCCTCTCTTACACACTCCTCTCTTATGCTCTACCAAACTTAACCATTTTTCTTACTTTCCCTTACCCATTTGTCTCATTTCCTTCATACATTTTCCTCATACTTCATCTCATTTTCCTTTAACTTCATACTTCACCATTCTTCTCTTCACTTTACTACCTAATCCTTTTTTTCACATTTAGAAATTTCTTGAATTTATCACGGGTTCATAACCCTTTCTCTCTCCTTGTTATATTTTCGTGGCCTCCAAATTTAACCCTCGCATTCCACAAACTTCGTTATGATCCTATACTTAGTCTTATTTATTGTTCCCATATTCCATTACTACAATCTATACTCCATTATACTTATTCATTTTTTAGTCTCCACCATAGGTCCATGATGATCTCTCTTCACTCCACTCCACCTCTCATGCATCTGACAGATCCACTACACTTAGCCATTTTATTTTATTTCATCACCTTTGAGGGTTCATCCCTCACCCTCGATCCATGCCCTGACCTTCGAAAACACAAAAATCAACTTCTCTCTCCTCCCACTAACTCGCCATACTACTCCTCCTCTCATCTCTCCCCACTTTCCCATACTTAGTTTATTTCCAAGATATGTGGTGACCAATCATAAGATGACATGTGGTGAACATGACAACGAATAATACCAAGATACATGGTTATGACATTGACCAACCTGTAGATGGCACATCGATGCGATACAAACCTATTTATGGATGACAGGTAGATGATGACTCACTGTTGACTAGGCACTAGGTGGATGTTGATTAGGCTATCAAAATATTTAATTAATTCATGAATTTTCTAAGGTTCAAGCCTCCAAGTCTCCATAGTCTCCTTCTATCTCACAATAAGTGCATGTTACACTTTTCAATATAGACATCGAACTCTCCAATATCCCCATCATGTGGGATATGTATTTTCCAAAAAAAATCAAAATATTAAAGGAGAATGACGAATTAAGATCAAGGGCCATGATTGACCCATGAAAATTAATGTACGACTGCTGAGAAATAGTCTTTCAGAGGTTATATATTGAGATATGAGATTCAGATTTAGACAAATTATACTTCATTGGAAATGCAATTCGACAAGGAATATGGTGGAATATGTTTCAAGGGCTGAAATTGGCATATTTTTCTCGAAAATTGAAATAACGGTCAACAATATTTTTATGGTGTGTTGATAAATCTACTTGGTACCTCGACTTCACGAACTAATATCTTGAGATACAAGACTCCAAATTGTGCCCAAGAGGACTCATTGGAAATATGAGAGGATTTAGTTTACATATAAATTGATATCCATGTTTGATAAATTGAATATCACACTCAGAAAATCAAAACACTGTCCACTTTAAAAAAAGGGGGCAACAGTTAAAATTTTGAAAATAAAAGTTAATTAATTTTTTTTTATTAAAGACAAAAAGGGGCCCACTTCAAGATGTGAATGTAAATAATATAAATTAATTAATGACACATTATTGAGGCATTAATTAAAGTTGTTATTCCAAGAAAGACAAATCCCTAACTACTCAAGAAGTTAGAAGAGACGGTTTTAAGAAACAAGAAAGGGATTCACCAAAGGGTTAGAGAATGTCACATTATTAGAGAAGAAGATAAGAACAGAAGGGTCTAGCCATCAACGAGCATCCAATATTTGGATCAACAAACAAAGATATCCATCTTCTCTATTATTCTTCTTCTTCTACACCACTTTCTCAAGGATCTTTGTTCATATTTCTAAACTGAACATAAGGTTGAGTTATTGAGTGTTTCTCTTGTAATCTTCCAACACTTTTCTTATATGATCATCGAGTATTTACAACCATATATTTGACTGTCATATGTAATCCAAAATTGTCTATTGGATTCATGGGAGTTTAATCCTTGTTTTTGACAAGCTTCATTTCTAAATACTTAGTCAATTGGTTCGCTGATATGTTTTGCATTATTGATATCTTTTATGAATAAAACTCCACATAGAACTATTTTGAGGCATTGATTTAATGATTTCTCAGATCTTGGGATTTCCGAGTGTGATATTTTTGGAGTTTTCCTATCA
This sequence comes from Picea mariana, assembly GCA_032191745.1. Taxonomy (NCBI): domain Eukaryota; kingdom Viridiplantae; phylum Streptophyta; class Pinopsida; order Pinales; family Pinaceae; genus Picea; species Picea mariana. Next base: position 51,865 of record JASDQU010738922.1, read on the forward strand.
AAATATTTTTAGTATTAAATGCAAAAATATTTTAAAGTTCTTTGAAATTATCAAAAACACTTCGTCCTTTTTCTTGTGAGAAGATATGGATGTATCCTCTACTTTTATGTGATTTAGAGGGTTTCATAAATGATGTTGAGTATACATTTCATTTGATATTGAAGATTTTCTTCGGTATTTTATTGCAAAGAAAAAAAATTGTTGCACATAAAGATCCGACTAGGTTATCAACAACCATTTCATCTAAAAATCAAAGAAATAAAGATCTAGGGTTTATTGTCTAGCATTCTCCCCAATCCAAGACATTCAAGATATATATTTTATCCAAAAAGGAGTGCCACCTCTATAAAAATGCAGGGGGATTCATATCCTCGTGAGGTTGTTGTTTGGGCCTTAACAGATCTAGACATAAACAAAAGTGTAATACTCCAATATTATAGCTAGGACAATCCAATATATAGATTAATGCTTGTGCTTGGGATACTCATGGAGATGGAAGAGAAAATTATTAAAATCAAACATAACTTGAAAGCATCCCAAGATAGGAACAAAATCTCTGTAGACAAGGGTAGAGTAGCAGCTAGAGAATTTAAAGTGGGAGAACGTGTTTTTATGAAAGTAAAACCAAAGAGAAGTTCACTAAATTTGAGAAGCTATCCCAAGTTGGAATCCAGTTATTGTGGGCCATTTGAGATACTGAACATGATAGGGCCAATTGCATATATGCTTGCATTTCCTGCATCCGTGTATTTGCACAAGGTATTTCATGTATCCTTATTGAAAAAGTATGTACATGATTCTAACCATGTCATTGATTGGACTATGATCTAGATGGAGCTAGAAGGGGACTTTCATATAGAGGCAATGTGAATCCTAGACAAGAAACTCAAGGTGCTTTGGAACAAATCCATCGAGCAAGTAAAAGTCTAGTGGAACTACTACAACCTTGAGGATGCAACATGGGAGATAGAATATGCAATGTCGAAAGCATTCCGACATCTATTTTAAATTTTTGACGTAAAAATTGTATATATATGAACACCTATAGGGTGATATGTGTTGAGGACAATGCAAAAATAAGGGGGAGGGGAATGTAACACCCCAAATTTGATCCCTAGAATGTAATGTAATGTAAATATTTGAACTAGGATATGAGTCGAACAATATGGCCGAGGGTCAAAGAATGTAAATGATGTACATTAAAGTTATTTATAAAAAAATACATCGTTGGATGCGAGATGAGGAAGACTAAAATGATGGGGGGGGATATAACTCCATGAGAGAGGAATGTTATAGCCTTAATTTCCACCCTATAAGCCAGAGATGAATCCATCAGAGGATAGAATCCCTAATACATCTTTTGCCTAAAGTTTGACCCCTTCTGGATAATTTTTGGAGACTCTTGCATGACACCTAGTTGAAAACAAGCAAGGTTCTCATTGGACACTAGTGGCTCAACAAGTGAGGAAATTTCAGACTTATAGAATTGAGGAGTTACGATGTGATAGGAGAGAGACTCGAATGATGTGAGTTCCTAGGCCTTGGACATGAATATCCAACTCATCTCTCACCTATCACCTTGTCCCTCCTCGATTCTAGAAGTCTAACAATGCCTCACATGTTGAGCCACTAGTGTCCAGTGATGGCCTCTCTTGTTTTCCAGTATGTGTCATGCGAGGGCATCCAAAAATGCTCCAAAGGGGGTCAAAGCTTAGAAAATATATGCATTAGGGCTTCTAGAATCGAGGAGTTATGAGGTGATAGGCGAGATATGAGTTGTATATTCATGTCAAAGGCCTAGGAACTCACATCATTCGAGTCTCTAACAATGCCTTGCTTGTTGAGACACTAGTGTCCATCGAGGGCCTCACTTGTTTTCCACTAGGTGTCATGTGAGGGCCTCTAAAAATGCTCCAAAAGGGGTCAAACCTTAGGAAAAATATGTATTATGCCTTCTATCCTATGATGGCTTCCTCTCTGGCCTATAGGGTGGAAATTAAGGCTATAACAAGAACCGTGAGGGGAAGAAGGGGGGCCCAAAGGGGACAAATACAAAAATATTGTAATATTTTATTATAGCCCAAATTTATTACCTTATCTTATGTAAAAGGAATATCAACCTTGAAATGCGTGAAAAGGTAGTTCGGGATGACTTCTTTGAGTGCCAAGTGGAAAGTTAGAAACAAGCATACTTATTCCTTATTTTTGGGAGTTGATGATCATTTTATCCATCATTCTAGCCAATAATATGTCCATGATTCTACCATAATTTTATCTTGGTACGAATTGTACGAGGAAGGAAGCCATGCTTCGGTAGGGCAAATGGATTATACTCCTATTGTGGAATTGATATTGTGAACCCTTGTAAATACCAACATTGATATTTTCTCGGCCAATCTATGTTAAATCCAAGTAAATGGTATGGTCGCATAAGGGGCTGCATTTAAGAGAAGGGGATCCACCCTTTGGGTTGTTCAGACTAAAGAGGGAAAGAGAGCTAGTGATTGGGATGGTTGTATAAGTGAATAAGTTGGAAAATTAGGGGAATTGGGTTGAGAGAGTTTTGGTTTGTCCTTGTGGATTCATATCCCTAGCATGGGGGTGGACTGTTGCAGAAAGAACTAATGCAACAATGCCTATGGCTGTGAGGAATGTCCCACGTTAGTAGAAACATAGTTACCATCTTAATGAGAACTCTCCATAGTTCTCATTTTTCAGAGGTTACATTTTTTACCCCCATTTCAAAAAATGGTGCTACCTGTAGCACCATTTTTTGAAACGGGGTAAAAAATGGGACCTTTGAAAAACAATAACTCTACCGGTAGCACCCTTTTTTTTTGCAGTGGTTAAAATTTGCACCCATTCAGACCCGTTGCATTGATAACTTAAGTCAGTGTGGACAAAGACCTTAAAATTGGCCATTGAATCGAAATGTGGTGCTCCTAGTAACACCAATTTTTTGGGGGGGTTAAAATTATCACTTAATTGAAACTACGGCCTCGACAACGACTACCATCATCAATAAACAACTCAAAATAGACTCTTAAATCACTGCTTAAAAATTATTTTTGTACTTTTTAAAAATTTACATTAAAAAAATAAAGAAATTTAAAAAAAAAGAAAACTAAGAGTTGTTTTTTTTTAAAGTAAAACAACAAACAACCATTTTTGTTAGAAAAATTGTTATTGTAATTTAATGTTTTTTAAAAAAAATTAAAAAGTAAAAAAATACAAAAAACTAA
>JASDQU010738922.1:56344-76602 GCA_032191745.1 Picea mariana
AATTGAATTTTGAATATATTTTTTTAAATGTGTTACTTTCTTCATTTAAAAAAAAATATTTACAAAGATTTTATCCTTTCTATTTATTTGTTTTTTAATGTAAATTTAAAAAAAAAAATTGTAAATAAATTTTCAAGTGATCATTTCAAGTCCAATTTTGAGTTGTTTATTTGCACATGGATTTGTTGTCCAGGCCAAAATTTCGATTAGGTCATAAATATCTATAATTTTAATGTTTAAAAAAAAATGTTTTAGGTGTTGATTTTAAGGTTTTTCTGATCGTTTATACGAGTTTTTAAGGCCATGCTTGAAAAAAGTTGTAATTGTAACCTAGGATAGAAAAATGGTGCTGCTGGTAGCACCACTTTTTAATTTGGGGGTTGATTTTCTTGCTTTTTATGAAAAAATATGGGTTTTAAGGGCTTGATTTCTCGTTTTGAGGTCACAGTTCTCGTTAAGTTGGTAACTTTGTTTAGCCAGTTGGTGTAATTTGTTATTAAAGATAAGTGTTCTATTATTTATGTTTTTATGTTGTTTATAAAGTGTAAAAATGAGCTTAATATATGTGTGCTTAAATGTTAGTTATGCATTTTATAATTCTTTTTGTTTACATGAATTAGCATGAATCAGTGTCATTATGCATGTATAACTTTATCATATGATAGGGAAAAGCAGTTATGTGGTATTAGAAATGTACGGCATGGTGTAGTGAAGGAAATTGAAGAAAATCTTCAAGTAGCTCACCAACCTAGAAGTTATTGAGGTGGTTGGGTACATTACAATCATAAATGACTATTCTATAGTTTAGATAATGCATGATTTCATCGCATCTCTATTAAGTTTATGTAACTTTGATTATTCTTGAATATGTCTTGGCTTATGCATGCTTTATAATCAACTAATGGCTCATGTGTTTTTAAGATTCATTGTTCTTTCTTGTCTTGTGCATAGGTTCATACTCCATTTTCATAGGTGACATCGAAAGATGAATAAAGAGAATAAACATAAAAAGAAATATGAAATATTATACAAGAAGCTAGGTGGTTGGTTAGTAAGAGAGAAAGAGCTTAGTGGTAGTCATGCACGGGAATGGTGTTAGGCTATGACAAATAGGAAATTAGAGCATATGGAATTGATGTCAAAATATGTCTATAAGTGAAGCAGTCTATAAGTGAAGCAAGATCATTTTTCCTCCTAAATCAATCTTGTTGAGAAGTCCTAATGGGATCTTGAAGTTTACTAATGGGAGTAGGTTCCCTTAATGAATTTGATTGTATTTTCCTAAGTTTGTAATCATATTCTAGAAGGATAGGGTTTGTTTCCCCTAATTATGATGTAAATGGATTAATTGAGAAAATTAGTTGGATTAGGTGGGTTGTCCTAAGTATGGAGGATTTGATCTAATTGATCCTCATCAATTTTAAAGAGAGAGAGTGTTATTGTTGTAGTTAATTGAAAATTCTTAGGAATTTGTTTTGTTGAGTTGGGAGTGTATTTTCCATGCATAAATTGTAAGCCTTTGGGATGTAAGTGTGGCTAGTTAATGAGGAATCAAGGCAAAAAAAGAGAGTGTAGAAAATTATTGAGGAATTTGGCCAAAGGAATGAGAGAGGGTCGAGAAGAATCCTAGACTATAGACCGGGTTGAGAAATATTACCTGAAGCATGTGCAGTGATTGAATTAATGAAAATAATGTGACTAAGTGTATATTTCTATGTGGATATGTGTGAATAATTCATGAATGAACAATTGAGGCTCTACATATTATAGTAATTGGTTCTCTATGCGAGAGGCACAAACACAATCTCTGCTAAACGAAAGGTTGAGCTAAGTAAAAAATCTATCGAATGAAATTGAGAAGGGACGAAGTTCCTATGAACTTCATGGAGGTGAATACGTAATTGAAATACGCCTTCAATTGAACCTTATTTAAGAGAAGATAAGGGTTAAGTATGTGGCTTGAATAAATCGAGATTTATTCTGTGTGCAGGACAAAAATGGGATCAAATATTGTCAAAGATTTGAATTTAAATCCATTTGGAAACGTTGCGGAAATAAAACCATCGTTGGATCAATCCAAGAATTGATCATGATCGTATATTTGTCTAGAGATTCGTGTCGTTGATTGAGTTAGGGGAGAATGAGTTTTTCGATGGAGAATACCCACCATTGATCACGAAAGGATCAACGATCATCCATTAACGATATCGTGAAACAACTAAGTCTAGACAACAACGGAGATCAAGTCTGGAGTGGGAGCTTATCCATATCGACAACCCATAATCCTTTATTGAGAGACCAACGTATTGGCCTTGGTGAAGTTGAAACTATGTGCTAAGTCACAACCAATACCCAACAACCTGGTGCTTCGATCTACCAACCTACCAGGCCCCAAAAAATTACTAAACCAAGTGAAAGTGGCATCGAGACTCTGACATCCTGGTTCCCTGACATCTCGATCTCTCAATCTCCTGGGATTGTGTTGGAGATGAATTGTTGAGTTCCTTATCAGGACCCAACCATTTGTAATTTTGTGAGCTATATCAATTGAGCACCCAATATACCTGAAAATCCATACTTCGGTATCGTGGTTCCAATATATCAGATCAGATCGGAAGATTGGTAAAGGTTTTATGCATGGACCGACAATAAGGGACACCTGACCTAATATTTAAGTCCCGTGGATATAACACATGGTATTGTGGAGAAATTATTACCATTGATCATTGATCGTTCCATAACATAAACGGTTCAGACACGAAGTTGTGAAAGGAGGGAGATTAGAACTAGGGTCGATCCAACCGTCCATTAAAATATGAGAGCAATGTTTATCATCAGTTACAAAAATAAAACTAGCATGAAGGTTAATAAGAGGTGTTATCCCATAAAACTATCCCATGGTTATAACACTCAGTCATGAGAAGGAAAGAGTCTTAACGCCCAGACGGTGAAAACATCCAGGTTTACAAAGGGAGAAGCACTTAAGTGAATAAGCATGAGTCACAACACTTGTTCATGTGGATAAAAAGAATGTCTAGGACATAATTTGTTTGGGGATTATGAACCTGAGATCAAACTTGGCATGATCGAAGATTTGGGAGCAACACAAGTATTGAAGCTATCATACAGAGTTCATTCTAACTCTCTAATTGTGGGAAAGATAGACCTGATGGGTCATAATTCTGGTATCAGAGCGCAATTATGCTCTAATTTGAAGGAGAATATTGGAGTTCTTCCAAAGGAATAATTCAGATTTTTGCAGATAGACAGAAAAATGAATTGGATATACAATTTCTTTAGTAATTACTACGGAAATTGAGGTCATTCCAATAAAGATAAAGTTGGATGTTGAGAACACAAGATCTTAGAGTAGATCTTACAGGTATTTTTCTATGTTTTTATACTTAACTCTAGTGAAAACAAATTTGTGTTTGCAAGTAGCAGCATGAGGAGAAAGGAATTTGTAGCAGCATTACAACTAGAGAAGATCTTATAGAGGAAGAATATCTAGTGAGGCTCTCAAATAAGTGAAGAATCTTGTGGCAAAAGGACCTCACAACAAGAGGAAGCTGTGATAATTTTTGAAGAAACAAGACTAGTGCAATTCTCAAGAGAAAGTGAGTGGAGTGCAGAAGCCTACAACTTTTGAATATGAGGAGTAGAGGGTGCTCAGAAGGTTCCATAGGAGAGAACCTATGATGCCAAAAGGTCAATATCACGATGAAATCTTAATGAGGTGTTGAGTAGTAAGTGAAAAGAATTTCTACAAAGGAAATGCTTGATCCAACTCATAATGGGCCAGGAAAAGCTCACAAAAGGGAAGAGATGAATATGACCATTGATATTCATGTTAGAGGTTCAAAGAGAAGTCATAACGAGAGGAAAGAGAATACAAAAACAGTTGACAAAAACTAGATGAGTCAAGAGGAATTTGATAGGGCGTTTGTTGAGTTAAAGGAAAGACTCAGTATAGTGATGGATTTTCTATAGGAAAGTGATGAATACCAGAGACGAGGTTGGAATGTGAAGAAGAAGCTCAAATGTCCTATTGTGCAATATTTTGTAAGGGAACTGAGGTAGAGCTTGAGGCACAAGTTGAGTTCTTTGTTGAAGGAAGAGAAACTTAGAGGATATGAGTTTAGGCAGAGGTCAAAAACAGAAGAAGAAGTTCAAATCTATGAACTAGAGCAGGGTTCATTCCTTGTAGAGGATGATGGTGGAGATGTTGATGGGAGACTTGTTGAAAGTCTCATGGACTGTTAATAAATTTCATATCAACATATGAGGAAGGTGTCTAAACCATCAAATAAGGCCATGGAGTCGTATGTTTTTAAAACTAAATATTGATGTGTGTTTGTAGATGAACATAACCAAGAGTCTGTTATAAAGAAGGAAGGGACATCATTGTCTGAAGGTGATTAGGATCATGATCATTTTCAATCACGTTATGTAGAGTTTGAAAGACAAGAGAAAGAACTTGTCATAACAATGAACCATGCAGAGATGGCTCATGAATACAACCTTTAGGATGAAGAAAATGAAGGACAACATTCAGATACAATGTTGATGTATTTCTGGGAAGAACTGAGGTTGTTGGAAGAATGGATAGAGAAGCCTAAAGGAGGATAAGACTGCATAACAGTAGCAGAAACAGAACATTCAAGAATGCTTAGTTGCAGCATGGTGAAGGAAGTTGAAGATCAAGACATAGGGTTGTCTTGTGAAGATGGATTTTTTCTACAACAGGGAGTCGCAGACCAAAGGATTGTATTGAAAGATAATAAGGAGAGTGAAGATGTCAATAAGGATGAAGAGGTGGCAATAAGAGCTATACACATTATGCCTACAAAGGAGAAGCAACAAGTTTGCAGCAGTTTCATGAACTAGTAAGGAGCAAAGTTGGATATTGAGATAGATGGTATGTGGAAACTGATGATGAAGAAGTCCAGATGGGAATACCATGAGAAGAAAATGACAGTAAGCCATAAATTACACTTGGTTGAGAGAGATTATATCATAGAGGTAATTGGCAAGCAACAGAGTAAAGTTTGGGATGCAGGAAGGCTGCAGAAAACAATTATACAACAAAATGATAACAAAGCAAGTGGACAACAATATAATATTTGGGATCCAAGAGGACTTCAACAAATGAAACACACATGATCAGGAGATCATGAAATTTTTTTGACCCTAGGAGTCTGATGCAGGAGCATTTTTCCGCATTTTTCCTTCTAAGTCAACCTTGTTGAGAAGGCCTAAGGGGATCTTGAAGTTTACTAAAGGAATGGGTTCCCTTGATATATTTGATTGTGTTTTCCTAAGTTTTTAATCATATTCTAGAAGGATAGGGTTTTTTTCCTCTAATTATGATGTAAATGGATTAATTGATAAAATTAGTTGGATTAGGTGGGTTTTTTTAAGTATCGAGGATTTTATCTAATTGATCCCTATACGGCCACCAGCTGTCACACTAATGACTGGACACGGGCTCCCGGTGACCACGCGATAGTCCCGAGGGTTTAAAGTCATAGTATCCAATCCCGAATTCAATGACAATTAGAAACCACATCTTAGCTGGCAGTTAACAATTTGCAAGGGCCGCTACGAACAGCCGACAAGGAAAATCAGGATGAGGAGGATTCGTGGTCCAATATGGTAAAAACGTAGAGGTAAGAGACCGTTAAGATCCCAGGAAAATACTCAAACACAGACAGTTGGTCTATCATTAAAAACGTAGAGGAAAAATCCAGCAAAACCACAGAGATTTAAAGAGGGGGGGCAGTTGAGTCCTTACGGAAGAAAAACGCAGGGACTGTAGAGATTTCGCCGAGTCTTCAAGGGTGAACGCCGAGCTTCCCCTCCCATACGCACAGGCCTTCATAAGTCCAAAAAATAGCGGAAAAGGAAAATGAAACGCTGAGCAAAAAGAGGAGCGCAGAGCCCTTTTCTCCTCAGAAAAATGCAGGGCAACACCCAATAGATGGGCAGAGACGAAAACGCGAATTTGCTGAGCAAGGGGAAGGGAAACGAGCTCTGGACTCTTCCAGACGCAGAGAACAGGCAGCAAGTGCGCTGGGCATGTCTCGCATATAAAAACGCAGAGATACACAGAATCAGAGCTAATTTTTTAATGCTAGTTGGCTAACTGGATGGGCGAAAATGGCAGATGAATTAAGGGAGAAAGCGCAGTAGAGATACTCATTGCAACACCCAAATGCAGACTCAAAAGGTTGGCAGCAACGACAGACATTGCACATCGCTTCGCTAGAATGAATGCAACTGTGCAATATTAATAGCAGTTGCATACCAGATGTGTTCATAAAACATTTGACCAGTGCACAAACAATCGCATCCTAGGATTGAGACGTTGTAGTTCTAACTCCCAACCTAGAGAATCCAAGGTAAAATGCAGAGGGAAGCATTGAAAACGCAGGAGATTTCTCATCCAAAATCGCAAAGGAGAAAGCTGAAATTGCAGAGGAGTAACACTAATGTTTGATGTAAAAAGTAGAGGCTAAAGATGCTCCTTCGATGAGAGAAAACGTATATCTACTCTCCTAAAACGAATCGTTGAGGGTAAGTCTGGAATTGCCGAGTTTAAGTGGATAAACAATGCAGAAATAAATCCGGGAGATGAACGCAAGGAGGGAGCTCAAGTTGGGAAAATTTTATTTATGCATTGGTGGAGGATTGTAGTTCGGTGAATGATAAAAATGCAAAGAATAGAGCTCACAAAACCCCAAAGACATTTAATCACTTAGAAAATTTCAGATGAAGGATGTGGGGGAAAAGGTTTTAAAATGCAGAAAATAAAATATCGCAGAGGATGCAAGGGATATAAGTCGCATAGTGCGTTCGACAGCCACCCAGCTTCGCCAGACCATCAATCAATAGACTGAATCTAAGAACATATACATAATGAGAACTTGACATAATTGCAAATTTTGAAATGAATATACAGTAACCGAAGGCGATAAGTTGACGGTGATCTCCCACGCTTGTGCTCCGTCCAGCTCCCCGCTTGCTAATCGTGAAGACTTCATCGATACCTCCTAGCCAATGCTAGGGGTACTCTTCTTCCCCCTTAGCCCCCCGAGCCTTAAAGGGGCCATGCACAAACACAACCATAATGCTCTAGCTCCCAGCTTGCCTCGCAAGGTCAAACTACCACTCCCTCTCAAACTAGGAATCTAAACTCTCACAAGTAAAACCAGTGAAAGAAATTTCGGCAGCATAACTTTAATCATGTCGATCATCCCCTCTTTTCCTCATTCCCAAATGCTTTATAGCCATTTCCCAAGACACAATCCTTGCACATTTTAATCCACCTTTTAATTAATAAATTTTAGAATTTCCCCTCCCCTGTACACTTGTCACCCTCTCCTTAAATCACTCCTTGTTGTGTTTTATTACTTTATTCCTAATTTAAGACTGACACCTTTCTAATTCTGCGTGGAGTTAAAAAAAGATTCTTCTCTAGTTAACTTGACTCTAGATTCCTCTCTATGCTTACACCTTATTTTTATATTTATTTCCTTTCTGAATCCTAATTTCCAATTTAGTATTTCTTGCACATAACCATATAATTAAATCTTTTAGGAAAATTTCCTTCCTTTTTAATTCCTAACTTTATTTTTCTTCATCCCCCATTTATTAAATTTATAATTTAAATTTTTTATTCTTCTTACCCACTTTAGACTTAGGTTCAAATTTTTATAAGGCTTAGAATTTTTAAGGAGATTTTGTAATTAATAAAAAATATCTATTTAATAATTATTTTAAGTTTCACAATGTCAAAACAAATTATTGTTTTCTAGGCACCTAGGTTTATTGACTCACCTTTATTAAAATCGTGATGTGCCCTTCAAGACGCACTCCATGCTCCAAGGGTGCTACTCACCTTTATTCATGTTTTATTTATGCAATGTGCCCTTCAAGACGCACTGTGTGCTCCAAGGGTGCCTCTCGCCTTTGACTGGTTTTGGTAGTTGTCCAACCCTTGGAGTCAATACTCCATCAAGCGACCTTGTGAGAGACTAAGGGCCTCTAAGGAATAAGGACATTGCTTTATTGCACACCTTTTAGAATCTTCGTGAGTCACTATCTCAGTCTGCCCTCATGGCATCATGGATCTCTCGAACTAGATAATCGTTCACCTACAATTCAAGTCATGGTGGGAGTGCTATTAGGTTGTGGCAAGGTTGTTTCCACACCTCTCCCTCAATATTTAGATGTTGTGCATGGCCCCTTTACTCCTTATGTGATTCTTATTAGCAAGCACTCGTCATCCTGCATCCATCAACAAAACACTGTTAATGATCCATAACAACATCATGATATACCCAATCATATGTCACATATGCATAAATAGAAATACCCAAACCATATACATTCCACTCCATGACTTGATCCGGAGTCCAAGGAGGTCCATTGATGCCATGAACATCCTTAATCTGTCGAGTGTCCTGCACACTCATGAGAAACCCGTCAATAGAACATGTCTATACATAGAGATAAAATAACATAACATCATAATCCAACAAAATCATCATCTAAATCCATAAGCGAAACAGACAACCAATACAAAATTGAATCACTTGCATGCAAGTGTCCTCAAAGAATAAGTCAATCATGTGCGTGCAAGAGCAAGATGTTACATTAGGCCAAAAATTGAGAGTGTGGCCAATTATTGAGTATTTTGGGCAAATGAGTGAGAGAGGGTTGAGAAGAAGCCCAAACTGTAGATCGGGATGAGAAATACTTCTTGAAGCATGTACAATGATTAAATTAATGAAAATATTGTGATTCGATGTATATTTTAATGTGGATATGTGTGAATAATTCATGAATGAACAATTGAGTCTCTGCATATTATAGTAATTGGTTCTCTGTGTGACAGGCGTGAATGCTATATCTACTAAATGAAAGGTTGAGCGAAGTAATGAATAAATCGAATGAAATTAAGAAGGGATGAAGTTCCTATGAACTTTGTGGAGGCAAATAAGTAATTGAAAGATGCCTTCAATTGAACCATATTTAAGAGAAAATCAGGGTTAAGTTCGTGGCTCAAAGAAATCAAGATTTATTCTGTGTGCAAGATGAAACTAGGATCAAATACATTCAAAGAGTAAAATTAAAATCCATTTTCAAACATCAAGGAATAACCACCATCAGATCAAGCCAAGAACAAATCGTGATCGTAGATTTGTCTAGAGATTTGTGTTGCCGATTGAGTCAGGGGAGAATGAGGTATTCTATGAAGAAGATCCATCGTTGATCAAGAAAGGATCAACGATGATCCATTAACGATATCATGAAACAACTAAGTCTAGCCAATGATGAAGATTAAGTATAGAGTGGGATCTTATCTAGATCGATAGTGCATAATCCTTTATCGAGACATCGACATACCGACCTCAACACAGTTGAAACTAAGTGCTAAGTTTCAACCGATACTCAACATCCCGGTGTTCTGATCTACCGTCCTCCCAGGCCCCAACGAATTACAAAACCAAGTGCAAGTGGCACCGAAACTATGACATCGTGGAGCCCCAACATCCCGACCTCCTGATCTCTTCGGATTGGAGAGTTCTGCACAAGTTTCCATATTGGGTCGTGACCATCAATAAATTTGTTAGCTATATCAATTGAGCACCTGGTGTACCCGACACCCGGTACTCCAGTATCCTGGTTCCAATGAAAGGTTATGATATATCATATCGGACTGGAAGATTAGTAAAGGTTTTATGTGTGGATCATCTGTAAGGGACACCTAACTTGGTAATAAAGACCCATATATATAGCACATGCTCTTGTGGAGAAATTATGATTGTTTATAGTTGATCATTCCATAATATCAGCGGTTTAGACATGAAGTTGTGAACGAAGGGACACTAGAACCAAGGTTTATCTAACCGTCCATTAAAAGGTGAGATCGATGGCTATCATCAATTAAAAAATGGACAACTACCATGAAGGTTAATAAGATGTGTTAGCCCCGCAAACAAGCCCACGGTTATAGCACTCGGTCACAAGAAGGAAAGAGGCTTAGCACCCAGAAGGGGAAAATATTCAGGTTTACAAAGGGAGAAGTGATTAAGTGAATAAGAACGAGTCACAACACTTTGTCCTGTGGATAAATAGCATGTCCAAGATGTGATTTGTTTGGGAATTCTAAACCAGATATCATATTTGGCTCGATCAAAGACTTAGGAGCAGCACGAGTATTGAATTTGTCATACAAAGTTCATTCAAACTCTGTACCTGTGGGAAAGTTAGACCTAGTGGTTCATCAATAAGTTTTTAAACCTTTTTAGTATATAATTGCACACAGATTCTTTATAAAATAGAAAAAAAAAAAAAAACAATAATAACATTTACATGTAGTACTCAAAGATTTATCCTATAAACCCTTAACCGAGAAAACAAACAAATGTTCAGAGTTGCACATTTAAATCTCATGGTTTTAAGTTCACCATTTACAATAAAATATATAGGATTCTACGACATCCAAAACCCTAATCCATTTACCTAGATTATATTACAACCCTAATTCCTTAACCAAAATTAGATTACAATGGGACAAAATACCATTGGCCAAAAAAACACCAAAAGAGAGCCAAAAACAAACAATTTTTTTCGAGAGATTTTCCCCTCCAGAACAAAGCAATGCATGTGGATTACCATGCATAGAATATAACAAAATACAAACATTCTCCTTCTTGTTGTTTTCTTTGCATACAAGGGGCCCAATGGTTACATGATCAACAATGTAAGGAAACAATTCCCATTACTTCTCTACACCAAGAGAACTCCTTAGTACTAACATTTTTTTTTCAGTGAGTCTACAAAATTCTTCAAAGTGTCAACCTTCACCAACAAATCCTTGTATTTAACCATGTCTCTCACAAAGTGATATTGAATATCAATATTCTTCATTTTATAATCATAATTAAGGTTCTTTGGCAGAACGATTGCACTTTGGATATCACATTCTAACCTTATAGCTTGCTATACAAACCAAATACATAAACCCAATCTCTATAACCATATAGTTTCCTTACTTTCATGAGTGGCTACCATGTATTCAACTTCTGTAGTTGAAATTTCAACTGCAGGTTGCCTCTTGCTCCTCCAAATAGGTTAAAGACATATACACGTGTATATATTTTATGATCCAGATTTCCATCCTAGTATACATCAACAAATCCATGTGCATATAACACTTTATCTAATCCAAGTCTTCCTTGGTATAAAATTCCATAATTTATAGTGCCATGAAAAAACTTGAAGACCCTCTTTACAATTGTCCAATACTCCTTCCCTAGTTTTGACATATACATGTTCAAAACTCCCACTACATGTGCAATGTCTAGTCTAGTACACACCATTGCATACATCAAACTACCAACAACACTAGCATAGGGAACATGAGACATGTCTTCTTCCTCTTCCTATGTCTTGGTACATTGATCTATAGACAACTTTACACCTACATGAATAGGTACCTTGACTAGTTTATATTCCTACATATTAAACCTGCACTATACTATCTTAGTATATTTCCTCTAATTCAACCAAAGTTTCTTTCTTGCCTGATCTCTTTTAATTTCCATGCCCAAAATAAAAAAATTAAGCAACAAGATATTTCATATCAAATTTAGAGGACAACTGAGTTTTGGCATCCTTGATTATTTCCTTGTTCTTTACAATCAATAACATATCATCAACATACAAGACCACATAAATAAAATAATCACCAACTAACCTCGAATACACACAATGATTAGCTTTTTTTCTTAAGAAACCAAGTCCCAATATATAAGTATCTAACTATTGATACCACATCCTTGGAGATTGTTTTAACCCATACAAGGACTTTTTCGGCTTGCAAACCAACTCTTTATTTTCTTTCACTGCAAAACCTTCAAGTTGTTTCATGTATATTTATTCTTCAACATCCCCATGTAGTAATTCTATCTTCAAATTCACATGCTCTACTTCAAGATCAAAAGTAGTAGAAACAAACAAAATAAATCTAATAGAAGTTAATTTAGCAATAGGAGAAAAAAATTCACAAAAACCAATTCCCTCCATTTGGGAATATCCCTTTTCTACTAAGAGAGATTTTTACTTCTCCACTTTACCTTCTACATTCAATTTCTTAAAAACCCATTTTCTATGAGCGATCTTTCTTCTTGCCAACAACTTAACTAGATCCCAAGCCTCATTCTTATCCAAAGAAACCATTTCTTCAACTATAGCCATTTTCCAAAGTTTGCCATCCTCTAAATCCACTGCCTCCCTAATAGTTCTAGAATCATCATCAATAATAGATAAAGCAAAAACAAAACAAAAATCAAGTGGAGTATACTTTTATAGTTTATTTATTTCCCAAACCAAACTCCTCAATACTGAAGTATGAGGTTCCTCTTCTTTTGATTCATGTTCTTCTATTGAGTCAACTTCTTCATCCTTCAACTCAAAATCTATTTTTTCTAGTTCTTTTTCCTTTGGTAGGACTTCCTATTTGGGAACATCTTTAACCTCTCTAAAGACAACATCTTGATTTTAAACAATTTTCTTAATTACAAAGTTCCAAAGTTTATAACATTTTATAACATCTTTATAACCAATAAAGTTACACTTCTGTGCTTTTCCACACTTCTTATAGAAATCCTTGAATTCATTCCCATGGAAATAAATTATTTACCAAGAGCCTTAAACTAATTTAAATTTACCAAATACCTTAGATTTATTAAGGAGGAAATAAATTCATGTTTTCCTCTAGAAAACATATATGAATGAAACACAGTACATAGATTCACCTAATGATGGAATATGAATAGGTCTAAACACATCATTGTGTACTAACTCTAAGATCCCCTTTTCTCTTGTAGCACCATATGAGAATCTTACTTGTTATGTTTACCATATATGAAATATTCACATAAATCAAAATCTAGTGTGGAATCAGACATACCTTCAACCATGCCTTTACCATGCATTAATGCTTGAATTCCATTCTCTCCATTATGTCCTAGTCTTTTATTCTATAACATTATATTTTCTCTAGAGACATTAGGGGTTGTATGTTCTTCATTTATACCCTCGGGAACAAAAACAATATTACACCCATTAGTGATGGTGTTACCCAACAACTTGTATAGAGTTCCATTTTCAACTCCCCTTAGTAAAACCATTGCTCCTCGAACCATTTTGCAGGTTTCCCTTTCAAACACAATATGTACACTTGCATCACTCATCTTACTTACAAATATTAAGTTTCTAGCCAACTCTAGAATGCGTAAAACCTTAGGGAGTATTCTAATCCTTCTATCCTTGAGAAAAAACTTGACTTTTCCATGTCCTATGATATGGGTTGTTGATTCATCTCCTATGAAATCATCAACTCCATTATACTTTTCATATTCACAAAACCACTCCCTATGAGGATTCATATGAAAATAATCACCCGAGTCAGTCAACCATACATCATGATCTGAATGTGTGCTTGAAGAAGCCAAGTACACATCCCCTCATTCATTTGAGGAGGTCTTCCCTTTTTTGGAGGGAACATCATTAAATTCCTCTCCTTTATCAACACTTTTAGATGAACAATCCTTCTTATAATGCCTAGTTTTACCACATTTCCTTAAGAAATTTCCTAGAGATTTAGACCTACCTCTAGATTTAGATCTCCCTCCCAAGGCCTTATTTTTATTTCTATCTTCGGAACGACCTCTTGTTACATATAAAACATCCATTCTCTAATTATCCATGGTTTTCTACCTCATTTCTTTTGATAACAAGGATGAAACCACATCATCTAACTTTAATGTGGTTGCATTACTTCCGATAGCTAGAACCAAACTTTCCCATGAAATTTCCAAACTACAGAATAAACTAATGCACTTATCTTCATCAGAAATTTTAATATCAACAAACAACAATTGTCTTAACATAGTGATAAATGCATTTAGATGCTCTATAACAGAGTCTCCTTCATTCATCCTTAGGAGGTACAACTTCTTTCGAAGGAAAAGTTTGCTTAATAGGGACTCAAACTTATACAAAGTCTGTTAGGAACCAGATCTATTATAATACCAAACTTGTGATAATATCCTATTAAAACCAGAAAACCACGCAAGCTCCAAAGAGTTTTTGGGCATGGCCAATCCTACATAGCTTCAATTTTTTTAAGATCCACCCTTACACCATCCTTTCCGACAATATGATCCAAGTACTCCACGTCCGAAGATCCAAAGGAACATTTAGATTTCTTAAGAAAAAGCTAGTGCTGAGAGAGTACACTAAGAACTTGATCCACGTGGGTAAGATGGTCTGCCCATGTTTTACTATAGATGAGAATATCATCAAACAAAACTAGGACAACATGACGGAGAAAAGGACGGAAAACATGGTTCATGAGAATTTGGAAAATGGAGGGAGCATTACACATGCCAAAGGGCATGACCAAGAATTCATAGTGACCCTCATGAGTGTGAAAAGAAGTCTTAGGAATGTCTTCCTCTTGCATGCGTATTTGGTGGTAGCCAGAACATAGATCAAGTTTAGTAAAATATTGAGCACCACTTAATTCATCCAAGAGATCATCAATAACAGGAATTCAAAATTTGTCTTTGATGGTGATTTTATTGAGGGCGCGAAAGTTGGGACACATACACTAAGTACCTTCTTTTTTTAGTACCATGACCACAGGGGAAGAATAAGGGTTGGTACTAGGGCAGATAACACCCACGGATAACAATTCTTGATCAATTTTATCAATTTCATTCTTTTGGGAAAAGGGTTGACGATAAAGGAGAACATTGGGAGGAAGACTGTTAGGAATGAGAGGAATGGAATGATCATGAACACCAAAAGAAGGAGGAAGTCTATGGGGAGTGGAAAAAACACCTTGGTGTTTGGATATGATACATTGGAGGTCAGGATGCACCACAAGTGTCTCAATTGCTTGAATAGAATGGAGTTGGGAAATAATGTCGGAACAATTTTTTTTTAGGAGCTTTTCCATTTGATGGGAACTGATGATCTCAAGGGATCCTATTGTGATTCCTTGGAATTTATATTGTTGTCTCATCCGATGGAATTGCATGGTTATTTCCTTAAAATCCATGAGGATGGGACCAAGAGTGCGTAACCATTCCGCACCAAGCACAATATCACAACAACCCATGTCAATAAAAAACATATGAGATTTCAGGTGGTACTTCCCAATTTGGAGACACACATTTTCACAATGCCCCCCACATTTCATGGAACCACCATTTGCAATCATGATTTGAAAATTGTTGACAACGTGTATATAGAAATGGGTTTCTTGGGAAATATGATGGTGAATAAAATTATGAGTGTTTCCACTGTCAATTAAGATGACGACCTTTCGATTCTTAATGTAGCCAATGCGATTTAGGGTTTGGGGAGAAGAGAAGCCAGTGAGAGCATTCAATGAAATGACTAGTTCTACTTCTAGTTGGTCGGAGGGTGGAGTAATATCAGTTGGCTTGGGTAACTCTGCCATAGGGGTTGTCTCGAGCTCTTCTTCAGAAACATTCTCAGAGATGTCCATAAACAACTTTTTTTCCTTACACTTGTGCCCCAAAAAATATTTGTCATCACAATTATAACAAAGGCCCTTGAGTTGGCATTTTGTCATTTCAACCTGAGTTAATTTATGGATATTGAGGGGAGTGGGAGGAGGGGCAAGGATAGTAGGTCAAGTTTGAGGAACAAAGGAAGTTTTGCGGGTCTGAGCATAGACAATTTGTTGGGATTCCTTAGCAAGTTGAGTAGCTTCCAACCAAGTGTGAGGGTAAGCAATGAGGACCTGGGCTCGAATTTCCTCTTTGAGGCCATTGATGAAACATTCCCAAAAGAAGGCATCAAACATGCCCTCCGTTATGAAATCCAAGTGTTCAAAGGTAGATATAAATTATTCCATTGAGCCAGATTTGTTCAACTTGGTCAAACAACCAAGATAGTGGGTATCAATGTCAAAGTGGGCATACAACTCTTCCACAAACCGAGTCTAAGCAACATACCCCTGGCATGTCTTTCTACGCCATTTCCACCATTGCCAACATTCTGGATCCAAATAGAGGACACCATAATGAATTTTGGCTAGATCATCACTAATTCCATGTAAGGAGAAATAATGTTCCATTTGAGTGACCCAACCAGTGGGATTAGATCGTTCAAATTTGTTCACTTCAACTTGGGGAAGGTGGGGGTCAAGAGGAAGGGAATTGGAATGAAGGGCCATATTATGGGAAGATTTCTCACCTTCATAGTGGGATTTTTTTTCAAGGGAGGGAGAGCCAAGAGATTGTTTCAACCAATGGGTGAGGGAGGACAATTCACCCTTAACCTCTGCCAATTCTCTTGTAACTTTGGCCTCAAAGGTGTCAAAGTGAGAATTATTGGAAGCAATTTTAGAGGTCATTCTTTGGATGTCTACCTTGTGTTGGATGGATTCATTTTGCCAGTGAACGAATTCTTGGTTGCGAGTGTTGGCCATGGTTGGGGGGGAATGGAAGAGGGGAAGAGGGACCATAGAAAAAAGAGTAAAAAATGATTTATATGAGTGTCATCAGTGTGAAAAGAGGAATGCAATGAGATAGGTGTCAAATAAGGGTGCAGGAAGGTAAAACAAAAGGTTAAAAATCATAGGTATCACAACGATCAGGGAGAAAAGGGGAATCCAATGAGATAGGCCTAAAATAAGGGTCCAGTGAGGTAAAAAAAGGTTAAAAATGATAGGTGTCAACGATCCAGGAGAAAAGGGGGATCCAATGAGATATGTCTCCTCTTTTCCTTTTCTTATTGACCTTTTTGTTTTACTTCACTAGGGTTTTATGCAGATCTGAATAATACCATAGTATCGAAATGCCCAAATTCTTAACAGAAAAAATGAAATAAATGTATAGTAATTTTTGCAACCTGAATGAAGGAGGAAAGCTTGTAGGGCAATAGATCTTCTATGTTCCTTTTCTATTTGTAATGTTTGCAACCTAGATTCCAGAGGAAAGGTTGCATGGAAATATATTTTCTATGTTCCTTTTCTGTTTGGTTTCTTTCCCAAGGGTTAGGGTTTTTAGGGTGCCTATAGACAAGGGTTTTCTCTGTGCTATAGCTCTCTGATATACGTAGTACTTGGCCCAATATCTCAGGGTACTAACTAAGGAGGCTAGAACGTACCCTTATTCATACTACCCAACTACCCAGGTACTAGAGAGTATCTTCTCGAGTGTTGTTCTTAGTGCCACTATATCATTCAGACAGTCAATCTGTTGATCTATGGATGGTTTCAAGATAGCTAGGGGGTCTCTCGATATACAAGAGGTACGTGGAAGCACAAGTCCATATACAAGTGATTTCTAATGCGCTACCACTCGAACAGGTACCAACAAGGGTTACAAGGGTGTCCAACAATGTGAGCTTAAGTACCTCTTGTATTTCCTGCATGTATGCTTCCCCGATCGTGGATTTATGCACTGAACGATAGATCTTTGTAGCTAAAAGACATCAGAACATGTCTCTACCCTGGAAAAAATTAACCCACAAATCTTGCCAAGGAAAGTGCTCTGATACCACTTGTTAGGAACCAAATCTATTATAATAGTGGAAAGCATAAATATTACAGGAATACCGGTTAAATAACAACAGAGAACAATAATATAGCAGCGGAACAATAGAATATATGGAACCACAATACCAAAATAATACCTTTATTGATAGGAAACAATGTTCACTTGCCTCTTCGAGGGGGAAACCTCCAATAGAGCAGATCTCTGTTACAATAATTCTCAAGAAAATCCCTCTCATGCATTCTACTCTTATTTATATTAATTCTGTCTTCTAAAGAACATTCTAGAGGAAGATATTTCTAGAAGTAGAAGCTTCTATTAGGTCATATTACAATGACTTGTTGATATTTATTAAATAAACCTTATTAACTTGTATCGGCCTTTATTACATGGAAATGTATTATTCTACCTATATGAGAAGTTATGTGCTTAGGTCCCTAAAAAAGTCCCTAACTTATCCCAGAATGCCTTGGTTGTAAATTCTCTCGAGACATTGAGTAACACGCTATATAAAAGACACAACCATATTGTTCTCTTTTCCATCCTATCCAACTTTGTCCATTCTTTCATCAACATACACATATGTGTAGTACCAAGATCCATAACAACCCATTGTTCTTTGTCTACAAAATAGTCCACCATCTTGTGCTTCCATAGTTCAAATATTTCCCATTAAATGTTTCAATCTTGATTTTAGAATTTCTATCCATTCTCTTCCAGCACAAGAACCACCACTACAGAGCTCCCGCTGAAACACATATTACCAAGATATTTACCCTGGAAACACTTAATTGGAAAAACCAACAAATGTTTAGAGCTACAACTTTAATTCTCGTTGTATTAACTTCACCCTTTACAATACAATATATAAGATTCTACGACATCCAAAACCCTAATCCATCTACTCAGATTAGATTACAATGGTAATTATTTAACCAAAATTAGATTACAATGGGCTGAAATAACATTGGTTGAAGAACACCAAAAAATAGGCCAAAATGGACCAAAAACAACCCAAATTTTTTTTGGGGGGACCCCCCCCCTAGTGCGACACACTACACAGGGATAACTATGAAAATAATACAACACATTTTGAACAATGTCTAACAATGAAACATCATAAACATGTAATTTGCATAGTTTTACCACATGATTCACAATGTCAATGATGGAAACACGACATCAAGCATGGTGGGAATGGAACATTACTTGATGAAATCAAGGAGATGGATGAAGCCACACATGAAAGTATGATGTCTACATTCTACAGTCTCTCGCTACCACTCAGATCCCAATGTATTCATTCTATGACAATATGACTCACTCTTGTTCGTAGTCTTGTATGTAGATGATTTGTTGATTATAGGGAGTTCACGGTTATCCATTGCTACTATGAAGGATAAATTGCATCACAAGTTTTCAATGAATGATTTGGGTCTACTACACTACTTTCCTTAGGATTGAGATTGCTCAATCGAATTGTAGGATCACTATGATGTAGGATAAATATGCTCAAGATCCATTCTCATGTTTTTATATGGTTGATTGCAAGCCTACTCCATCTCCCTTACTCTTTGGTGTCAAATTCAAGGTTTCCTTCTCCTCACCTTTGGTTAAAAGACTCAATATATACAATTGGTTGTGAGTCTTCCCTATCTCACTTACAGTAGGCCTAACATTTTTTATGTTGTGGGTGTTGTGTCTAGATTTATGCAACCCCTCAAATTGCACTGGAAGGAAACAAAGTGTATTCTTCACTATATTCATGGCACAAATATATTTGGGATACATTATATATTAGGGTGTGATCTTTATTTAGTTGGGTGCACTAATTTTGATGAGGTCAGTGATTCTATAGATTGCAAGTCCAATTCAAATTACCTCTTCTCTCTTGGTTCCAAACATATTTAATGGTCGAGAAAGAAGTAGCATGCCATTTGTCTATCGATCACAAAGGAAGAGTATAAATAAGTTGTAAATGCAATGACTGGGGCTATCTAGTGGAAGAACATTCTCATTGAGTTTGGTATTTAGTACTACTATCCATTTGTCATTGACAATCAAAGTACCATTCAGATCTCATGAGATCCAATTCACTAGCAATGAACCAAGCACATTGAGAATAATATGCACTTCATTTAAGATTTTATTCATGGGTAGGTCAATGATATTAGATACTATTCGATAACAAATAATATTGCCAACATTTTCACCAAACATTTTATAGATGGAAATTTAATTCATTTACAAGATTTGTTGGGGGTGTGGGAGGCTTGTTCCACTAAGAAGGTTACCTATTCTTCTCCGTTCTATCCTCTTGGGGAAGGTTTTCGCATGGAGTTTTCCCTTTCCTCATTTTTGTTGGGATTATTTTGTACGTGGGTACATAATATAACTACACATTTGTCGAGACCCATTTTTGTTTTCATGTACTCACCTAAGTTAATATTAAGGGAGTTTGTTGGTGAGCATAATGCATATATGTTTCTAGAATACCATGCACTTATTATTCATGTCTAGATAGCTATTTTCTTTAGATTAATCCATTCCATCTTTAATGCTTTGATGAACATGTAACAATTAAGCTTCACTTAGTTGTTTTCATTTTCCTTTCTTTGAGGAAATATTTGTGGCATGCCATTGCATGGC
>JASDQU010738922.1:76652-90498 GCA_032191745.1 Picea mariana
ATGAACGCAAGGAGGGAGCTCAAGTTGGGAAAATTTTATTTATGCATCGGTGGAGGATTGTAGTTCGATTTTAAAAACACAGACATGAGGTTAAGAATACATTCTGGGTGAATGATAAAAATGCAAAGAATAGAGCTCACAAAACCCCAAAGACATTTAATCACTTAGAGAATTTCAGACGAAGGATGTTGGGCGAAAAGGTTTTAAAATGCAGAAAATAAAAGATCGCAAAGGATGAAAGGGATATAAGTCGCATAGGTGCATTCGGTAGCCACCCAACTTCGCCAGACCATCAATCAATAAACTGAATCTAAGAACATATACACAATGAGAACTTGACATAATTGCAAATTTTGAAATGAATATACAGTAACCGAAGGCGAAAAGTCGACGGTGATCTCCCACACCTCGTCCAACTCCCCGCTTGCTAACTGTGAAGACTTCATCGATACCTCCCAGTCAATGCTAGGGGTACTTTTCTTCCCCTTAGCCCCCTGAGCCTTAAAGGAGCCATGCACAAACACAACCATAATGCTCTAGCTCCCAGCTTGCCTCACAAGGTCAAGCTACCACTCCCTCTCAAACTAGGAATCTAAACTCTCACAGGTAAAACCAGTCAAAGAAATTTTAGCAGCGTAACTTTAATTATGTCGGTCATCCCCTCTTTTCCTCAATCCCAAATGCTTTATACCCATTTCCCAAGACACAATCCTTTTGCACATTTTAATCCACTTTTTAATTAATAAATTTTAGAATTTCCCCTCCCCGTACACTTGTCACCCTCTCCTGAAATCACTCCTTGTTGTGTTTTATCACTTTATTCCTAATTTAAGACTGACACCTTTCTAATTCTGCGTGGAGTTAAAAAAAGATTCTTCTGACTCTAGATTCCTCTCTATGCTTATTTATTTCCTTTCTTAATCCTAATTTCCAATTTAGTATTTCTTGCACATAACCATATAATTAAATCTTTTAGGAAAATTTCCTCCTTTTTAATTCCTAACTTTATTTTTCTTCATTCCCCATTTATTAAATTTATAATTTAAATTTTTTAGTCTTCTTACCCACTTTAGACTTAGGTTCAAATTTTTACAAGGCTTAGAATTTTTAAGGAGATTTTGTAATTAATAAAAATTATCTATTTAATAATTATTTTAAGTCTCACAATGTCAAAATAAATTACTGTTTTCTAGGCACCTAGGTTCATTGACTCACCTTTATTAAAAATCGTGATGTGCCCTTCAAGACGCACTCCATGCTCCAAGGGTGTTACTCACCTTTATTCATGTTTTATTTATGCAATGTGCCCTTCAAGACGCATTGCGTGCTCCAAGGGTGCCTCTCGCCTTTGACTGGTTTTGGTAGTTGTCCAACCCTTGGAGTCAATACTCCATCAAGCGACCTTGTGAGAGACTAAGGGCCTCTAAGGAATAAGGACCTTGCTTTATTGCACACCTTTTAGAATCTTCGTGAGTCACTATCTCAGTCTGCCCTCATGGCATCGTGGATCTCTCGAACTAGATAATCGTTAAACTACAATTCGAGCCATGGTGGGAGTGCTAGTAGGTTGTGGCAGGGTTGTTTCCACACCTCTCCCTCAGTATTTAGATGTTGTGCATGGCCCCTTTATTCCTTATGTGATTCTGATTAGCAAGCATTCGTCAGCCTGCATCCATCAACGAAACACTGTCAATGATCCATAACAACATCATAGTATACCCAATCATATGTCACATATGCATAAATAGAAATACCCAAACCATATACAGTCCACTCCATGACTTGATCCAGAGTCCAAGGAGGTCCATTGATGCCATCAACATCCTTAATCTGTTGAGTGTCCTGCACACTCAGGAGAAACCCGTCAATAGAACATGTCTATACATAGAGATTAAATAACATAACATCATAATTCAACAAAATCATCATCTAAATCCATAAGCGAAACAGACAACCAATACAAAACTGAATCACTTGCATGCAAGTGTCCTCAAAGAATAAGTCAATCATGTGCGTGCAAGAGCGAGATGTTACATTAGGCCAAAAATTGAGAGTGTGGCCAATTATTGAGTATTTTGGGCAAAAGAGTGAGAGAGGGTCGAGAAGAAGCCCAAACTGTAGATCGGGATGAGAAATACTTCTTGAAGCATGTACAATGATTAAATTAATGAAAACATTGTGATTCGATGTATATTTTAATGTGGATATGTGTGAATAATTCATGAATGAACAATTGGGTCTCTGCATATTATAGTAATTGGTTCTCTCTGTGAGAGGCGTGAATGCTATATCTACTAAATGAAAGGTTGAGAGAAGTAATGAATAAATCGAATGAAATTGAGAAGGGATGAAGTTCCTATGAACTTTGTGGAGGCGAATAAGTAATTGAAAGACACCTTCAATTGAACCATATTTAAGAGAAAACCGGGGTTAAGTTCGTGGCTCGAAGAAATTAAGATTTATTCTATGTGCAAGACGAAACTAGGATCAAATACATTCAAAGAGTAAAATTAAAATCCATTTGCAAACATCGAGGAATAACCATCGTTGGATCAAGCCAAGAACAAATTGTGATCGTAGATTTGTCTAGAGATCTGTGTTGTCGATTGAGTCAGGGGAGAATGAGGTATTCTATGAAGAAGATCCATCATTGATCAATAAAGGATCAACGATGATCCATTAACGATATCATGAAACAATTAAGTCTAGCCAACGATGAAGATTAAGTATAGAGTGGGATCTTATCTAGATCGACAATGCATAATCCTTTATCGAGACACCGACATACCGACCTCAATGCAGTTGAAACTAAGTGCTAAGTTTCAACCAATACTCGACATCCCGGTGTTCCGATCTACCATCCTACCATGCCCCAACGAATTACAAAACCAAGTGCAAGTGGCACCGAAACTACGACATCGCGGAGCCCTGACATCCCGACCTTCTAATCTCTTAGGATTGGAGAGTTCTGCACACGTTTCCATATTGGGTCGTGACCATCAATAAATTTGTTAGCTATATCAATTGAGCACCTGGTGTACCCGACACCCAGTACTCCAGTATCGTGGTTCCAATGAAAGGTTATGATAGATCATATCGGACTAGAAGATTAGTAAAGGTTTTATGTGTGGATCATCTGTAAGGGACACCTGACTTGGTAATAACCCCATAGATATAGCACATGGTCTTGTGGAGAAATTATGATTGTTTATAGTTGATCATTCCATAATATTAGCGGTTTAGACATGAAGTTGTGAACTAAGGGACACTAGAACCAAGGTTTATCTAACCGTCCATTAAAAGGTGAGATCAATGGCTATCATCAATTGAAAATGGACAACTACCATGAAGGTTAATAAGATGTGTTAGCCCCGCAAACAAGTCCACGATTATAGCACTCGGTCACAAGAAGGAAAGAGGCTTAGCGCCCAGAAGGGGAAAATATTCAGGTTTACAAAGGGAGAAGTGCTTAAGTGAATAAGAACGAGTCACAACACTTTGTCCTGTGGATAAATAGCATGTACAAGATGTGATTTGTTTGGAAATTCTAAACTAGATATCATATTTGGCCGGATCAAAGACTTAGGAGAAGAACGAGTATTGAATTTGTCATACAAAGTTCATTCAAACTCTGTACCTGTGGGAAAGTTAGACCTAGTGGTTCATCAATAAGTTTTTAAACCTTTTCAGTATAGAATTGCACACAAATTCTTTATAAAATAGAAAAAAAGAAAAAAAAAACAATAACATTTACATGTAGTACTCAACAATTTATCCTATAAACCCTTAACCGAGAAAACAAACAAATGTTCAGAGTTGCACATTTAAATCTCATGGTTTTAAGTTCACCATTTACAATACAATATATAGGATTCTACAACATCCAAAACCCTAATCCATTTACCTAGATTATATTACAACCCTAATTCCTTAACCAAAATTTGATTACAATGGGACAAAATACCATTGGCCAAAAAACACCAAAAAAGAGCCAAAAACAAACAATTTTTTTCGAAGGATTTTCCCCTCCAGAACAAAGCAATGCATGGGGATTACCGTGCAGAGAATATACCAAAATACCAACATTCTTCTGCTTGTTGTTTTCTTTGCAAACAAGGGGCCAATGATTCCATGATCAACAATGTAAGGAAACAATTCCCATTGCTTCTCTACACCAAGAGAACTTCTTAGTACTAACATTTTTTTTTCAGTGAGTCTACAAAATTCTTCAAAGTGTCAACCTTCACCAACAAATCCTTCTTGTATTTAACCATGTCTCTCACAAAGTGATATTGAATATCAATATTCTTCATTTTATAATCATAATTAAGGTTCTTTGGCAGAACGATTGCACTTTGGATATCACATTCTAACATTATAGCTTGCTATACAAACCCAATACATAAACCCAATCTCTACAACCATATAGTTTCCTTACTTTCATGAGTGGCTACCATGTAGTCAACTTCTGTAGTTGAGATTTCAACTGCAGGTTGCCTCTTGCTCCTCCAAATAGGTTAAAGACATATCCACGTGTATATATTTTATGATCCAGATCTCCATCCTAGTATACATCAACAAATCCATGTACATATAACACTTTACCTAATCCAAGTCTTCCTTGGTATAAAATTCCATAATTTATAGTGCCATGAAAATACTTGAAGACCATTTTTACAATTGCCCAATACTCCTTCCCTGGTTTTGACATATACATGTTCAAAACTCCCACTACATGTGCAATGTCTAGTCTAGTACACACCATTGCATACATCAAACTACCAACAACACTAGCATAGGGAACACGAGACATGTCCTCTTCCTCTTCCTATGTCTTGGTACATTGATCTATAGACAACTTTACACCTACATGAATAGGTACCTTAAGTAGTTTATATTTCTACATATTAAACTTCCACTATACTATCTTAGTATATTTCCTCTAATTCAACCAAAGTTTCTTTCTTGCCTGATCTCTTTTAATTTCCATGCCCAAAATAAAAAAATTAAGCACCAAGATATTTCATATCAAATTTAGAGAACAACTGAGTTTTGGCATCCTTGATTATTTCCTTGTTCTTTACAATCAATAACATATCATCAACATACAAGACCACATAAATAAAATAATCACCAACTAACCTGGAATACACACAATGATTAGCTTTTGTTCTTATGAAACCAAGTCCCAATATATAAGTATCTAACTATTGATACCACATCCCCGGAGATTGTTTTAACCCATACAAGGACTTTTTCGGCTTGCGAACCAACTCTTTATTTTCTTTCACTGCAAAACCTTCAAGTTGTTTCATGTATATTTCTTCTTTAGCATCCCCATGTAGTAATTCTATCTTCACATTCACATGCTCTACTTCAAGATCAAAAGTAGTAGAAACAAACAAAATAAATCTAAGAGAAGTTAATTTAGCAATAGGAGAAAAAAATTCACAAAAACCAATTCCCTCCATTTGGGAATATCCCTTTGCTACTAAGAGAGATTTGTACTTCTCCACTTTACCTTCTGCATTCAACTTCTTCTAAAAAACCCATTTTCTATGAACGATCTTTCTTCTTTCCAACAACTTAACTAGATCCCAAGCCTCATTCTTATCCAAGGAAACCATTTCTTCAACCATAGCCATTTTCCAAAGTTTACCATCCTCTAAATCCACTGCCTCCCTAATAGTTCTAGAATCATCATCAATAATAGATAAAGAAAAAACAGAACAAAAATCAATTGGAGTATACTTTTATAGTTTATTTATTTCCCAAACCAAACTCCTCAATATTGAAGTATGAGGTTCCTCTTCTTTTGATTTATGTTCTTCTATTGAGTCAACTTCTTCATCCTTCAACTCAAACTCTATTTTTTCTAGTTCTTTTTCCTTTGGTAGGACTTCCTATTTGGGAGCATCTTTAACCTCTCTAAAGACAACATCTTGATTTTAAACAATTTTCTTAATTACAAAGTTCCAAAGTTTATAACATTTTATAACATCTTTATAACCAATAAAGTTACACTTCTGTTCTTTTCCACATTTCTTATAGAAATCCTTGAATTCATTCCCATGGAACTCTCCACCATTATCTATCCTCAACGCCTTGATTTTATTCTGTCAAATTCTCCACAAGAGGCTTAAACTATTTAAATTTACCAAATACCTTAGATTTATTAAGGAGGAAATAAATTCATGTTTTCCTCTAGAAAACATATATGAATGAAACACAGTACATAGATTTACCTAATGATGGAATATGAATAGGTCTAAACACATCATTGTGTACTAACTCTAAGATCCCCTTTTCTCTTGTAACACCATATGAGAATCTTACTTGCTTATGTTTACCATATATGAAATATTCACATAAATCAAAATCTAGTGTGGAATCAGACATACCTTCAACCATGCCTTTACCATGCATTAATGCTTAAATTCCATTCTCTCCATTATCTCCTAGTCTTTTATTCTATAACATTATATTTTCTCTAGAGACATTAGGGGTTGTATGTTCTTCATTTATACCCACGGGAACAAAAACAATATTACACCCGTCAGTGATGGTGTTACCCAACAACTTGTATAGAGTTCCATTCTCAACTCCCCTTAGCAACACCATTGCTCCTCGAACCATTTTGCAGGTTTCCCTTTCAAACACAATATGTACACTTGCATCACTCATCTTACTTACAAATATTAAGTTTCTAGCCAACTCTAGAATGCGTAAAACCTTAGGGAGTATTCTAATCCTTCTATCCTTGAGAAAAAACTTGACTTTTCCATGCCCTATGATATGGGTTGTTGATTCATCTCCTATGAAATCATCAACTCCATTATACTTTTCATATTCACAAAACCACTCCCTATGAGGATTCATATGAAAATAATCACCCGAGTCAATCAACCATACATCATGATCTAAATGTGTGCTTGAAGAAGCCAAGTACACATCCCCTCATTCATTTGAGGAGGTCTTCCCTTTTTTGGAGGGAACATCATTAAATTCCTCTCCTTTATCAACACTTTTAGATGAACAATCCTTCTTATAATGCCTAGTTTTACCACATTTCCTTAAGAAATTTCCTAGAGATTTAGACCTACCTCTAGATTTAGATCTCCCTCCCAAGGCCTTATTTTTATTTCTATCTTGGGAACGACCTCTTGTTACATATAAAACATCCATTAACTATCCATGGTTTTCTACCTCATTTCTTTTGATAACAAGGATGAAACCACATCATCTAACTTTAATGTGGTTGCATTACTTCCGATAGCTAGAACCAAACTTTCCCATGAAATTTCCAAAGTACAAAATAAACTAATGCACTTATCTTCATCAGAAATTTTAATATCAACAAACAACAATTGTCTTAACATAGTGATAAATGCATTTAGATGCTCTATCACAGAGTCTCCTTCATTCATCCTTAGGAGGTACAACTTCTTTCGAAGGAAAAGTTTTCTTAATAGGGACTCAAACTTATACAAAGTCTGTTAGGAACCAGATCTATTATAATACCAAACTTGCGATAATATCCTATTAAAACCAGAAAACCACGCAAGCTCCGAAGAGTTTTTGGGCATGGCCAATCCTGCATAGCTTCAATTTTGTGAGGATCCACCCTTACACCATCCTTTCTGACAATATGATCCAAGTACTCCACTTCCGAAGCTCCAAAGGAACATTTAGATTTCTTGAGAAAAAGCTGGTGCTGAGAGAGTACACTGAGAACTTGATCCACGTGGGTAAGATGGTCTTCCCATGTTTTACTATAGATGAGAATATCATCAAACAAAACTAGGACAACATGACGGAGAAAAGGATGGAAAACATGGTTCATGAAAATTTGGAAAATGGAGGGAGCATTACACATGCCAAAGGGCATGACCAAGAATTCATAGTGACCCTCATGAGTGTGAAAAGAAGTCTTAGGAATGTCTTCCTCTTGCATGCGTATCTAGTGGTAGACAGAACATCGATCAAGTTTAGTAAAATATTGAGCACCACTTAATTCATCCAAGAGATCATCAATGACAGGAATTCAAAATTTGTCTTTGATGGTGATTTTATTGAGGGCGCGAAAGTCGGGACACATACACCAAGTACCTTATTTTTTTAGTACCATGACCACAAGGGAAGAATAAGGGTTGGTACCAGGGCAGATAACACCTGCGGATAACAATTCTTGATCAATTTTCTCAATTTCATTCTTTTGGGTAAAGGGCTGATGATAAAGGAGAACATTGGGAGGAAGACTATCAGGAATGAGAGGAATGGAATGATCATGAACGCCACGAGAAGGAGGAAGTCCATGGGGAGTGGGAAAAACACCTTGGTGTTTGGATATGATACATTGGAGGTCAGGATGCACCACAAGTGTCTCAATTGCTTGAATATAATGGAGTTGGGAAATAATGTCGGAATGGCCTTTTTTTAGGAGCTTTTCCATTTGATGAGAACTGATGATCTCAAGGGATCCTGTTGTGATTCCTTGGAATTTATATTGTTGTCTCACTCGATGGAATTGCATGGTTATTTCCTTAAAATCCATGAGGATGGGACCAAGAGTGCGTAACCATTCCGCACCAAGCACAATATCACAACAACCCATGTCAATAACAAACATATGAGATTTCAGGTGGTACTGCCCAATTTGGAGACACACATTTTCACAATGCCCCCCACATTTCATGGAACCACCATTAGCAATCATGATTTGAAAATTGTTGACAACATGTATATAGAAATGGGTTTCTTGGGAAATATGACGGTGAATAAAATTATGAGTGTTTCCACTGTCAATTAAGATGACGACCTTTCGATTCTTAATGTAGCCAATGCGATTTAGGGTTTGGGGAGAAGAGAAGACAGTGAGAGCATTCAATGAAATGACTAGTTCTACTTCTGGTTGGTCGGAGGGTGGAGTAATATCAGTTGGCTTGGGTAACTTTGCCATAGGGGGTGTCTCGAGCTCTTCTTCAGAAACATCCTCAGATATGTCCATAAACAACTTTTGTTCCTTACACTTGTGCCCTGAAAAATATTTGTCATCACAATTATAACAAAGGCCCTTGAGTTGGCGTTTTGTCATTTCAACCTAAGTTAATTTATGGATATTGAGGGGAGTGGGAGGAGGGGCAAGGATAGTAGGTCAAGTTCGAGGAACAAAGGAAGGTTTGCGGGTTTGAGCATAGACAATTTGTTGGGCTTCCTTAGCACGTTGAGTAGCTTCCAACCAAGTGTGAGGGTGAGCCATGAGGACCTAAGCTTGAATTTCCTCTTTGAGGTCATTGATGAAACATTCCCAGAAGAAGGCATCAAACATGCCCTCCGTTATGAAATCCAAGTGTTCAAAGGTAGATATAAATTATTCCATTGAGCCAACTTGGTTCAACTTGGTCAAACAACCAAGATAGTGGGTATCAATGTCAAAGTGGTCATACAACTCTTCCACAAACTGAGTCCAAGCAACATACCCATGGCATGTCTTTCTACGCCATTGCCACCATTGCCAACATTCTGGATCTAAATAGAGGACACCATAATGAATTTTGGCTAGATCATCAGTAATGCCATGTAAGGAGAAATAATGTTCCATTTGAGTGACCCAACCAGTGGGATCAGATCGTTCAAATTTGTTCACTTCAACTCGGGGAAGGTGGGGGTCAGGAGGAAGGAAATTAGGATGAAGGGCCATATTATGGGAAGATTTCTCACATTCATAGTGGGAATTTTTTTCAAGGGAGGGAGAGCCAAGGGATTGTTTCAACCAATGGGTGAGGGAGGACAATTCACCCTTAACCTCTGCCAATTCTCTTGTAACTTTGGCCTCAAAGGTGTCGAAGTGAGAATTATTGGAAGCAATTTTAGAGGTCATTCTTTGGATGTCTACCTTGTGTTGGTTGGATTCATTTTGCAAGTGAACGAATTCTTGGTTGCGAGTGTTGGCCATGGTTGGAGGGGAATGGAAGAGAGGAAGAGGGACCACAAAAAAAAGAGTAAAAAATGATTTATATGAGTGTCATCGGTGTGAAAAGAGGAATGCAATGAGATAGGTGTCAAATAAGGGTGCAGGAAGGTAAAACAAAAGGTTAAAAATCATAGGTATCACAACGATCAGGAAGAAAAGGGGAATCCAATGAGATAGGTCTAAAATAAGGGTCCGGTGAGGTAAAAAAAGGTTAAAAATGATAGGTGTCACAACGATCCAGGAGAAAAGGGGGATCCAATGAGATATGTCTCCTATTTTCCTTTTCTTAATCCCCTTTTTGTTTTACTTCACTAGGGTTTTATGCAGATCTGAATAATACCATAGTATCGAAATGCCCAAATTCTTAACAGAAAAAATGAAATAAATGTATAGTAATTTTTGCAACCTGAATGCAAGAGGAAAGCTTGCAGGGCAATAGATCTTCTATGTTCCTTTTCTATTTGTAATGTTTGCAAACTAGATTTCAGAGGAAAGGTTGCACGGAAATAGATTTTCTATGTTCCTTTTCTGTTTGGTTTCTTTCCCAAGGGTTAGGGTTTTTAGGGTGCCTATAGACAAGGGTTTTCTCTATGCTATAGCTCTCTGATATATGTAGTACTTGGCCCAATATCTCAGGGTACTAACTAAGGAGGGTAGAATGTACCCTTATTCATACTACCCAACTACCCAAGTACTAGAGAGTATCTTCTCGAGTGTTGTTCTTAGTGCCACTATATCATTCAGACAGTCGATCTATTGATCTATGGATGGTTTCAAGATAGCTAGGGGGTCTCTCGATATACAAGAGGTACGTGGAAGCACAAGTCCATATACAAGTGATTTATGATGTGCTACCACTCGAACGGGTACCAACAAGGGTTACAAGGGTGTCCAATAATGTGAGCTTAAGTACCTCTTGTATTTCCTACGTGTATGCTTTCCCGATCGTGGATTTATGCACTGAAAGACAGATCTTTGTAGCTAAAAGACGTCGAAACACGTCTCTACCCTGAAAAAATTAACCCACAAATCTTGCCAAGGAAAGTGCTCTGATACCACTTGTTAGGAACCAAATCTATTATAATACTAGAAAGCATAAATATTACAGGAATACCGGTTAAATAACAACAGAGAACAATAATATAGCAGTGGAACAATAGAATATATGAAACCACAATACCAAAATAATACCTTTATTGATAGGAAATAATGTTCACTTGCCTCTTCGAGGGAGAAACCTCCAATAGAGCAGATCTCTATTACAATAATTCTCAAGAAAATCCCTCTCATGCATTCTAGTCTTATTTATATTAATTCTATCTTCTAAAGAACATTCTAGAGGAAGATATTTCTAGAAGCGGAAGCTTCTATTAGGTCATATTACAATGACTTGTTCATATTTATTAAATAAACCTTATTAACTTGTATCGGCCTTTATTACATGGAAATGTATTATTCTACCTATATGAGAAGTTATGGGCTTAGGTCCCTAAAAAAGTCCCTAACTTATCCCAGAATGCCTTGGTTGTAAATTCTCTCGAGACATTGAGTAACACGCTATATAAAAGACACAACCATATTGTTCTCTTTTCCATCCTATCCAACTTTGTCCATTCTTTCATCAACATACACATATGTGTAGTACCAAGATCCATAACAACCCATTGTTCTTTGTCTACAAAATAGTCCACCATCTTGTGCTTCCATAGTTCAAATATTTCCCATTAAATGTTTCAATCTTGATTTTAGAATTTCTCTCCATTCTCTTCCAGCACAAGAACCACCACTACAGAGCTCCCACTGAAACCAATTTTATCACAAACCCAAGATAAACTTTCTCTATCAAAATGAATCAAACCCTTAGCCACAAAGGTGTCCCCACGAAGCCAATAGAATCACTTTGATACCAAATGTAAGTTTTTGAACCTTTATAGTATAGCAATGCACACAAATTATTTATAAAACAATAACATTCACACATATTACCAAGATATTTACCCTAGAAACACTTAATTGGAAAAACCAACAAATGTTTAGAGCTACAACTTTAATTCTCGTTGTATTAACTTCACCCTTTACAATACAATATATAAGATTCTACGACATCCAAAACCCTAATCCATCTACTCATATTATATTACAATGGTAATTTTTTAACCAAAATTAGATTACAATGGGCTGAGATAACATTGGTTGAAGAACACCAAAAAATAGGCCAAAATGGACCAAAAACAACCCAAATTGTTTTTGGGGGACCCCGCCCCCCCTAGTGCGACACACTGCACAGGGATAACTATGAAAATAATATAACACATTCCGAACAATGTCTAACAATGAAACATCATAAACATGTAATTTGCATAGTTTTACCACATGATTCACAATGTCAATGATGGAAACACGACATCAAGCATGGTGGGAATGGAACATTATTTGATGAAATCAAGGAGAAGGATGAAGCCACACATGAAAGTATGATGTCTACATTCTACATTCTCTCGCTACCACTCAGATCCCAATGTCTTCATTCTATGACAGGATGAATCACTCTTGTTCGTAGTCTTGTATGTAGATGATTTGTTGATTATAGGGAGTTCACGGGTATCCATTGCTACTATGAAGGATAACTTGCATCACAAGTTTTCAATGAATGATTTGGGTCTACTACACTACTTTCCTTAGGATTGAGATTTCTCAATCGAATTGTAGGATCACTATGATGTAGGATAAATATGCTCAAGATCCATTCTCATGTTTTTATATGGTTGATTGCAAGCCTACTCCATCTCCCTTACTCTTTGGTGTCAAATTCAAGGTTTCCTTCTCCTCACCTTTGGTTAAAAGACTCAATATATACAATTGGTTGTGAGTCTTCCCTATCTCACTTACAGTAGGCCTAACATTTTTTATGTTGTGGGTGTTGTGTCTAGATTTATGCAACCCCTCAAATTGCACTGGAAGGAAACAAAGTGTATTCTTCACTATATTCATGGCACAAATATATTTGGGATACATTATATATTAGGGTGTGATCTTTATTTAGTTGGGTGCACTAATTTTGATGAGGTCAGTGATTCTATAGATTGCAAGTCCAATTCAAATTACCTCTTCTCTCTTGGTTCCAAACATATTTAATGGTCGAGAAAGAAGTAGCATGCCATTTGTCTATCGATCACAAAGGAAGAGTATAAATAAGTTGTAAATGCAATGACTGGGGCTATCTAGTGGAAGAACATTCTCATTGAGTTTGGTATTTAGTACTACTATCCATTTGTCATTGACAATCAAAGTACCATTCAGATCTCATGAGATCCAATTCACTAGCAATGAACCAAGCACATTGAGAATAATATGCACTTCATTTAAGATTTTATTCATGGGTAGGTCAATGATATTAGATACTATTCGATAACAAATAATATTGCCAACATTTTCACCAAACATTTTATAGATGGAAATTTAATTCATTTACAAGATTTGTTGGGGGTGTGGGAGGCTTGTTCCACTAAGAAGGTTACCTATTCTTCTCCGTTCTATCCTCTTGGGGAAGGTTTTCGCATGGAGTTTTCCCTTTCCTCATTTTTGTTGGGATTATTTTGTACGTGGGTACATAATATAACTACACATTTGTCGAGACCCATTTTTGTTTTCA
This sequence comes from Picea mariana, assembly GCA_032191745.1. Classification (NCBI taxonomy): domain Eukaryota; kingdom Viridiplantae; phylum Streptophyta; class Pinopsida; order Pinales; family Pinaceae; genus Picea; species Picea mariana. The sequence goes on from JASDQU010738922.1 coordinate 90,278, forward strand.
TGTACTCACCTAAGTTAATATTAAGGGAGTTTGTTGGTGAGCATAATGCATATATGTTTCTAGAATACCATGCACTTATTATTCATGTCTAGATAGCTATTTTCTTTAGATTAATCCATTCCATCTTTAATGCTTTGATGAACATGTAACAATTAAGCTTCACTTAGTTGTTTTCATTTTCCTTTCTTTGAGGAAATATTTGTGGCATGCCATTGCATGGC
>JASDQU010738922.1:91000-107665 GCA_032191745.1 Picea mariana
TAGTGGAAGAACATTCTCATTGAGTTTGGTATTTAGTACTACTATCCATTTGTCATTGACAATCAAAGTACCATTTAGATCTCATGAGATCCAATTCACTAGCAATGAACCAAGCACATTGAGAATAATATGCACTTCATTCAAGATTTTATTCATGGGTAGGCCAATGATATTAGATACTATTCGATAAAAAATAATATTGCCAACATTTTATAGATGGAAATTTAATTCATTTACAAGCTTTGTTGGGGGCATGGGAGGCTTGTTCCACTAAGAAGGTTACCTATTCTTCTCCGTTCTATCCTCTTGGGGAAGGCTTTCCCATGGAGTTTTCCCTTTCCTCATTTTTGTTGGGATTATTTTGTACGTGGGTACATAATATAACTACACATTTGTCGAGACCCATTTTTGTTTTCATGTACTCACCTAAGTTAATATTAAGGGAGTTTGTTGGTGAGCATAGTGCATATATGTTTCTAGAATACCATGCACTTATTATTCATGTCTAGATAGCTATTTTATTTAGATTAATCCATTCCATCTTTAATGCTTTGATGAACATGTAACAATTAAGCTTCACTTATTTGTTTTCATTTTCATTTCTTTGAGGAAATATTTGTGGCATGCCATTGCATGGCCTTCCTTCTTGAATCTTTCCCTAGCAGGAATATTATTCGTATTGCATTAAACTTCATTCTTTGGTTGGACCACTTGATTAATGAGCATTAGAAATACCGTATACAAATCAACATTTTATTCCCTTCTTCATCTTTGATTATTCTTTTCAAAATATACATCTTAGGTGGCTCCATATACAAGCTATAGATATTGGTTCAACATCCAAATCTCATAGGGAGAGGTCTAATTGACGAAATTATATTCTTGGATACAAAATGAGGTAAACATGGCTATATAGGTTAAAATATGCAAGGAAGAGTAACTCAATTTGATCCTTTTGTTAAGGGATAAACGTACTAATACAATATATGTATTGAGAAACCATGCTCAAATGGTTTTATATGTGGAGTAAATCCTAGTCTTAAAGGAAAGGTATTAGAGGCAATAGTTTAATAACAAAGGACCATTGATGATTCAAGGGATAAAATGTTGCGAATGTACCAAGCATCATGGGAGGAAATAACTCATGCACTCAAAAGAGAAGAACCTCACTCCCTAATAGGACTAAAATCTATTTTATATAGATCACAGTTGTATGTGGACACTTTCAAGAAGATGAATATGAATTAGATTGGCCTTAGTTTCAGATTCCTAATACATCATGGAATATGTAGGTGAAATATACATGGGCATAGAGAAGAAGAGATGGAGTATAGTGGAAAATGAGGTAGTTTATAATTGATCCAGGTGGATATCGGTGACCACCCACCTTTTCTAGCTGGCTCAAAACAAATTTCTGGCAATTTTGGCAATTTACTATTTTTAGCAGTTTTTCATTTCCGGGGCCATTTTGAGGGCCCAAATGAAGGTTTTTTGAGATCGAGGTTTTCAATGATAGCCAAAGAATTAATTGAGCCCACAAAATGAATCTCCTCGATGATACCTTTCCAACGAGCTATCACAGGCCTAAAACGGAGATCGTATGCAAAAGTTACGACCCTGGGAAGTTGTTGTACTCACTTACCCAAATGGGGCCCACATGACTTTTGGTGCTTCATCTCCTAGAGTTAGATTTTTGGATGTCTAGGGGTTTTGGCATTCCTTATTATTGTAAAAAGGCCTTCAGAGCTTCATTGTAATCATGTTCTTGCGAATGCGAGTAACCGTCACATCTCTTCTTAGAGATAAGCTACCACCATTCTAGAGAGTCTTTCACTCTGTATTTTTACAGTCTTTGTACATTTCTTTCATTAATAGAAATCGTGTATTAATGTATCTCTATGTTTATGGTTTCATCTATGATATATTTCTGTTATATTATTGGATATATGCGATATCTTTGTGCATTTCTTTATTATATCTCCGCTCTCATTTTGTGTCGAAAATAATCCGGTTCAGTGGTATCAGAGTAGGTTGTTCTTGATCATTTTTTCCAGTACATGTCCCCGAAGAGGTCCGAGTATAGAAAGTTGGGTCTCAAGCTTGTCTCTCTTGAAGACAATCGTTCTCACACACCCAAGAAACCATTAATGGTGGAAGAAAAGAAAAACGACGAAGAAGACAATCCTATCAGTCTGTTGCTTGAGCAAGCTCTCACGCGACAAAGGAACGAAATGATGGAGAATTTTTCCCACATCCTTCAACGCATGTCGATAGCAACAAGTGCATCAAGTGGCCACTTTGGAAGCACCTCACCTTTCAAGGTACAAGTTAAGTTTGATATTCCTGTATTTGAAGGACAAATAGATGCAGAAGCCCTAGAAAAATGGTTAACTCTCATAGAAGGTTATTTCTCTGTTCACATTTTTTCCGACAAAGAAAATATCACCTTCGCACTCCTTAAAGCTCTCCCTCATTTCAAACATTGGTGGGAAACTTACTGGGAGCAAAGTTCCACAGAGGATTTTGGAATATATGGGGTTGAGCCCACTTGGGATTTTTTTGTGGATGTCGTAAAGGAATAGTATTACCCTATTGGCAACTATGAGGACCAGTACATGAGATGGACCACACTGCGGAAAGAGAGGGGCCAAGCAGTTCTGGAGTTCACCAATACCTTCCATACCTTATGCACCAAGATGGGTATCAAATACTCTGAGCAACATTTGGTTCTGAAATACCGTGGGTCTCTACACATATACATCTAGACTGAAATGGATTTTCTAGACATCTCATCACTTGGTGCTGCTTATCGATATGTTGTTAAAATTGAGTAGAAATTTAAGCACCAGAACAAATGGGAGTTCGGGTCTGCAAATCCGCAACAACCAAAGTATGACGACCCTAACAAACAGTTTCCCAAAAACCAGTCCAAGACACAGAAAAAGAAGGGTCACAGGAAGACAAAGAAAGACACCGAAAAATGGTGCGATTTCCACAAAATCCCTTGGCACAACACCAATGAATGTCGCTCAAAATAGTCATTGGTGGCCGAGATCAAAGACAAGGAGCCGAACCCTGATTCAGAATCTGATTCTGAAAATACTGGTAAAGGACATATCATTGATGCAGACCCCACTGCTATTATCGTGACCACAAAAATTCAACCTGAAGAACCAATAGATCCTGAAGAGGGGGAGCGCCTTTTTCATTCACAAATGTGGGTGAATGGGACCTCACTACATTTTATTGTTGATAGCGGAAGCCAGAAGAACCTCATCTCAACAGAGGTTGTCAAACATTTGGGATTGTCAACAACACCACACCTGCAACCATACAACAACGGGTGGCTTCGCCAAGGGCGAGATCTTCGTGTCAGCCAGCAGTGTCGATTGTCATACGGTATCCATCCCTTCAAGGATGAGGTATTATGTGATGTTGCCCCACTGGATCTCTGTGATGTTCTCTTGGGGCAACCATATATGTGTAAGCGCCATGTTGTTTATGAGTCTTGACCCCGCAGTGCCATTGTTACTTTGGGGGGTCATATCTATAGAATACCAGACGTAGTTCCAACTACTGTTCCACCAAAAAAGTGCCACAAGGTAGTATCTCATACTACAAAATTTAGCTTCTTCACAATCTGTTCAAAAGGGGAACAGAAGGACATTGGAACCACTACAACCTCGCCCCAAGCACCTTCTATCCAATAGAAGTAGGTCGACAAGATTGCAACAAAGTTAAAAGATTCCTTCTGCAGACCGTTCTCTCATGTAGCCCAAATTTTTGAACAACCTCAGCCTTAACAGGTTTGTGACAGACTTCCACAAACTGAGCAACGCGACGTCTCCAACAAGGCAAGAAGCTCACCAAGATGTAGATTCAACAAACGTTTTTACCTCTCCCTCGAGAACTCAACGCAATGGATACCATTGCTTCTTAAGGAGGGAGGATTGATCTAGGTGGATATCGGTGGCCACCCACCTTTTTTGGCTGGCTCAGAATAATTTTCTGGCAATTTTGACAATTTACTATTTTTAAGAGTTTTTAATTTTCGAGGCCATTTTGAGGGCCCAAATGAAGGTTTTTTGAGATTGAGGTTCTCAATTATAGATGAAGGCATTATTGATCCCCCAAAATTAATCTCCTTGATGATACCTTTCCAACGAGCTATCACATGCCTAAAATGGAGATCGTATGCAAAAGTTACGACCTCAGGAAGTTGATGTACTCACTTACCCAAATGGGGCCCACATGACTTTTGGCGCTTCATCTCCTATGGATAGGTTTTTGGATGTCTAGGGTTTTTGGCATTCCTGCTTATTGTAAAAAGGCCTTCAAAGCCTCATTGTAATCATCTTCTTGCGAATGCGAGTAGACGTCACATCTCTTCTCAGAGATAAGCTGCCATCATTCTAGTGAGTCTTTCACTCTGTATTTTTACAGTCTCTGTACATTTCTTTCATTAATAGAAATTGTGTATTACTGTATATCTGTGTTTATGGTTGCATCTTTGATACATTTATGTTATATTATTGAATATCTGCGATATCTTTGTGCATTTCTTTATTATATCTCTGATCTCATTTCATGCCAAAAATAATCCGGATCAATAATATCAAGGATTCCATTACACACTTTATGATATATGAACTTAGAGAGATATGCAGAGAAAAACCCTAGCAGAAGATGAGTAGTGTTTGTCACCAATTTTGGTTTCATTTGTATATGTTGTATAGATGTGATCGACTCTTTAGTTGGATGGTAATGATGATACCTAAGATTATTATTTATTTCTCATTCTTTTGACATGTATTATTGCTATCACCATCATTTAATATCATTAGTGACCTTAGACTTTCTCAAATACTCTTACTGTAATGTCCAAGATAGATTTTATTGACATATGTTTATTTAAATGAATATGTTGGTTTATTTTCAAGAAGAATATGATGAATGTAAGGGCTTAGAATTTGAGTTGATTATGATTGATTGAAATTGTTAGCACTGAGAGTCACCCTCAGATTGCGAGAGGATAAGCCCAGTACCCATCATAGTGTTTGGTGGATGTTTGATTTATGAGTGAAGGTCAAATGGACTAAACTCGATACAAGAATGATTTCAACACAGAGCTGGACAAGCAATGCACAGGGAAGTAAGGGCCTCATTAACTTCAGTCAGTAAATTGAGTTTAAAGGTGAGCAGATGGAAGACTTAGTGAGAGAGGTGAACAAAACAACTATGGGCATCTGTCTTTCAAGAAGCTAAGTGAAGAAAAACTTAGGCTCAAGAACATTCTTGAACTCAAAGCTTCAAACACTGAAATATGTCAAAGTAACACAGTCACAACAGCATAGTAATCAAACCTATATCACAATGCAACTAAGACCACTCGACTGGATCCTCCATGCCTGAGTCCTTTGGTGTGAGGAGAAATAAGACAACAAAGAATCTGACTAAAACTGGTCAAGACACTACTGTAATCAAACCTACATTACAATAGAATCACAACCCTCGACTGGATCCTCCATGCCCAAGCATTTTAGCACAGTTTGAACAAAGAGATGAAAAGAGGTTGACTTCTATTAATGTGAAAGTATCAAATGTGATACATAACTAGAGAACAGTTCTGGAATCAAACTATTACAATGCAGGGAGCTCCGCTCAACCAGTTGACAACCTTTAAAAAATATCAAAACTAACTACTTATATTCGGATCAATTCACCACTACCAGGAGTGTGATCTGTCCCCTACAATCAAAGCTTTGCATCAGTGCTTTCTTCTGTCAGACCGAATGTGCATCTCTCTGTAAAAAACGAGCTCAGATCGGCATGGGTCTGCAGGAAAATTTGCCCATAGGGGTACCACGGGCTGACGGTTCAGTCCCCACGGCCGAACCTTCCATGCCTTCCATTTATGGAGTGAGCCGAGGCTTCAACCACCAGCTCTATTTTCATTAATTGCCTTTTCTCGATATTGAAACGCAACTTAATTCTTAGGGGGCGGCCATGTGCTACTCTTGTATAGGATGATAAATAAACATGTGATTGCGGAGCCGCTCAAAGGTGGTTTGGTTTCACACCGCTTTTGAGCCCGCAATTCACCACCTTTTGCCACGTAGCACTTTCGCCATACCATGGTTTCAATTGCGGGATCGCTCAAGAAAATTATCGCCCGAACGTGTTGCATCCCCGCAATGGACCGTGGTCGTAGATCTAGATGTGATCTACGATCTAGGCACACCTGCCAGATTTGGCACCACCACCAAGCTTAATCGCCCACTAACTTTGGGATCTGCCAAAAGTGTGCTTTGGGATGGGGCACTACTTTTGGTGTTGAACAATAACACCTCCCGGAGGATGATTTGATGTGGAGGCCTGACGTCACCATGATGATGTGACACAGATGGAGAGGTGACATGTGTCACTTCAAAAATAGGCTGAAGGCATATCTAAAAATGCTTGAAATAAGTTCCATGTGTCAGCGCTAGACAAAAGCCATGTGTCATGACTGATAAGGGTGCCACATGTCTGCGCTGACGACTGCCACGTACCAAGCTCTCTAGGGATTCGGGCGTTAGATCCTTTTCTTTTGGATCCCTCCTAGATGTGACCTAGGGCTATGACCCTATGCCAACACGTGATTGTAGGTGCGACCAAGAGTGGTTTGAAACCAAACTGCTTTCCCCCCCCGCAATTCACCACAAGCCGCGACACGTGCTTTTCTCAAAACCATGGTTCTAATTGCGGCCCACCCTCAAAATTTTAAATCTCGTGCACCTTCCTACCCCACAATGGAGCGTGACCACTGATATTGTGATCTAGGATGAGGCCCTTTGATCAACGACTAAGCTCTGGCAATTTTAGATCGACGGATCAGATCTACACCCTCTGAAATCAACGACCGCGATTTGCTTTGCGATTCGGGCTTCAGACTTTTCAAACCTCAAACTTCCTCTTCCTTATGTCACTTTTATCCAGAGTTAAGGATCTGACAATGCGTGGCCTCCATAGATCAATGGCTGAGATCCTTTCGGGTCTTTGAATTTCGGGAAATTCAAATCTCAAACCTTATTTCAACAACTTTTATCTGAAGCCTTGGATATGATGATGCATGGCCCTCACAGATAGACAACTACAATCCCTTCAGATCTTCGGATTTCAGAAATTTCAAATCTCAAACTTCTCTCACCCCCAATGCTTTTATCTGAAGCCTTGGATCTGATGATGCATGGCCCTCGACAGATCAACGACTGATATCCTTTCAGGTCTCTGGACTTCAAAAAATTGAAATTTCAAACTTTATTTGCCTCCAAGAAAATCCTCCAGAGCTATGGATATGATGACATGTCGCCCTCGCATATTGGCGGCTCAGATCCTTTCAGGTCTTTGGACTTCGGAAACATTAAATCTCATACCTGATATTTCCCCATCTGCATTTATCTAAAGCCTTGGATCCGATGATGCGTGGCCCTCAGCGGATCAATGGCTGAGATCCTTTTGGGTCTCCAGACTTCAGAAATCTCAAAAGTGAAACATGAAAAATGTCCCAGAGGGAAAATCTCTGAAGTGACATGGTGGCTTGACATCATATGATGTCACGGCTGCTGATGTGTCATGAAAAGAAGGGTCACATGTGTTACACCCAAGTGACCTAGAATGAACACCATGTGTCCTGACTGGTGAGTGTGCCACATACTTCAGCACTTCAGGCATTCGACACTTCGGAGGCTTCAGGACTTAGGCAGCTTCTGCACTTTGGAACTTAGGATACTTCGAAACTTCAGGAATTCGACACTTTGGCGGCTTCGGCTCTTCGCGAATTCGACACTTCGTCTACTTCGGCTCTTCGGGACTTCGGCCCTTCATGATTCTTTGAAGCGCCAAACTCTGAAGCGAGGGATCTACCTTCACGTACCCCCCTTAGCCAGGATGGCTCAGATTACTTCGGGAGCTTAGGAATTTGGCCACTTCGGCAGCTTCAGCACTTTTGGCATTCAACGCTTCAGGTTTCGGCCCTTCGGGGTTTTTCAATAAATGACTTCCATGATTTTCCGAAGTAGAAAAATTTTGAAGCGACAGATTTGATGATGCGTGGCCTCTTGAATCAGATGGTCAAGATTCACTTAGGGACCTTAAGCACTTCGGAGCTTCCAGAGGTACTGCCACCAAGATCAATGGCTCATGTTGATTTTGATATCAACGGTTAAAAATTGCTTCAGGAGTCCATGCTTCAGCTCTTCGAGCACTTTACACACTTCTCACTTCAAATCTTCTGAAGCTCATTTCCCCAAAGCCTCGGATCGGTAGCAACCTGTCCCCCTCGATATCTACGGTTCATGCTTGCTTCAGGCTCTGGGACCTCATACTTTTTCTCTTCGCTATACTTGGTGAAATTTTGAGATTTTGGACGCCCGCAATCCGTTAATCTAAAATTCACAGGGGATTTCCATCGTTAAAAACTGAGCTCGCCTATTTTCATTTTAAGCCTGAAATGGGCTACTTTGAATGTTGTACTTTGTGTCCATGGTTGTGGCCTTCTTGAACAAGGATTTGGACGACTAGCTGTGGGCTAGGAAAACAAGGAGACCAGTGATTGGAAACATGAGACGAGTGTTCACCCTTGTAGAAAAATAGAGGGGCTTGGGGTCGATACTTCTTTCAGAAATGACATCAAGGGAAACCAGGGCGCTTAAAAACAAAAGGGGGAAACCACAAACGATTTTATCAGTCGAAAGGGAAAAGTTTTAACACCTGGACTACGAGAAGGAGAGAGAGACAGAGCAAGAATACAGACTTAGGTATTAACAACAAACACACAAGACTCCTGAAAACTCTATGTGATAACATTTGGCTCCACAAGGGATGGCATGCTCCCTATGCGTTGCCAAGAACACACATCTCCAATGCCTTAGCTTTGGGTTATGGAGTCTCTTACAAAAATGAAAAAACTAAAAAGGAAAACAAAAAGGGAGTGGTATTTATAATGGTGGGATGTCGTTCATGGCCTAAACAAAAAATTTCTTCAGAAAATGCCCATTGATAGGGCCACCTAAAAATTCAGAATCCTCCAAATTCTGCAACTTATAAGTGTTATTGGGAAATATTTTAGAAATCTTGAAGGGACCAATCCATAGGGATTCAAATTTACCATGTTTTCCTTTGTCCTTCTTGGGAGCATCCCATTTGAGCATCAGATCCCCCGGTTGAAAATCTTCCTTGCTTGTCTTCTTGTCGAAGGCTCGCTTTATCTTTTGTTGATGATCTTGTGCCTTATCCATCAGCTGCTCCCTAGTCTGTTGCACTTATACCAGCTACAGTATCCTCCTGACCATGTCATTAGGTTCTCCTTGATAGTCCTAGAGGAACTTTGCCACAGGAAAAGCAAGCTGATCAGGAAAAATTGTCTCAACGCCATACACCAACTGAAAGGGGGAAATGCCCAATGACCTTTTGGTTGTAACTCTGTCAGCCCACAATGCAAGCTTTAGCTTTGAATCCTAGGCCTTCTTGTTGTATTCTAACTATTTTGATGATATTTATGAGGCTCTTGTTAGAAGACTCTGCTAAACCATTTCTTTGAGGGTAGTAGGGAGTAGAATGGACTAGTGTGATCCCATACTGCTCACAAAAATTAATTCATGGCTCAGTTCTGAAAGAGGCAACATTGTCTATAACAATTCTGCTTGGACAACCAAATATGGAGATGATGTCTTCAAGGAAATTTATGATCACCTTGTGGGAGGCGCTCCTTGTAAGGATGGCTTCTATCCATTTGGTAAAATAGTCAGTCGCGGTCAAGATCCACCTATGTTGGCCACTTGAGGCTAGGTGGATCTCTCCAATGAAGTCCAAACCCCATTGTTGAAAAGGTCCAAAAACCATTACAGGTTTCAAAGGCAAAGACTTGAGCTGCTGATTTCCAGCAAACTTTTGACACTTGGCACAAGATATGAACTTTGCACAAATATTAGTAAACAGACTGGGCCAGAAATACCCAGCTCTGAGAACCTTATAAGTTGTGGTCCTCCAAAAATGATGCCCCCCACATGAGATGTCATGCAATTCAGTCATATCTTTCTGGGCTTCTTGTGGGTCCACACATCTCAATGGAACTCCTAGAGGGTCCTTCCAGTACAAAATTTGATCAATGATACAATACTTGATTGCTTTCATCTTCAAGGCTCTCACCTTGTTTTTGTCCAAACCATCCGGAGGCCTCAACTTCTGCAGGAAGTATATGATGTCTTTATACCAAGGGAATTCTTCTAAGTTGGGGCTGACATGAGAGTCCTCACCAACAATCTCAGTTAGTTGATTTCCTGAGTCTATGTTCATGAAATTAACCCCCAATGCCTTGCAATTTGATTCGGCCAATAACCTGGATAAACCTTGGCCTTTCACCAATTTGGTGGGTTCGATTTCTAGGCAAAACTCTAAAATTTTGGCAATCCACTTGCTCCTTTTCCCATATATATCAGGCTGGATCATTATCTCCTTTACTGAGGCTGAGGGGACATATGCAATAATCTTTGAGTGAAGAATATAGATTCTGAAATCCTTGAGGGCTTTCACCAAAGCATAAGCCTGCTTCTCCATGATATCATATCTCATTTCTGCATCTCTCAATGCTCTACTGAAAAACAAAATAGGTTGCTCCATCCCTTCTGTATTTCTTTGTAGCAGAACAAAAACTAATGTTTCAGATGAAGCGAAAGAAAAAATCAGAAATTCCTTGGAATAGTCAGGGATGATGAGCACAGGTGCTTCAGTCAACACCCTCTTGATCTTGTTGAAATAATTTATGGACTCAGTAGTCCACTTCACTTCATTCCCCTTTATGAGCATGGTTTTAATGTATTTAACCAACTCAAAAAAATTAGAAATGAACCTCCTCAAAAAATTGATTTTACCCAAGAAAGACTAAACCTATTTCCTGGATCTAGGAAAAGACGAGGACTAGATGGCCTCTACTCGGCTTGGATCAGTCTTCATCCCTTCAGCTAACACAATATACCCCAACAATTTTCCCTCTTGCATGGAAAACAAAGACTTCTTAGGATTGAGAGAGAGGCCAAACCTTCTACATTTCAGGAAAATCTTCTTCAGATGATGACAATGCTCTTTATCATACCTGGAGAATATTGTAATGTCATCCAGATAGATGACTACAAATTTGCCATTTTCTCCAATGAAGGCAATGTCCATGGCTCGCTGGAAGGTTTCTCCTGCATTCATCAGTACAAAGGGAATTTTAGAATACATTAATGTGCCCCAAGGAGTTGTGAAAGTTGTCTTCTCTCTATCTTTAGGCAAGACAAAGATCTGATTGTACCCAAAGAAACCATCGACCATAGACATCCTGGATGAACCAGTCACTCATTGAAAAATGTGCTCCATTTTCGGTAAGGGGTAGTTATGTTTCTTGGAGCTACTGTTCAAATTCTTGAAATCAACACACAACCCGATTTCCCCATTCTTCTTCCTCACATACACTAAATTAGCCACCCACTTAGAAAATATGAAGGGGATGATGATCTGCGCATCCAACAACTTCTTCACCTCCTTTTCCATAATCGGCAACAACATGGGATTTATCTGTCTTAGCGTCTGCTTGAAAGGCTTGGCGTCTTCCTTCAAAGGGATTTTTTGTTTAATGATGCTGGTGTCATATGTTCTCAAATCCTCGTATTTCCAAGAAAATACATCAACAAACTCCTTCAGAAGCCTGACATACTCATCCATGTGTTCCTTTGATAAGTTGTTGGACAACTTGACCCATTTGGGGTCCTCCTTTGTTCCCAGATTGCATTCGGTCACATCAGCCTCTTCCGTTGATCCTTCAACCTTTACAACAACATCATTTCTGTCAAAAAATCTCTCCAAAGTGACCAACCCCTTTGGAATATGTTTTCTAGGAAACTGAACAATATGATGATGAGCGATTTTATTTAGAAAAACATCAATATGAGGGATTTCTTCAGCATCCTGATCCTGATCAATATGCATATCAGAAAATTCATCCACAATCTCAAGGAACTTCTTTGTCTCAATATCATCCTCAAAGACCTTCCAATGTTTGACATTGTCAGGAATAGAGGGTTTGTATTTTATCTCCACCTCATACTTGAGTTTTGGGGCAAAGGGACCTTGAAATTGCTCGTTGAGACCACCAAGGAATATACCACAGATTTCTCCTCCCTTGGAACAAATGAAATGTTAAAAGCCAAGAATAAAATGTCAATCATATCCCATACTTCGTTTCTATAGGCCCTTAACCTTGGGTGCTTAGCCTGATACAGATTTTTGACTTGATGAACAATCAGCTCAACGTCTCCAAACACTGCTAGCTCCTCAATTTTCATGTCTTTGGTGGCTCTCAAACCCAAGACAAGATCCTCGTATTCTGCCACATTGTTTATTGTTTCAAATTCCAACTTGTAGGACAAAAATATGGTCTCTTGGGTAGGGGAAATAAAAACCACTCCAGCACCAGCGCCTTCCCTAGAAAAGGCTCCATCAAAAAACATTTTCCAAACAGAGGTCTTGGGGGAAGGATATTCACAAAAGGTAATGGGTTGCCTTCTTATTTCGATAAGTGGTTGAGGAACATCAGAGAGCTGCAATATACTGGTTCCTAAATTAGTATCGACTGAGAAAATGGGGTGGTTGATGGGATTTGCTTCATCACTGATAATGTAGGAAATTTGTGCTTCCCAAACTAGTATTTTAATCCAAGATGTAGAGAAGAGCATCCCAAACTTAGGGGGAACATCAGCTACCACAATTTCCTTGACCACACTCTTCATTGGAAATTGAAACAAGGAGACAACCATGTCCTTAATAACCCCGAGACATTTCACCTTCCTAGAATCAAATGAATACAGGTCATGGTAAGATTTTCTGACCTCCAACCCAAGTTCATCCATGACAATCTTAGGCATGATATTGTGAGATGCTCCTGAATCCATTAGGAAGTTGTGCAACACTTTGTCATGAATATTCAATGATGTATAAAAAGGAGGTTAGGAATCATCTCTATCCTCTACCAAAGGCCCTAGTATGACATATGGCTTTTCATCTTGGAGGTTGACTGAGTCTGTGGAATGAGATGAAGGTTCAGGATGTAACATTTTGGAGAGGCACCTTTTGAAATCCTTATGCTTGACTAACTCTGACAGGGGTAGAAGGATCCTAATCTTTTGAATCTCATGCTCAAAGATAAAAGAGGAGGGAGGCTTCAGAATCTCCTTCACTTCTGGGATAGGGATTTTGACCACTATTGAGGGGGTTTGTCCCTCCTTTTCTCTACTGTTTCCTACCACATCTTTAGCAGGCTTCTCTTCTCTAGAAATCTAATTGGAAATAACAATATTCCATTATTTCTTCTTAGACCACATTCTATATCTATTTGGATTGTTGTTGGTCTTTTCCCCCTTGATCAACTCATTTAGTTGGCTATCCATGAGAGACTATTCATATGCATATTGGGTTAAATGAGGAAATGAGGAGGTGTCTCCAAGACAATGGATTTCAAGGTAAGCATCTTCTTCCTCTTTTTCTTCATCAGTAACCAAGTTATTTTGGAGAGGATCTTGGATTTTATGATCATCCCTATCCATGTTTCTTTGATCTCTTTGGATGATCTGAGGGGAATTATTTGGTCTTTTGAAGTTACCCCTATTATCAGCATTCTGGGGATTCCTATAGCTCTTATTTCCTTCCAACTTCAACCTTTCCACCTCAGCAGAAAGTGATTTTAACATCTTGGTCAATTCATCTACTTGAGGGTGGGTAGCAGAGGAACCAGAGATTGAAGCTTTGGACCTCCCTTTTCTTCTATCTCTATCATCCTTACTCCTAAGTTTGTCAACTGTCAATATATTGGACTCTACCTCAAGGGCCACATCTTGCATATGAGCCAAGGAGGTAGCTCTTCTTTCTCTCAACAGGATATAGAACTCAAGGTCGAAAGCACTAGCATAAGTAATCTTGGCAGAGGTTTCCGTAGGCTTAATCTCCGTGGGAATTTTATTATGCATTTTATTAAACCTCTTTGAGAATTCAGAAACAGATTCCCCTTCTTCTTTCTTAAGTGATCCAAACTTTGTAATATAATGAAGGAAATCTTTTTTATCCCCCCAATGTCTTAAGAATGCATCATCTAGGGCTTCAATCCCATCAATAGATCTAGGAGCCAAGGCCCTAAACCATTTCCTAGCCTTACCATCAAGGCTATGAATAAAAACTCTCATCCATACATCTTCATTCACAATGACATAATTATCTGCATAACTATAAAAGGCTGCAAGGTGTTCTTTTGCAGTTATGTCTTCCTCACCCGTGAACTTGGGAAACTACTTAAGGTAGCCACCAGTTGAGAGAGCATTCATAGGTTGAGGTAAAATGAGAGGGACATATCTAGCAGCCACTATGGAATCCATTTTGTTCCTAGGGGGATTAGCACCTGCCATTGGGATTTGAGCTAGTGGAGAACCAGGAGGAGATGGAGTTTGGACATGTGAGACCAGAAGTGTGCTTCTGGGAGAAAAAGGAAATGACTGAGTGCTGGGGGAGAACGCTACAGGGATCGAGGGGACAGAGGTTTCCCTTTCTGTAAATGAAACAACTCTAATAGGGGGAGGAGGAGTAAGACCCAGAGTGGGGAAGTCTTCTGAGATCGTGGGTCTAAACCATTCTACAAATTCAGAGGAAACAGGGGTGTCAAAGGTTTCTCCTTCCAAACCGAGACTAGGAGGGGAGAAATCAATAGGAAAACTCCCAAAATTTAAAATTCTTGAAACTCCAATAGATGGTATAATAGGAGAATTAGAAGCAGCTACTGAAGTTTTAAAAGAAGGATTATGTAAATTACCAAAGTCACCTGGTACAACAGTTGAATTACCTTCTTGAGAGGTCTTTCCCTTTCTGATAATTTTCTCTAGGTTAGCTTCAGGTGTTGCTAGAGGCAGTTGTGGAGTAGACCTTGTGTGTCTACCTTTCAGAGCCAAAACTGAAATAGTGGAGTCTCCAGGTGCAAGATGAAATCTTCAATGGTACTAACATATGATGCACCTTCAAAATCAAAATTTCTTTGTCATTCTTACCCAGGGAAAAGTCTTCAATTCGTTCCCCGATAGTGACGCCAAGAATTTTAGCACTGAGAGTCACCCTCAGATTGTGAGAGGATAAGCCCAGTACCCATCTGAGTGTTTGGTGGATGTTTGATTTATGAGTGGAGGTAAAATGGACTAAACTCGATACAAGAATGATTTCAACACAGAAATGGGCAAGAAATGCACAAGGAAGTGAGGGCCTCATTAACTTCAGTCAGTAAATTGAGTTTAAAGGTGAGCAGATGGAAGACTTAGTGAGAGAGGTGAACAAAACTGCTACGAGCATCTGAATTTCAAGCAACTAGGTGAAGAAAAACTCAGGCTCAAGAACATAATTGAACTCAAAGCTTCAAACACTAAAATATGTCAAAGTAACACAGTCACAACAACATAGTAATCAAACCTACATCATAATGAAACTAAGACCACTCGACTAGATCCTCCATGCCCAAGTCCTTCAGTGTGAGGAGAAATAAGACAACAAAGAAGATGACTAAAACTGGTCAATACACTACTATAATCAAACCTACATTTCAATAGAAACACAACCCTCGACTGGATCGTCCATGCCCGAGCATTTTATCACAGTTTGAACAAAGAGATGAAAAGAGGCTGATTTCTATTAATGAAAAATTCTCAAATGTGATACATAACCAAAGAAAAATTCTGGCATCAAACTATTACAATGCAGGGAGCTTCGATCAACCAGTTGACGACCTTAAAAAAATATCAAAAATAACTCCTTATACTAGAATCAATTCACCACTACTAGGAATGTGACCTGGCCCCTACAATCAAATCTTTGCGTCGATGCTTTCTTCTGTCAGACCAAATGTGCATCCCTTTGTTAGACACCAGCTCAGATCATCATGGGTCTTTAGGAAAATCTACCCACAGGGGTACCACGGGATAACGGTTCAGTCCCCACGACCAGACCTTCCATGCCTTCCATTTATGGAGTGAGCAGAAGCTTCAACCACCGACTCTATTTTCATTAAATGCCTTTACTCGAGATTGAAATGCGGCTTAATGCTCAGGGGGTGGCCACATTATTCTCTTGGATAGGATGCTAAATAAACATGTGATTGCAGAGCCGCTCAAAGGTGGTTTTTGTTCACACCGCTTTTGAGCCCGCAATTCACCAGCTTCTGCCACGTAGCACTTTCGCCATACCATGGTTTCAATTGTGGTACCGCTCAAGAAAATATTCGACCGAACATGTTGCATCCTTGCAATGGACCGTGGTCATAGATCTGGACGCGATATGTGATATGGGAGCACCTTCTAGATTTGGCACCACTGCCAATCTTAATCACCCACAAACTTTGGGATTTGCCAAAAGTGTGCTTTGGGATGGGGCGCTACTTTTGGCACTGAAAAATAACACCTCCCAAAGGATGATCTGATGTGGAGGCATGACGTCACCATGTTGATGTGACACAGATGTAGAGTTGACATGTATCACTTTGAAAATAGGCTGAAGGCATATCTAAAAATTCTTGAAATGAGTGCCATGTGTGAGCACTATACGAACGCCACATGTCATGACTGA
>JASDQU010738922.1:107711-121238 GCA_032191745.1 Picea mariana
CCAAGATTGGTTTGAAACCAAAATGATTTTTCCCCCGCAATTCACCACGAGCCGCCACATGTCCTTTTCTCAAAACCATGGTTGCGATTGCGTCCCACCCTCAAAATTTTAGATCCTATGCACCTTTCGACCCCGCAATGGAGCGTGAACATTGATTTGTGATCTAGGATGAGGCCCTTTGACCAAGGGCTCGACTATGGCACTTTTAGATTGACGGATCAGATCTACACCCTTTGAAATCGACGACCGTGATTTTCTTCACGATTCAGGCTTAGGACTTTTCATACCTAAAACTTCCTCTACCTTCTACTGCTTTTATCCAGAACTAAGGATCTGAATATGTGTGGCCTCCATAGATCAACGGTTGATATCCTCTCGGGTCTTCAGATTTCAGGAAATTCAAATCTCAAACCTTATTTCAACATCTTTTATCCGAAGCACTGGATCTGATGACATGTGGCCCTCACAAATCAACGACTACGATCCCTTCGTGTCTTTGGATTTAGGGAAATTCAAATCTAAAACTTCTCCCTCCCACAATTATTATATCTGAAGCCTTGGATCTGATGACGCATGGCCCTCGGCAGATCAACAACTGAGATCCTTTCGGGTCTCCAAACTTCGGAACACTCAAATTTCAAACTTTATTTGCCTCCAAGCAAATCCTCTGGATCTATGGATCTGATGATGTGTGGCCCTCATAGATTGAAGGTTGAGATCCTTTCGGGTCTTTGGAATTCAGAATCATTAAATATCAAACCTAATATTTCCCCATCTGCATTTATCCGAAGCCTTGGATCTAATGACGCGTGGCCCTCGACGGATCAACGACTGAGATCCTTTCGGGTCTCCGGGCTTCGAAAATCTCAAAATTGAAACATGAAAAATATCCTAGAGGAAAAATCGCCGAAGTGACTTGGCATCTTGAATTCATATGATTTCACGACTGCTGATGTGTCATGAAAAGAAGGGTGACATGTGTTACACCTGTTAGGACCCTATAAATTATAGGAAATTAGTATTTAGACTGATATCTACTTTAGGAACAAAGAAGATTTATCATAATGCTATTTCTCATGATGCATAGTGAAGGTGGAAGAAAGCGCTCGACTCTAACCAAGCATAAGCCAAGTACCTCGCATGCGAACTTCAAAGAAAATAAAAATTTTGGTGCATTTTAGGCAAGAAATTATGAATAGTTGGTTTGTATGGCAAAAAAGTGATATATGGAAAAGTTTTTGGTTTTGTTTTTTAACCTAAAATTTGGATTTATTAGTCTAATTTGGCCTTTTTAAGTCAAAATTGATCACCTCGGCCTCTTTGACCCCATTGCCCAGTGGTTTTTCCATGTTGTTCCAACCAAGCATTTAAAAAAACAAAACCAAATCTATCATAACTAGCTTATTATCCTATTCCAAACCAATCTAGATTAGACAGAGAGAGCCCTCTCTGAGTCTTGGATGGCTAGATCCAAGATTCCAAGTGGTGTGATGTTACCTCTATGATTTTCCCCACAGCCTTGGGAAAATTATAGAGCATTGACAACACCCAAGTGACCTAGAATGAGTGCCACATGTCTTGACTGGTGAGTGTGCCACGTACTTTGGCACTTTGTCCATTCGATGCTTTGGAGGCTTCGGGACTTAGGTAGCTTCGACACTTCGGCACTTAGGAGACTTCGACACTTAGGAGACTTTGGCACTTCTTAAATTCGGCTTTTCGGCGGCTTTGTCTCTTCGGGAATTTGACACTTCGGCAGCTTTGACTCTTCAGGACTTCGGGACTTCGGACCTTCGAGGTTTTTCAATAATTGACTTTCATGATTCTCCGAGGCTTCAAACTCTGAAGTGAGGGATCTGCCTCCATGTTCCCCCCTTGGCCTGGATGGCCTAGATTACTTCGGGAGCTCGGGACTTCAACCACTTTGATAGCTTCAGCACTTCGGGCATTCGGTGCTTCGAGCTTCGGTCCTTCGGGGTTTTTCAGTAAATGACTTCCATGATTCTCCGAAGTAGAAAAATTACAAAGTGGTGGATTTGATGATGCGTGGCCTCTTCAATCGGATGACCGAGATTCACTTGGGGACCTTAAGCACTTCGGGGATTCCAGAGGTATTGCTGCCAAGATCAGTGGCTCCTGTTGATTTTCAGATCACTGGTCAATAATTGCTTTGGGAGTCTGGGCTTCGACTCTTCGGGCACTTTACATACTTCTCACTTCAAATATTCTGAAGCTCATTTCCTCAAAGCCTCAGATCGGTAGCCACTTGTCCCCCTCGAGATCTATGGTTCATGCTCGCTTCGGGCTCCGAGACTTCGGAATTTTTCTCTTCGCTATACTTGGTGCAATTTTGAGATTTCGGACGCCCGTGAGCCATTAATCTGAACTTCACAGGGGATTTCTGCTGTTGAAAACTATGCCCACCTGTTTGCATTTTAAGCTTGAAATGGGTTGCTTTGAATGTTGCACTTTGTGTCCATGGTTGCAGCCTGCGTGAACAAGGATTTGGATGAATGGTTGTGGGCTGAGAAAATAGAGATACCAGTGATTGGAAACAGGAGACGAGTGTTCACCCTTGGAGAAAAACAGAGGGACTTGGGGTCGAGACTTCTTTCAGAAATGACATCAAGGGAAACCATGGATATTAAAAACAAAAGGGGGCGACCAAAAATGATTTTATCAGTCGAAAGGGAAAAGTTTTAAGACCTGGCCTACGAGAAGGAGAGAGAGACAGAGAAAGAATACAGACTTAGGTATTAATGAAAAACACACAAGACTCTTGAAAACTCTATGTGATAAAAAAAATAATGAGAACTAACATTTTGTTGGTAGCTTAAGGTTTATTGCACAACACTATTTTACAAATATTGATTGTAGTCCCATGACCCAAGAGAGATTTGACCCTCCATAATTGGTCCACCTTCAGAAATCTAAGAATGTTTCAATCAAGAAATGAGAGGGAATAAATCAAGGGATCATGTCATCACTCATGATGTTGAATAAAATAGGCCTCCATATCAAAGAGACAACCATTAAATCCATCATTAGTTCAAAACCTCATAATATCAACCATATTTTCAAGTAGAACTAGATTGAAGCAACAATAATTAGTCTCTAGAATTAGTTGCACTGGGTGTAAGAGTAAACTAGGTAGGAAACCCATGTTGGACCTTGACCAAGTTTTGGGATATCCTTGGTCAAGTTTGACCTATTTTGGGACTTCGACAACCTTTCGAAGACAAAGCACAATACGAAGTAGAGATCACGGGATCTTGGCCCCTTTTTGGGTCCTTTTTGGAATTTGGGATTATGTAACGGGTATGGGATGTCAACCCATGGATTTACCCATGTTTAGGCCTATTTTGTAATATATAAATAGATATCTAGGTGATGTAGGAAGAGGCTAGTATGCTAAGTGCTAAATGAATGGCTAAGTGCTAGAGTTGGATCTGTGTGATCAAGAGTTGTAAGTGCTTTGTGCATGCTATGTGGGACTTGCAGAGCTAAGTGCAAGTCATTGTAAGAGACCGTAGAAGGCTTTGTGCTTAAACCTATCTCAGGGAAGGAGGATCTGGCGAGGTACACACAAATCTCCTGTCCTATGCGGAGTAGGGTTTTTGTGGCTCTGTCCATGCAGATGACTGATTGAAGATAATAAAGAAGAAAATTTGGTGGGCGTAGCCCCAAGGTGGGGGTGAACCACGTATATGTTGTGTTTCTCTGATCTGTGTGATGCCTTGATGTGTTTATGTCTTTACTTGCTAAGTTCTTTGATATAGATAGATAGATCTGTTTATTCTTTGTGCTAATGATGTATGTGAATGTAGATCTGACCTATGTGAATATGCTTAGTGCTTGAATCTACTAGATTTAATCTACATATTTATTATAAGTGCTTAGATACATCAGATCTGAGTGAATGATGTGATACTTTGTTCCATCTGCACAGTAGATAGTGGTTAAATATTGATGAACTATCGGTGCTAAGTGCTCTGTTAAGTATTACAATCACAGATCTATGTCCCAGCTAAGGTTGCATACATCTGAGTCCTACAGCCACCCCTACCTCTACCTCGGGTGAGACTTCATCTACTTCGCAGGTGTTTCCGAAAGGGCTAATAGTTAGGGTTTTGTTGGTGCATTGTTGTAGCGTTGAACCTTAGGTCTGGCCTTGTGCCAACAAATGGTTCTGTTGCCGGTACCTGAAACTGTGATTGCTGGAAACTGAGGAAGAAGAAGCTTTGTGAAAAGATCCGAACTGAAATTGTGGAATCTCTATGCATAGATCTTCCACTCTAGTGTGTAGTATTCTACTCGATTTATAAAGCTCTGTTCTTAATAAAGAAGCCTGGTATGAAGAAAAGAGGTAAGATTTGCAAGCTCTATGCTCTGATAAAGATAAGAATAGTAAAAAATTCTAGATCTTAAAGCTGTGTTCTTTGTAGAAGTAAGATAAGTGGAAATTTTTGTTTCAATAGTATGGATCTTGGTATGTTTGATAGATTCTATCCTAGCTTGAAAAATAGGGCATTAATAGATGAAAGAAGGTTTGATATGAGTAGATCTTATAAGAATAGTAAAATATATGTTATACCTATTCATAGAAAGAATGTTTGGACTGAAAAGTGTATGCAGGATCCTAGAAAGAATTGTTTGCAGGTTAGCTACCATGATCCTAGCGCATAGTACAGGAAAGGTTGGGTATCATTTAAAATAAAGAGAGGATTAACCCTCTGTTACAGTTGTAGAAAACTGAGACATTTTGGTAAGGAATTCCCTGGGAGAAGACCTAGTTGTCTTTGTTACAAATCTATGGACCATGAAGTATTGGATTTCCCTAGAATGATTGCTAAGATTGAAAGAATGAACATGAGACAAGAAAAAACTCAGGTAGATCCAGACATGGCAGAACCCCATAAAGAATCAGAGAAAGTATTGCTACATATGAAAGAAACCCTGAATGATCACCGACATATCAGTTTATCAGAGGTCTTTAAAGAAAAAGAATGCCTTGAAGAAAGAATAGGAGACTTCGACGTTGACTATGTTATAGATGAGGAAACACAGGTGAATATCATGACAAAAAGAACTAGGGAACTTTTAGGGAAGCCTACTATGATTCCTTCATTGGGAGGAATAGGTTTATTTAGAGGAAAGGTGATAAAACTATGTGGAAAGCTCACCCATATACTTATGCATGCCAATGGGACTTCGACAGAAGAGGATTTTGAGATTGTTAAATTTATTGAGAATAGCACCCCATTTACCATGTTACTTGGAAAACCTTGGATTGAAAAAGATCAATCCATAACGAAAGAAGAGGAAGAAGTTTTAGAACAATAGAAGCAAGAGTTAAAAGAATTCATGACTAGAAGGATCGCACAATTGATTGAAGAAATAAAGAAAAGATCGAAGCTATTTAACACCATAGACCTGGATGTCAAAGTTGCAAGAACACTAGAAAACCCATAGAAGATTGAAGTACCTATTCTTGATAAAGAAGAAGTATCACCCTCGAATCTTAGAAAAAAATCTCAGCAGCGTGAAGTAACTATGCCAAAAAAAGATAAGAATAAGAATGGAACAAGGCATACTGAGATGAAGCTCACTAGGAAAAATGATAGGAAGCTAAGTAAGAAGAGAGCTAAGATCGACAAGTTACAGAAGGTTCCAGAGGGAACTTCGCAGAAGGAAAATTTCCAAAATTGGAGCTTCGCCAGAATATCAGAACAACGTCACATGGCACTTCGCCATGGAAAAGAAATATAACCATTCGGACGACCCTCTGAACATGTAGAAAGACATTTATGGTTCACCACCAGACTGTTGGACCACACTGTAACGGACAGAAAAGAGTTAATGAAGGCATCTCGCCCATTGCAAGAGATATGTTACCAAGTTATCTATTTATCCCATCGTGCCATGAACCGAGAACACTTTTGCTAACCATGAATTCGAGCCCACAGAATCGTTGATTTTACATAGTGATTATTGCGTTATTTCCCTCTATCCTGTTGTAGCATCTAAATTACTCCCCGAACTTGAGATTGTTAACCCCGAGTGTGTATGTCGGACGAGTTGAGCGTTGCAAAGAAAGTTTTTGAAGAATTTCTGATCGACCTCATGACTGAAAGAGTCATATCGATGTCTGCAGGTGTACAAGCTTCATCGACGAGAATGGTGCAAGATTCTTTGTCGACTTCTCGGGGATCCGGACCATCCTAACCATCAGTGGAAAAGAGAACCAAGCATAAAGACGACCTTGCAAATGAAAAACTGATTCCAACCATATTTACCGAGTACATTCTGCCTCTGGCTGGCGCAGTGAATCATGATAGTGTAACACACGATTTTGAGTACACCATAGTTACTGCATACCTCCTTAAGGGGATACGTGCAGTTCAAACAGACCAGGATAAGATTGCAGCATTGAAGTTCAGCGACTTCAACCTTAGAGATCGCAAGGTCTTTGGTATGCTCGCCCCATAAAAGTACCTAACTATAACTAAAGGGAAAAACTTGGAGATCATCCCTCAATAGTGGACTATGGACTTCGCACAGTCCACCCTGCTGAATGTCATGAAGATACCGCATTTCAGAAGACACCAGGAAGTCAACACCTATGTCAAGTTGCTATTGTCATGTTACAATGGTGGCTACTTATGAATAGACCGCCGCATTACAGTTGACCCAACATTGATCCACAATATCACAGGCCTGAGTATGCAAGAACCTGACCTCCAGGACATTTACCTAGGAAAATCCACAGATTGCACGCTAGCACAGAAGATCAAGGACACCTATGGCGATTTCAAGAAGGGAACAAGAGGCTACAAGGTAGCTTCCATCTAGAGTGGCACAGTGAACCTCACATGTAAACTAATAGCTGGAAAGTTAGTAAGAAAGAACTGACCTACGAAGGTCACTGGCTTTGTCGTTGACCTCGCAAGGAAGTGCGCGGAAGGCCTACAGATGAACTGGGCAAAGTACCTAGTTAACTAGTTGGAACTAGATTGTCGAGAATCATAGGATCAGGGTAATGAATTTCATTTCAGTTGGCTCCTGGTCCTCATTGCATTTTTTCCTGGGAGATGACGGAAGGAGCGACCTTCCCAGACATAGAGCCATTTGAACCACTTGCTGTGAAGTTCGCTACCCTTTGGTATTCCATTGATATGAACAAACAGTGGCAGTTGAATGTTGTTTTCCATACATACTACCTCCAGCTAAAGCTAGACATCGAAGCCGAGCCCTGCATGACTATGAATACCTTACATAGGTTCTAACCCTTAATGAAGTTCAGTGAAGATCGCCACTTCACCTACATTACAACACGAGCAGATGCACATAAAGAACAACTCTAGTCATATTATAAATTGACAGAAGAAGATCTTGAAGAGATCACTAAGGAATGGTCCACTGACCTCCTTATCCTCACCAACCCTGCCGAGATATTTGATCTTGACAACCCAAAGGACACTCATAAATAACATAGCACACCCGGACCTAGTAAAACAAAGCAGACTGAAGAGGTTCAAAACTTAAGAAGCACCTCAGGGAATACTGCTTCCATGTCACTTGACCGAGGGGGTGGTGATGAAGTAGAAACTGAATAGAGGCCCAACGAAGTAACACTGCCCAGAGACGGGGTTGACCCATTGAAGAAGAGGAAGGTTCCCCCCCCAAAACCTTCTTCCCGGAAGAAGTCAAAAGCCACCATGACCAAGATGCACACTATCTTCACCTCCAATGATTTTGACTTCATCATAGTAGCCCTGAGCGATGCTTCATTGGAAATAGCAGATAAACAAGAATCCAAGCAAGAATAAATATATGGTAGAATTCAATTCGAACTCTGAGGGGTACAATAGGCCCTTCAGTCTAGCCACATAGTCTCCACTGTTCCCCTACCATCAGGACAACCAAAGTTGGGAGATGAGCCAGCCCAACTCCACCGACTAGCTAATACAGTCGAAGCTCACCTTCACCGAGCACAAGAGAAAATAGAACAAGCCACCCAGGCTTTGAAGAAAGTGCAAGGAGTACTCATAGAGAAGCGTCGAACTGCAGAACAAGAAAATATTGATCTCCAAGCGAAGTACGATGAAGCAAAAAGCATAGATACAACACGGAAAAGAATAGCTGCTCACAGAGAAACTTGAAGTAAAAGAAGCGGTCAGTAGATCACTTCATTCTGTGACATTCGTAGAAATAAAGGTAAAATATTGAGTTACGCAGCAAGTAGAGTAGCTCGCAGAATCTATCTAGCAGTCACAATAATGTATAACATATTTAGAGCTCCGCGCAGTGCCCGAGACTCCACAGGATGTAAGGGATCAAAGGGAAGCAACTACTTGAAGCCCAGTTGAGCGAATAAAATCCCTTGCTATGGAATGTAAGAAAATCACTGATCGTAGTGCCCAGACCTATGAGCATCTCACTAAGAATCCAAAATTGAAGGCACTGGAGTCAAAACTCCAAGAGGCGAAGTATCAAGCTAAAAAGATACAGGCATAGCTGAAGTCCCTGTCAGTTGTGGAAAGAATGAAGCGATCTCAAGAGAAACACACCACCCAATAGCAGATCCACACTATCCAGAGCAAAGTTATGGAGGTAACTCAAACTCTCCAACCTGTACAAGATAAAGCTTACCAATTTTTCACAGAGGTCGAAGGCCGAGGACCAGAATTGAAGCAGGTTGTTGCTGTAGCTGAACAACGCCTAGAAGGACCTGTCAATGATGTAGTCATCTAAGAGTTTGCTAAACAAGAGGTCATGGCACAACAACAAGTCAAAGCAGCTCGAGACAAGATCGAGGCTTTAGAAGTAGAACTACCCATATCAGAGTGACTCGCGATGAGTCACAGGTGAGTGTTGAGGGCCTGTTGGTCCTTGAACAAATTATGGGAAATCCTTGGTCAAGTTTGACCTATTTTGGGACTTCGATAGCCTGTCAAAGACGGAGTGCAAGACGAAGCAGAGATCGTGGGATCTCGACCCCTTTTGGTTCCTTTTTGGGATTTGGGAAAATGTAAGGGGTATGGGATGTCGACCCATGGGTTTACCCATGTTTAGGCCTATTTTGTAATGTATAAATAGATATATAGGCGATTTAGGAAGAGGCCGGTATGCTAAGTGCTAAATGAAAGGCTAAGTGCTAGAGTTGGATCTGTGTGATCAAGAGCTGTAAGTGCTTTGTGCATGCTATGTGGGACTTGTAGAGCTAAGTGCAAGTCATTGTAAGAGACCATGGAAGGCTTTGTGCTTAAACCTATCTCGGGGAAGGAGGATCTGGCAAGGTGCGCGCAGATCTCCTATCCTATGCAAAGTAGGTTTTTTGTGGCTCTGTGCATGTAGATGACTAATTGAAGATAATAAAGAAGAAGAGTTGGTGGACATAGCCCCAGGGTGGGGGTGAACCAAATAGATGTGTTTCTCTGCTCTGTGCGATGCCTTGATGTGTTTATGTCTTTACTTGCTAAGTGCTTTGATATTGATAGATAGATCTGTTTATGTTGTGTGTTAATGATGTTTGTGAATGTAGATCTGACCTATGTGAATATGCTTAGTGCTTGAATCTGCTATATTTAATCTACATCTTTACGATAAGTGCTTAGATACATCAGATCTGAGTGAATGATGTGATGCTCTGTTCCCTCTACGCTGTAGATAGTGGTTAAATATTGATGAACTAATGGTGCTAAGTGCTTTGTTAAGTATTGCAATCACAGATCTATGTCCCAGCTAAGGTTGCAGACATCTGAGTCCTACAACCACCCCTGCCTCTACCTCGGGTGAGACTTCATCTGCTTCACAGGTGTTGCCGAAAGGGACGATAGTTAGGGTTTTGTTGGTGCGTTGTTATAGCATTGAAACCTGGGTCTGCTCCTGTGCCTACAAGCCTTGATAATAAAGAGCTGGTTTGTGGAGTTAGTTAGATCTCCTTTAGTTCAATTCTAGTATTTATATTTTTTAGAATAGAAGAGTTAGGTTCCTAGTCATTTTCTAATTTTCATTCTCGTGTAGTAGACTAGTTCAAACTACCTTAGAGAGTAGAGTTTCATCATTGTTTTGATCTATTTAATTTTTGAAGACCATGAATAAAAAGTGAGTTCAATTTTGTTTTAGTAATGTTTTACAGGGTTCCAGAACTCCCTTTGGTATGGCCCACTCAAGGGGAGATCACATGAACCCTTATTCTTCCATTTCCATTTCCATTTTTGTTAACTAGTTTCTTATATTTCTATAGATGTTGGTTTACATTCCATGTAGTTTAATGTTATTACTATTTCTATTTAAGACAACACTCTAAATTTGATGCATTCCTTTTAATTACAATAATCAATGTTGTGGGTTGTAAACATTGTTTTTCTTCGAAAGTATGATGGTTGTTGCTTTGTTTAGTTTCACAATTTGAATATAAACAACAATTATTTATCTTTTTCTATTTCCTTCATTTCATTAGCAATCATACCAATCCCATCTACCTTCTAGAAAACTACAGGAAGAGATGGTAATTAGAACCCTAGGTGGATTACAATCAGAGTAGTTTCCATTTGAAGCCCATAGTTGATTGTTTATAACTACAACATGACATTAGGACTTTTAGTACTTCATTTTTTGTATATTAGACCTCTGTATTTTTTCACATATGGTGCCAACAACTCATAAGTTTACATTATCCTTGGATGATAAAGTGAGCCATGGATTTTAGTATTTGATTGTTGTAATTTCGTTTCCCAACATTTTCCTCAGGATTTGATAGAAATATATTGATTCAAATTGGTGTCACAAAGCTATCACCCTCTAAGTGAGACATCCAAGCCTAAAATTATTCAAAGTGGATCATAGATACAACACTCTAATAACAATTGACTAGTCTCCTAAAACTATAGTCTAGTATACCCCCTTCTCTCTAAGGATATATAATCCTTGGAGAACAACTAGAATATTCACCTCATTATTGGTTGCATTGCCTAATCCCCGAGAAAAAATATTATTTTTCTTTCCATAGGGTCATATATCATCCCCTCCTATTTCCCTTATTAACTAGAAATTGGATATTTAGAAATCCAAGCCAAACATTTTAGGTGCCCATTCATCTTCGAGTAGCTTGGGAAGTGAAGAGTTACGATTTAAAGAGGGACACTTCCATACCACCTTCATTCTTTCATTCCTTGATTGTAGATTTTTTCTCTTCATTACTAGATGCTTTCTCATTCTTTTCTTTGTGTTTTTTAGATCTACAAGTGATTGGAGCTACAAAAACCATTAAACATTTATTTTGTCTCTTCATCCAAGCATTTCACATCATTGCAGGTGTGGGGAAAATAATACAACCCATGGGAAATCAATTTCTAGATATTTATATTATCGGAGTAGCATATTCAGGTTTAGATGGTAGCTTGTATGTTCATATGTGAAAATTAGCATGAGAAACCCTCTCAACACAACATTTTCATCCATGGGGACAAACCACATTGTTGTTTGAATCTTGTAACAACTATTTCATTCTAGAATAAATGGATTTTCTAAGAATTGGTTGTCAAATGATTAAAAAAAATGAAGAAAACAAGTTCCAGTGTGCAATGAACCCTTTTGTAATAACCCTAGGTTGAACCCCAACAATAAATATAAGTATATATATATCTATCTATCTATATATATATATAAGCTGGTGAGTTGTTGGCATCAAGTCTTGGATTCACTTTTGTGTGCACATCCCATAGTTTGGTGATCGCATGAATATTGTGCATCAAAGAAAGAGCACACACATTCCATAGTGTAGCGCGCACGTGTGTAAGCATGCAAGAATGGTGCACCAAAGGAAGAAGTGTTCATAATTTCATATTTTTCACCAGATTAAGCATGTGATTTTGAGGCCAAAGAGACTTTGTATATACGCTTGTTTTTTGAGGCTGGTGAACCTAGATGCAAAAGGCCAGTGCATCGGTATTTTAAATGTAATCAACCACAAGTTGATAATATAATCACGTCATTGCGCGTAGACTCAACTTAGAAGAAAATAAACGGGGGTTGGTTGGGCATCGTGTGTGTCATGGGGGGCGATGTCCGACATCACCGCAACCCCCACGGGCTAAGGCCTGGACCCACGAGACCAAACCTTAGCCCATGGGTCTAGGTCTTAGCCCGTGGGGGTTGCGGCGATGTCGGGCATCGCCCCCCATGGAATCCACGACGCCCAACCAACCCAATTTGTTAATATTGTTTGAATATTTTTATTTTAGATATTTTTTTATTGAATTTCTTTCATTTGTTTTTGCGTTTTTTAAGTATTTTTTGTTTTTTTTTTTCACTTTTTTTACGTTTTTAAGGCATTTTAATGATTCATTTTTACAAAAATTACATATATATATATTTTTTAAATTATTGTTTTTTATAGGAAAATTTATTTATTTTTAATTTATTTTTAGTTATGTTTCTTTTTCACCCTTTTTTTTAATTTTTATTTTTTTTAATAGAAACAATTGGGATTTATATTAAAAAAAGGAGTAAAAGCTTCCCCAAGATGCATAAGGCAGAGTAATGGAATCTATGTTCTTCTCCTAAAAAACTGACTATCTGTTGAATACTAAATATGCTGGTAAAACCAGTCCAAAAGGAACTGCTAATTTGCCATGTGAAAATGGATACATAAGTGTACAAAATTAACAAAAATTTGCAATTCATAAAAAAAAAACATGTCTAATGATTTTGGAAAACTATTGGATCCTCCTGAAGATTTGTTGGATATGTTGCTGGATTAACCTCTTGGTGGTGAATTCCTTCTGCTGGATTCGGCCAGACTGGACCTAACGATGGCATAGGAGGAGCCAAAAGGTGCTCATTGCTTGCTACTGAGTGGAAGGTTGAAAGAAGCCTTGACCCAACTGAGTCATTAGAATTCACTGGATACTAAGGATGAGTTAGAGGATTTACCATGTGTTGTTCCATTTCTCCACTTTTCCTTGTATTTGTGTTGATCCCTCGAAGTGTAATTGCTAGCTCTTGGTTGTGCCTGATTTCTTGCTGGTGCAATTGACCCTGCAAATTAACTACTTCATCCCGCCACCCTTGATTTTCCCTTTGAAATTATCTGAGCCAAGAGTCTGTTCGTTCTTCCGCACGTTTAACGTCCACATGCAGAGAAAAAAATTGTTCCCTCAGTTCCTCCGAGACACAGGTCTAGCAAGAGCAAGGAGCTTTCGATATCTGCCACATGATGGTGAGATACCACAGAATTGAGTTGCCTTGTATTTCATTGTATAAGTATAGAATGCAAGCGGAATGAGAGAAACCATAATGCAAGTGGGATTCCCTGTATTTCATTGTAGAAGTGCAAAATGCAAGCAGGAGAAGCCATAAGTGCGAGGGAGGAAGCATCTGCATACTCTAGATGGAAGAGGGAACCAGAAATACCCACGAGCCGACGAGAATTCTCACAGGGAAGAGTGAGGGAGGTAACGCCATGGGAGCTAGGAAGGGCATCATAGAGTACAAGTGAAGAGCCAAGAGATTAATAGGGGG
>JASDQU010738922.1:175484-186471 GCA_032191745.1 Picea mariana
TATTATTTAAATGATAAATTAAAGTGACAAATTCAAGAAGGATTATTTAAATAATAAAGTGAAGTGACAAAATCAAAGAAGATTATTTAAATGATAAAGTGAGGTGACAAAGTCAAGGAGGAATATTTAAATGATAAAGTAATGGAGAACTTTCTAATTATGGAAAGTGGTTAACACTTAAAATGAGGAAAATAGGTTAAGTGACCTATAAATGGGTTAAGTGACCCAAAAATAGGTTAAGTGACCTAGAAATGGGCTAAGTGACCTAGAAATAGGTTAAGTGACCTAGAAATGGGTTAAGTGACCTAGAAGATGCTTCTAAGGAAGATATTTGGAGAGTATAAATAAGAGGCAAGGCTCTCTTATTTCATAACACACTTGAGAATATTGAATATCTATAGGTGAATGGGGTAACCAAAGGATATCTAAGCCGAATTTCAGAGGAAAGGTGAAGAAAAGAAGGTCGGAATTCAAGAGAGGATGAATTATTTTGATGATGCTTTCTAAGGTATGTTATTTACAGGTCATCTCACCATTTTCGCAATAATTTTTTTTCTAGAATGATTCAGACCGTGAAATTGATAGGCCATTGAGGAAACATATCCAAGTATCCGTGGTAACAATTTCATCTTGTGGGTCGTTTTATTTTTGGAGTTACACTCTGTGGAAAATGGGGTTTATGGCTAGTCCTGGAACTAGTCTAAAATGGGTGTTTCGGGTAAAAATGTTATAACTTCTTCATAACAGATCCAAATTTAGTAAGAAAAAATGTGTTGCTTAGAGTACAGTCTTTAGTATTCTGTGTAAAATTTTTAGATCCATTCAACAAATAATTTGTGCGGGGCACTCTCTGCAAAGTCGCTATCTAGAATAAGCCAGAATTCAACAAGGTATGCCATTTTTGCTATAACTCCTTTTCTAAGAGGTACAGGTTGAGGTACAAGTTGAGGTACAATTTGGTGCATGGTTGATGCACTTATTTATGGTAGAGGCTGATTACAGGTTGTTTGGTACAGGTTGATGCACTTGTTTATGGTACAGGTTGATTACAGGATGATTGGTATAGGTTGTTATAGTTGTATATCTCACAGTGATAGTGTGACAGTGGTTCCATCATTCTACTTCTGCGTCAGGGCAGTTGGGCGGGGCAAGGACAGGTGGTTGTAGCCGGAGAACATAGGGGGTTGTAGCCTCCTTCTAGTTTTAGACATAGAATTGGGGAGTGGAGATTCCCTCGGGTTATAGCTTGAGAAACTAATGGGTTGGAGCCTCCTTCCAGTTGCAGTTGGAAAACAAAGGAAGTTGGTGCTTCCAATGAATGTAATTCTTCAAGACATATAAGAAAAACCATTATGTGGTTTTCTCCCTCTTTAGGTTTCCATATAAAACACTAGTGTACTGTGTATGAGTATGATTGTTCATTTGTTCATTGCTTATTTACTCTGAAGTTATTGGATGATAATGCTACATTGATATAACACTTGGATTAGATGGTTAAAAAAGATTAAATTTCTCTATTACTAATTCACCCCCCCTCTTGGTAATCCAACAAATTGTTCACGAGGACCATAGAAAAAGTCACATCGAGGAGGGTCAAGGATGCTTTTAGGTAGAAATTCAAAATGATGAAAGATAGGCGGAGGGGGAAAATCGATAAGAAACTTTACAAAAATTGATTCTCCCATGAAAATTTGACTAGATACTATACGTCTAGACCAGTATCACGCTTTACCACGGAGGGAAAGTGGAAAAATATATGTATAAGTAAGTATATCATAAACTCCAATAGAATGACAGAAGCTGAGGAAATTATCAATATGGTTCTGAGAAGATTCCCATAAGTTACCCTCGAAAAGAGGACAACTAAACATTGACAATGAGCTCGAATTAGATTTATGCATGATCGTGCAAGATAGGATTCCATAAGATCAAGAAAAAAATAAAAACTTAAAAAAGAAGAGCATATAAACAGTAAATACAAAAATTCAAAGTAAAAATACAAGAAACCAAGGAAATAAAGATAATGATTTCCCCAAAATAGTCGCCAAATAAATGTTGATGAAAAGATATGAAATTATCTTACTCAAGCATTTTCATTTTCTGCTTGGCTAAAGAAAAATAGACGGGGATATCACCCTATATTTAAAGCCATCAAAATTAATATCATAACTCACAAGTATTGATTACAAGTGCTTAGGTTGGTCTTTTAATAAATAAAAGCTTGCTGAAAATTAATTATTTATGTGATTTTCTGAACATAAAAGATGTTGAAATAAATATAGAGACATAAGCAAAGACACCAATGTCAATAATCAAGACAGATGAGACATAAAGAAATCTTTTATTTCATTCCAATTCAACAAAGAGTCATTCCCTTTACAAAATTTCGTGAAGAAGTTTTGGACCAAAGTCAAACTTAGATGTCCCCGATGAAACATACAAATGGACCTCTGACAGAAAATAAAAAACTAAACTCTAAAAGCTGGATCATCTTGCCACAGATTGCTTCCCACTCGACTTTGCACAATAGCCTTTGTCAGTCATGAAAACTAATTCACAAACAAACAAGTTTACATAGACTATCAAAGATAGATCAACACCTCTAAAAAATAAGTGTTTGAATGATGTAATTCAACCCTAAATCTTACTGTCTACAATAATACCCTGCTATCATAAAAAATAATTAGGCCTTGAATAAATTAAAGAATGAATGAAAACTGAACTATCTCAACACAAAATCAAAGAGAAAACCTTAGTATGCTTCTACCCTATTCTCCTTTGTTCCTCCCTTTCCTTTTTTCCTTTAAGCAAATTAGAATTGGTTGAAGTAGTTGAACTACTTCATTAGTTAAGTTAACTAAAACTCAACCAACTTTTAGTTAGGGGGAAAAGTAATAAATCATAATAAGGGTTTTTAAATAAATAATAACTAGTAGGTGGGACCCCTTGTGACTCCCTTTAGATTTTAACATGTATAAGAAAACTAGTTAATTAAACAAAACATCCCTCATTGTGACTCCCATCATCACATTCATATTTGACAATTCATCTCAATGATATTTGAAATTATTTTCAAAATATATTACTCATATATCCAAAAATAACATGTTGTCCAAAATTGTTGAAGTCAACTGTCATCAAGAAAAAATAAAATAAGAACTTAAAATCGATGTTTCCCACTCTGGGAGGCAATCCTTCTCTTGTTGTTGTTGTCACCTTTTGATCTCTCTGAATTTTCCTTAGGTTGTGTGGAGCCTTTAGGCCTAATATCGTTGATCACATGAGAGCAATCGCCCCTCAAATGCATGTAGGAGGACACAGATTTGTCAGAGCCATTGAGGGGTGAGGAAGGGGAAGCAATGGATTTTCCTTTGTCAGGGGCATGGTGGGCCTCGATTTTCAACCTTTTACTTGCATGAGAAGATTGAACTAGAGATTGGACAGGGGCAGCTTGGGAAATCCTATTGTTAGGTGGGGGAGCAGTTAAGGACAAGTTAGGCCAACCACGATGTAGGGAGACTACCAGGTGGAAAATCTCTTGCCATCTGTAGTTTTTGGGAACTTCAAGTTGCAGTGAGACATGAGGAGGCACGAGAATACCAGGGACCTGTGGGGCTTAGAAGGGAGGCCCTTCAGGACTTGGTTGGACAACTCCTTGCCCAATCCAGTTAAAAAACCCATCTTGGAATAACTGGCCTAACTCTTGCGTGTCAACATCAAAGTGTATGGAGAATCTTGGCCTTCTAGAGCCCCTGTTCCAATTACCTCTTCCTTGGTTACCTCTGCAATGGCTACCTCGGCTGAAAAATCTCATTCCTTTATGAATAATTGATTAGCAAATAATTTATTTAGAAACCATACATGACAACTCTTTTAAAATATGAAATAAATTGTTGCTCAACAACATATCAGAGTAAACCAAAAGAACATGTTAAAATGAGGGGACAAAGAACATGGTTACTGCACATTGACAACAAACAATCAACTGTAATGTAAACCAAAGAGCATATCATTGTAATCCATCCAATAAACTATGATTTCAAACTGTTACAATACAAAGTTCCTCTTAACTGTAATTAAATTTTAGGAACAAGGAGTGGATAATGGGTATGGGAAGGAGAGGGGATTGTAATTTGTGAAAAGTGAAATAATGGTAGGGAAAAAAAGCGAATATTGTTCATAAAATCAATTAAGTAATCCATAAAACAAATATGTATTTAATGCAAACGATCCAACACTAACCAAATAATTATTGTGATCAATTAACAATTACTGTGTATTAACTTGCTCACTATTCACATTTGAATTTTTAACACAGTGTCATCATATTCAAAATAATATGTCTTCCAAAACAACCTGTATTAGAATTTTGTTTCCTCTCATTTTTCCCATTAAATTTAAAACAAATTTCAAATGAACACATAGATTTCTTTTCACTTTGCTCAGAACCCAAACATCAACCACTGTCCATGAATTATCTCCTCAAATCGAACACAGACACAAGTTATTTTAAAATTGTGCCCAATTCCATTCCTCTAATCAATTTAATGATTAACTTGTAATGAAATTGTATTTTTATAAAACTCATGCCCATCTCTGATACGATGCACGATATCTATAAAACATACACAAAAGACATTCAAGTCACAGCTATCATGATTTTAAATTGCAATAATCTCGATTGGCAATTAAAACACACAGTAACAACAACCATCATTTCAACTTATACCATGATGTAGGAAACACACAACCCAACGTATAACAAAAAGAGGCATACTCCCAATCAAATCATAAAATAATGTTGAATTAACAATCCAACTGTTGCAACACAAGAGGCAGCGACTGTGTGCCCATTTCATTTCTCAAATCAACTAATTAACCATGTTGAGCTATTGATTTGATTGTTATAATACATAATGCAACGACTAAATACCAATAATAAAAACCAATGTCAACGCTATTCCATCAAATCCATAATTAACTCGACAAATAGGGACGAGCCAATAATCAAACCCACTAGAAATACCACCCAACAACTATAATAGTCAACCAGATGATTGACAGAGTGTGACTGTTGAGTTAATCAAAATTTGGCTCGATACCAACAAAAACAAGAAAATAGTCAAGGGTTTGTTCGATCATTGAAACACAAGGAGACTAGAG
Organism: Picea mariana; assembly: GCA_032191745.1. Lineage (NCBI taxonomy): Eukaryota > Viridiplantae > Streptophyta > Pinopsida > Pinales > Pinaceae > Picea > Picea mariana. Next base: position 180,648 of record JASDQU010738922.1, read on the forward strand.
TCAACCATATCAACAGTAGGCGATAACCCTTCAAAAAAACATTATGGACACACATGCCATATAACCATTAACTTGTATGACAGGATGACAATCCACACAAGGTAGGAGAGACCATGAACAGAGGATCAGAGACTCCTTACTGGCCAATAATTATCCTGAGAACACGCATGGGTATAACCCGGGTGGTTTTCCCAAAAAACAAAACTGAATAATGTTGGTAAACACATAGATCCATGTAATAGAAACCAACCCTAAGGCAAGAATCTTTGCATAATATCCACCATAACCAACTTTGCAAAACCAAAATCATACACAAGCCCACGATCAGGCAAAAACTATAGTAGTGACCCAAGGTGGTTCAAAATCAAATTCAACAACCCTATAACACCAAATGTGACTGGGTATGTTCATAAGAATTGTGTGGATATGGCGACCAAGTCTAAACTGAATGAAACCCTCCAAACAAAACCCATAAGACAACAAAGAGCCTTCATGCCTTCCACCACAAAAAATCATCACTGAAATCATGGCTTCAACTCTCCAATTTTCCATTTACAGTGAATATACACAACCAACCATTCCAGATAAATATCACAAGTTACATAGTTGCTAGCTTCAAGAAAAGAACACACCAATACATCACCGAGCCAATATCTATTTCATAACCAGAGTGAATTCATGGATGGCGAAAAAGACATACCTATAACCAAAAAGCCTTAAAAATGCGAGCTTGGTCAGGCTGTTCTTTCCTTGCCTGAAAATCGGAGCTTAACCACAATGAAACACAATTAAACAATAGCCAAGCTAGTGTGATGACCAGTGGGAGAGGTATGGAGTGACGTGTAGTAAATGCACGTTGCCTCCATCCTCTACTCATTCAATTACTTAGTATATGCCATCCAACCATCAATTAATCCATTGCATCGAAACTAACATCCATTACTTTCCAAGTGCGCCACCCTATATCACATTAACCATTGCCAACATACCATACCGCATATCGAATGTGCCTTCATATAACTCAATATATTGTATAGCCATTAACTTTGTTAGCTAGGACTAACAATAATCCTTTTAATTTATTTTGCATATAATTTAGCATAGTATAGGATAGGATAACTCCTCTAGATTTATTCCATATTTCTTTTATATTTTGTCATGACTAACATGTGTTTTGTGCAGGTGTAACATGTAATAGATCATGGCACCAACAACATTGAAATAAAATTTCACATAAGCCATCATGACATGCAATTGAGAATTTAGAGTAACGAAACCCACACATAGCATGCATTATCTATCATCCATTTGTCCTAATAGAACCAACATTTCACCATCCATCATGTAGAACCATGTAAGCATCATCAAACAACAACAAAAAATGTGTCCCAAGACTATCTCTGATCCTCCAATCTACAAGGGGGTCCCACCTACTAGTATTATATATCCTTAGCATAGTTTTAAATAACAGGCTTTAGCAATACCTTGCGGGTAGAATCCTCGTTGCGATTTTTATCGTCAACAAACTGGCGACTCCACAGGGAAATTTGTTTCCAACAGATTGAGAAATCAGAACACATGGTTTCACAAACCGAGAATAGTAGATCAATAAGATATATCCACAATGACTATGCAATAGGGGGAAGTGAACGGATTTAATGGAAAAATGACCAGGAATTTGGGAATAACTCATGAAAAATGTTAAGTATGAGGGGGTTTATCCCTGTATGCATAATCATTCAACCAGAATTTTCTCTTTACTTCAAGGAGAAAAATTTATGGACTTGCTCTTTTAATTCTCAAATGGATGAAGAAATGGAAAGAAAAAGCAAAAGGTAACCAATTTCTTTATAAGACAACAGTGAAAGAAGATAACAAATTCAATTATGCTTTCAAGGGGAACATCGTAACAACTATGTAAGCTTGATTGTTATTGACTAACAATACCTTGCAGAAGTGTCACTGTGGTAGAACTGATCCAACAGTTTATTCTTGACCAAAAATTGAAATCAAAAGAATAAAAGCAAGAAATTTCATAACATAAATGAAACTGCAAAAAGAAATAACAACAAAGAAAAATCAAGGCAATGAAACAAAACTAAATAAACTAAATAATAATAAAAAAAAATTGTTATTTATGTACAAAAGGAAGGGATAACATTCTTGGAGTCAGGTAGAATGATATTTTGCATAGAGAAATGCATCATCTATTTTAGATGGATGATTCATGAACTAAAGGATGATGAATAAAGCGTATCGATCACCCTGCCAACTAACAAATGCACGTGGCAAGGGTAGTGGACCTCTCATGATACATAAAAAGTGATCACCATCTTGCAAGACTTGCCAACCAACAAGATGGGATTTAGTCTTGTCATTGGAAGAATGATGGTTAGGAGTTTCGATGATAAGGATGGATTTGATAGGTTCTTTAAGCATTATAAGGTCATCATTTACGATCCCCTGATCATGAAAAGAACTACCATGCACTGAGGGAGAAAATAAAGGATTCAAATGCATAGGAATGCCTTTAAATTTATCATTATCAAAAGAAATCATGCATGCAAGGGGTATATGAATATTGTCATTGAATTTCTCCACCTCCTTGAACTAAAACAATGGGTTTGTGAAGGAATCCTGCGATGTAAAATATTTATTTTTCTTATGGGAATTTTCAGAAGAAGAACCAATGTATGAACCTATATGGCCACTTGAATCCCCTCTTCCATCTTCTTCAGAATAGTCATGAGAAATATGAAGAATAGTGTTATTCAATTCAAGAGAATCCTCCATGCCATATTCATCCATTAAGAGTACTTCGTTAGACACAAGTTGATATCGAGTGGGATATATTTCAAAAAGGTCATCATTAAAGGGGAAAGCATCAAATAAATCATTTTCAAAAGTAGGATTAGTAGGCATATCAAGACAATAAACCTTACAATCCTCTGTGAATATAGCACTACGAGATGCATGATTGTTCTCCTGCATGCTTGTCATGAAGAGAGAGGGATTTGTGTGATATTCATTTTTATCTTCTAAGAACAATCCACAGTTTAATTGTTCATGAGTACCATAGAAAAATTCACATCAAGGAGGGTCAAGGATGCTTTCAGGTAGAAATTAAAAGTGATGAAAGATAGGCGGAGGGGGGAAATTGATAAGAAACTTTACAAAAAATGATTCTCCCATGAAAATGTGACTAGATACTATAAGTCTAGACCAGTATCCCACTTTACCATGGAGGGAATGTGGAAAACGATCTATAGAAGTATGTATATCATAAACTCCAATAGAATGGCAGAAGCTAAGGAAATCATCAATATGGTTCTAAGGATATTCCCATAAGTTACCTTCTAAAAGAGGACAACTAACTATTGACAATGAGCTTGAATTATATTTATGCATGATCATGCAAGGTAGGATTCAATAAGATCATGAAAAAAACAAAAAACAAAAACTTAAAAAAGAAGAGCATATAAACAGTAAATACAAAAATACAAAGTAAAAATACAAGAAACCAGGGAAATAAAGATAATGAGTTCCCCAGTATGGTCGCCAAATATGTTGAGGAAAAGATATGAAATGATCTTACTCAAGAATTTTCAGATTCTGCTTGGCTAAAGCAAAATAGACAGGAATATCACCCTATGTTTATAGCCATAAAAATTAATATCCTAACTCACAAGTATTGATTACAAGTGCTTAGGTTGGTCTTTTAATAAATAAAATCTTGCTGAAAATTAATTATTTATGTGATTTTCTGAACATAAAAGATGTTGAAATAAATATAGGGATAGAATTAAAGACACCAAGTCGATAATAAAGACAGATGAGACATAAAGAAATCCGTTATTTCATTCCAATTCGTCAAAGATTCAGTTGGCCCTTGACCAATTTTTGGAGAACCTTGGTCATGTTGGACCATTTTTGGGACTTCGACAGGCTGGTCGAAGGCGGAGTGCCAGGCAAAGTGGAGATCACGGGATCTCACCACCTTTTGTAGAATTTTTGGGTTTAGGTTTTATGTAACGGGTATGGGATGTCGGCCCATGGGTTTCACCCATGTTTAGGTCCCTTTTGTAATTTACAAATAAATGGCTAGGCAATGTAAGAAGTAGTTTGAGACCTAGTAGGTCATTGGTTGAGTGCTAGTGTTATGCTGAGTGAAAGTGATGTAAGTAGTTGGATCTATGTGATTGAGTTGGCTCTATGCATACTGTGTGTTGAGAACTTGCAGAGCTAAGTGCAAGTGATTGTATAAGGCTTTGTGTTGTAACCTAGCTCGGGGAAGGAGGATCTCGCAAGGTGCACACAGATCTCCTGTCCTATGCGGAGTAGGTTTTGGGCTCTGTGAATGTAAGAAGATTGACAGAAGATAATAAAGAATAATAAGAGTTGGTGTACGTAGCCCCACGTTGGGGGTGAACCACGTATATCCTGTGTTATGGATGCTTTGTGTGATTGATGTGATTTATGCTTAGTGTTTCTATCTTAATGTATGTTAGATGCATCTGATATAGTAGATTAGTGCTTAGTAATATGAATGAATGCTAGATCTGATCTATTTCTATGTGCTAAGTGCTTGGAAGTGTTAGATCTTGTTGAATATTGTGTTGTTCTGTAATTAAGGTTTTGTACCTACGAGGTGAATAAATATTAAAGACTAATGAATGTTAACTGATAAGTGCCTGGGTATTGTGATCATAGATCTGTGTCCCAGCTAGGTTGAAGACATCTGAGTCCTGCAACCCTCCCTGCCTCTACCTTGGGTGAGACTTCATCTTCTTCGCAAGTGTTGCCAAAAGGGTCGGTAGTTAGGGTTTTTTTGGTGCGTTGTTGAAGCGTTGAACCCTGGGTCCACCCCTCTAACCACAAATGGTTCTATTGCCAGGAATGACCTACAAAGTTCCATGTACCAGTAGAATAGGTAAAACTGTCAAACCCCGACCTCATCGACAGTATTGTAGTCACTCGAGAAGAATATGATGCACCCAGCAGCAGCAGGAATAAAATGAAGGAAGAGGTACAGGAAATAAACAGCGGATCAGAAGAGACTGCATCAGATTCACCTGGCGGAGGAGGAGATTATGATGTAGACAAAGAAGAGAAGGAAGGGGAAGAAGATAAGCAGAAGCAGGGAAAAGTAACACTTCCTAAAGATCCCCTGACAGATACAGAAACATCCAAGAAAATAAAGGTTTCCCAAAATAAACCTTCATCACAGAAGAAGTCAAAAGCTAATAAGCCTCCATTTAAGTCTGTTCTCATGGTGGATGATATTGATCTCATCATCGTCACTGTATCAGATACCATGAAGTACATTTTGCAGCGAAGCAAAGCTAAACAAGAGACAATGTATGACAGGATCAAGATGGAGTTCAAAGGAGTACAACATGCTCTCCATTCGAGCCACACAGTGCCTACTACACTATTGTCAGAAGTGTTATTGGATAAATCCGTAAGTGCGGACACAAACCGATCTCCCTAGATCCACCTGGATCTAGAACAAAGCAAGACGAAACATGACTCTTTCCCTAGATTCTAACCATTGAATTAAATAGGAAGCAAGAACAAATAACATACCTTATTATCGCTTCCTTTGATCTTTGTTGCTCCCACTTCGCTCCAGTGCTCTTGTGTAGTCAAGATCAAAACAACACAAACCAACCAAAGTGAAGAAAGCACAATCTATTCAACAGTCAATCTATGTATATGATCAAGGAGTTATACAATAAAGTGGAATTAGCTTTATGGGAAAGGGACATATTACTGTATCATATTAATGGAAAGTAAAGATTACAACCTGAGCCTTGATGTTGCA
>JASDQU010738923.1:54762-67529 GCA_032191745.1 Picea mariana
ATAAATATATATGTGTGTGTGTGTGTGTGTGTGTGTGTGTGTGTGTGTGTGTGTGTGTGTGTGTGTGCTCATACATAAAGAAATAGTAGAACTATGTCTATGTTCCTATTGGCCATTGAAGATATGTATTTTTAATCGATATTCAAATATGTACATAGACAAAACGCTGCAGAGAATAGATAGAAAGAATAACAATTTGAATACATTATTTATTTTGTATCTATTACCACAGAAATATAGTGATACAGTATTCAAAGTGTCTCGCAAAATTAACCATTGGATTCAATTGATCATTGTTCAAAACATTATAGTTAGAGTACAATAGACCAAAAACTCCACAACCTCTTGTATTGTAAATAGAGCTCTAAGGAAGTCTACACAAAATTTGTATGTAGCTGAAGTTAATGTGTACATAGATTGGTCAAGGAAGAAAATGGAACTAGAATACCTTTTGTGGTAAAATGCTTCCTTCACTAGAGTGCCCTGATCTTCCCAACCTCAAAGAGAAGTAAAGAGAGGGTTTAGTAACTTCGTAAGAATTTAAATTCTTATGAAAATAAATAAAAGATAAATCAAGGACACAACTTAGCTTGAGTCCCAATGAAAATTATATCGCCTTTTCTCTTTGTGATGTAGTCTATACATGATCTAGGAGGAGGAGGAGGAGTGAACCCATAACCAACTGATGGGTACCCTCACAATGAAGAAGGGGCCCATCATTAATTTTTGTATCCATATATAAACTTTCACATAAGCAACATAAAGAAAAGAATGATGGTAAATAAAAGCTCTATTGTTTCAGTGTCCCTGTACATATTCTCTAAAAATATTAAATAGATAAATACAAAGAATATATTTATATAAGAAGACACAGAATTGTAATCATTAAGGTAAACATATGTTTTGACAGAGCATAAGAAAAAACAAGTCACTTTCCTACTTACGAAAGAAGAACAATAATAATAAAGGTTATGGGTGAATTATAGAATTTTTCTTCAAAAATAAACTTGGACATCGAGAAAAGTATTGTTCATGTATGGAAGGAATTTCATGGTCACAAGGGTAAAAACCCTATCCTATATAAACAATTTACAAAAAAAAACCTAGTTCCTTTTATTTTACATAGACAAAAAATTAACAATGGCAGAGGTAAAAACCATAAAGTATTCTCTCTTGGATTAACCTAGATTATCAAAGAAATAGTTCTATTAAGGAAAGAAGTATCCAGAGAAATATTACAGAGGTAAACATTAAACTTTAAACAATGGTAATCTATCCACAAGTATTGGGTTTGATAAATATGATGACTAGTGATTATGATTAAGAAGATTTTGAATGTGAATTAAACATACTGAAGCTAATACAAGAAGTTTTCACCGACTGCAACTAGGTCCAAAGTTTTTTTTGAAAATGTATGACTACATTCTTCATCAACCCTCACCCAGTGCTCTTGATTCATGATGCCTCTTATCACATTAACCTGAGATAAGGCTACTGGTCTATCTCACCTTGTGCCGATCGAAACCACTCTAGTAAAGGGTTCAAATAATGCAATGCATATTACCAAGAAATTATACTTCAAAGAAGAACGATACATGGACAAAGGAAGCATTTTGCACAGAATGAATAGTGAAAAAATATATATATATATATATATATTGACCCACAATGACTTTTTGTTATACATAGAAACTGTTCCACATAGATTGTAATATATATTACCAAAAACTTATATGGAGGAAGTATTCCACAGAGAATGCAATATATGTTACCAAAAACTATGCTACAGAGAAGCACGATACATATACATAGGAAGTATTCCACAAAGAATGAAATATATGTTACCAAAACTTATGCTATATAGAAGCACGATACATATATGGAGGAAGTATTCCATAGAGAATGCAATATATGTTACCAAAAAAACTTATGCTATAAAGAAGCACGATACATAGAATGAGGAAGTATTCCACAGAGAACACAATATAATACTAAAAGGTTATTCTATTGAGAAACATGATGCATATATGGAGGAGATACTTCACCGAGAACAAGCATTGCAAGTATAGGTATATATATAAAGAAATTGACTCAGAGAAACATTCTTTTATACACAAAAATTTCCATAGAGAACGTTAGGAGATAAGTCCACAAAATGCATACTACATTTGCAAAGAAACTAATGGAAATGGTGCTTAGACCTAGGGTATTGTCTCATATAAAACACACACAACTTGGACATAAACTAATTTTTGCGAGAAGGAATTGGCACAGAGCAACATCGTAAAGAAAAACCCTAAACAATAGACAAACCCTTATAAAAAAGGTCGAAGAAGGGTATATAGTACTCACCGTGCCTGATGAGATCCTTCATAGAGTCAAAGTCCATGATAGAGACCAACACTGTAATAGATCCAAAGACCATAATGAATTCAAATATCATAATAGAGTCGAATGTTAGTGCCAAACGTGAGGGTAAAAAGAAAAATCACCAAGAAAAAGAGACCCAAGAGATTAGTTATGAAAGAGTAATGGCACCTCAAACTTCTCAATGATGGGAGGAACATTGGGTATGCCACCCCACTCCTTGCCATTTGGGTTATCTAAAGCCTCGAAGCTGCAATGGGCGATTCATATAGTGACAAGCCTAGATAGTACTAGGATTGTCAATTTTCCATTAATGGATGTGCCCTAGCTTTAATTCCAATAGAAAAAGTCGGCCAAGGTTCATATCTGACATGGGTTCTACCTTTACTTTCGTTTCAAACTCTTTTAAATGATGAGTGGACAAGTAACCCAATGTCATATCAGTAATAACTTACCATGGTATAAATCCATGCTTAGACTATACGACATGTCGTGTGTTACTCTAACTTACTACTGTGGAACATGTTTAGTAGGGGGGAGATTGTACCCTATTGCGAGGACTATGATCTAGAATGGTAAAAATAGTATAGTCATAGCCCTTAATCCAAGTCTTGACTTATATAATATGGATGTTTCTGCATATAATAGGTTATATGAGTGGGAAGGGGATATTGTTATATCTTTTGAGTAATGTTAGTAGGGGTTCGATGAAAACCCCAACATTTCTTTGTAGTCAAACTTTATAACATTAACCAGAGTTAGAAACTCGAGTGTAGTAGAAAAAAGACTAGATCTCAAGTAAAAAAAGTGATATGACTATGGTATGTTTTCATGGATAGTAGTAGTAAGTTATCATTGGGTACTAAACCTATTACAATAGGTTAATCTAGTAGAGCAACACTTGTATGTGCATAAATAGTGTCGTAAATTTATAAAAAGTATTTTGTATGTCATGGTAGATTCGACAATTTATAGTTGTTTTCCCCTAATAATTTTTTTTTATTTTTAGTGAAATTTGGGGTATGTTACATATGGTATCAGAGATGTAGGTTACAGCTCTTGGACCTCAGGGCAACATGAGAATTCAATGTTTTCATTGTTTCCTTGAAGAGAATCTAACAAACACATTTAATGTTACAAACATAAAACAAATTATCTATTGTGAAAATGTCAATACGGAATGAAGAAGAAAACAGACCTGAAGGGAATCCAAATCAAGAGATTCCTAAAGACCCTGATCATAACAATGAAGGGATTTCAACCAGCCATGTTTTGGAAACAATGAAAAACATTATCATGGAAGTACAAATGTTTAAAGAAGATAATGAAAAGCTAAAGAAAGCACAAGAAGACCAACTAGAAATAAACCAAATGTTGCTATGTAGTATAGTAACAAAGAACAATCCCAAGGAAAATGAAAAATAGGAAGAGGTCAACAAAAAGTTCTCTAAATATTCTGGTCATGAAGCATAAAAAGAGGATAGTTCTTCTGAATACACGTGGAAGGTGAATTCAAGAAAATAAAACCCACCACCTTTGATGGAGAATCAAAGATTGGGAAGGAAGTTGAAGCATGGTTACTAGATATAAAGAAATATTTCCAGATTTATAACTACTCTAGTAATATGAAAGTCAGAATGGCCATTTACAACTTAACAGGAAAATCGAGTATCTGGTGGAAAGACCTGAAATTAGCCAAGGGATTGAAAGAAAAATGAATGGAATGATCATGTTTTAAAATGTATTTCAAGAATCTATACTTATCAAAAAGTTATTATGAAATAAAAACTAAGGAATTCTACGAACTAAGACTAGGACAAATGGCCATGGATGATCTGATAAATAAATTTATAAATATGTTAAGGTTTGTACCATACATCAAAGAAGACAAGGTGAAGATATAAAGGTTATTGAGTTGTCTACCATAGTCATACAAGGACATAATTGAATTTGACAATCCCGAGTATTTAAATGAAGTGTTTAGAAAGGCTCGGATGTGTTATGATCTGTACCAACAAAGATCTAAAATTCCCAAAGCATGGAAAGACAATAAACGTGGTATATTGAATCAACGTATGAAAGGATTCTAACCATCCCCTTTTCGTAATATGGAGAAATGTTTCCAAAGGAAATATTACGATTCAAATACATAGAATGCTGAAGGGGGACATAGACCAGCTTACTTGGGAGTTAAGAAGGTTGGGGATAGTCCCAGAGAACCATTGAAGTGTTGGCAATGTGGAGATCCTCACTTGAGGAGGAATTGTCCACGCTTAAATCCCACAACAAGAACTTCAGTCCATAACATTCAAGAGGCTTCGACGATCGAAGATGTTGGTAGAAGCATGCATAAAATCAATGCAGCTCTAGATGGAAGACAAGAAGTTCATCAATCCACTAGTGTGGAAGTCGAAGGTAAAATTTATTCCTAAAATGTCTCTATACTAATTGACCCAGGAGCTAGTTTGAGTTATATTACTCCCACTTTAGTTGAATTAAACAAGCTAAAGAAAGTGAAGCATGCTAATTCATGGTTAGTGTAGTTAGCAATATGGACCAAAAGAAGAGTAACATATTTTATTTCTGATTTTGAACTAAACATAGATGGTCAAAGTATAAAGTTAAATCTAATCATTTTACCTTTGGTATCTTATAATTTAATCATTGGAATGGACTGGTTGGAGAAAGATAAAGTGATATTAAACTGCTACAAAAAGTCATTTGTGTAGAGAGATGAAAACAACACACTTACGAAGGTACAAGGGATCAGAAAACCAGTTTTGGTTAGGAAAATATCATCCATGTAGTTTAAGAAATGTATGAACAAAGGTTTCCAAATTTATGTTGTACAGGTAACTAACCTCCGAGAGGAAGAAAGAAAACCAAGTCTAGAAGACTTTACAGTCCTACGTGGGTTCATAGATGTGTTTGTAGATGAAATACGAGAACTAAATCCAAGGAGAGATATAGATTTCTCTATCGATCTACTACCTATATATTCTTAGATATCTAAGGCACATTATAGGATGAGCCTACCTGAATTAACAAAACTGAAAAATTTAGTTACAAGAACTATTAGATAAGGAATGTATCAGACCAAGTGTTCCGCCTTGGGGAGCACCATTTTTATTCATTAAGAAGAAATATGGGACGTTGAGACTGTGTATTTACTATTGACAACTGAATAAAATGAGAATTAAGAATAAGTATCACTTACCTAGAAGTAATGACCTCTTTGACCAAGTTGGTGGAGAAGAGATATTTTATAAACTAGATTTAAGGTCTGGTTATCACCAAGTTAGAATAAAGGATGAAGATGTAAATACAACTACTTTTAGAACATGGTATGGACACTATGATTTTGTCGTAATCCCATTTGGGATTACTAATCCACCAACAACCTTTATGTGCTTGATGAATAGTATATTCAGCCAAAATCTGGATAAATTTGTGTTGGTTTTTATCGATGATATTTTAATTTACTAAAAAATAGAAGAAGAACATGAAGATCATCTGAAATAGTATTTTAGAATTTAAGGGAACATAACTTATATGCTAAGTTTGATAAGTGTGACTTCTACCAAAGAAAGATACAATACTTATGACATGTAATATCCAAAGATGGTATTGTTGTTGATCCATAAAAGATAAAATCCATTATGGAATGGCCTATCACTGAGGATGTAGCAGACATGAGATCATTTATGGGAATTACCAGTTATTACCATATATTTATCGAAGGATTTTCCAAGATCACATATCCAATTACTTCACTACAGAAAAAGGGAATAAAATTCGCTTGGTCACAAAAGTGTCAGGACAACTTTGATAAATTACAATTCTTGTTAACTACAACACCTATCCTAAAGGTAGCGGATCCCAATAAATACTTTACAATTTGTGTGGATGCAAGAAAAGAGGGATTACGAGGAGTATTAACACAAGATAGAAACATCATCTATTATGAATCACATAAACTGAAGGAACATTAACAAAATTATGTGACACATGAGTTGGAATTAACAACCATAATTCATGCTTTAAAAATGTCGAGAAATTATTTAATGGGAAGAACATTTATGCCATTAACTGACAACAGTGGTGTAAAGTATTTATTCAGTCAACTAGATCTCAACGCAAGGCAAGTAAGATGGCTTGAATTTTTAAGCTAATTTGATTTCAAGGTACGACACATCAAAGGTAAGGAAAACAAGGTCACATATGCACTAAGTCGGAGGACTAATAGACTCTATGAAATAAACATCAGCAAATAAAAAAACAATATCGAACGGAGATTAAAATCTGCAAGTAGTAATGATGGAATTTACATGAAAACAACAACATAATTGCAAGGAAATGTTGAAAAAATGAACATAACAGATCTGATTTTAGACAAAAATGGGTTGTTAAGGTTCAAAAACCGACTATATGTACCAAATTCTACTGATTTGAAGACTGCAATTCTGGATGAACTACACAAAAAACCGTATTTTGGTCACCCAGGATACCAGAAAACTATAATTGTCTTAAGAAAATTGTTTTATTGGCTTAACACGAAGAATGAAAGAGATGAATATTTGTCTAAATGATTAGATTGTCAATAGGTAAAGGATGAATATCAACACCTAGCAAGTCTATTACAACCTCTACCTATACTAGAATGGAAATGGGAGATTATCTCGATGGACTTCATCACAACTTTGCCTAAGACTCAAAGACAAAATGACTCTATCATGGTAGTAATTGATAAACTAATCAAATTTTCACATTTTATACCTGTCAAATCTACTTATAAAGCGATCAATATCACTGAAATTTTTATGAAAGAAATATTTAGATTACATGGAATTCCTAAGATGGTGGTTTCCGTTAGAGATGTCAAATTCATGTCAAATTTTTGGAAGGAATTGCTTGCAGGATTGAATACTAATATGAATTTCAGCATAAGCTACCATCCACAAACGGATGGGAAAAAATAACAACTAAGTTGGAGGAGTATCTTCACTTAGTTGAATTTTCTTACAACAATGGTTATCAGACATCAGCTAAGATGAGTCCCTCTAAAGCATTATATGGGAGGAAATGCACAACTCCAATTATCTTGGACAATCCAGTTGATAGGAATATGGTAGGACTAGAAATGCACTAAGAAATGGAGAGAATGGTAAAAAGAGTACAAAAAAACTTAAAAGAGGCCCAAGACCGACAAAAAATATATGGATATTTAAAAACAAGACATCATGAATTTCAAATCAGGCATCATGTGTATTGATGCAGGAGCAACGTTGGTAAGCATGCGGAGCAAGACCTCTCACCGTCTGGGAATCTATGTGAAATCTCAATGCTGGCAGTTATGGAAGATATTTTGAGGTATGCCTTAACTCAGTGTCGGAAAAACCTTTTGAGGCATGCTTGAACGATCGTGAGTGATGGGAGTTTTCACTCTTGCTCTAGACTGTGACTGCACTAGGATAGTTGTTAGGATAGGTTTTGATGTAGACAAGTAGTCAGAGGGAACCCTAAGAGCCCTCTAATATAAATAGTGGTTTTTTACGCCCAAATGAACCTAGATACAAGTTAGTAGGATATTTCTGAATTTTTTCTTTGGTTTACAGTTGTAACCATTTTTACTTTTGAATGAAGATAACAGAGGAAAATTGACCTAATGCATCGTGTGGACATTGTTTGCAATTCCCCGTTATTGTGTTTTCATGAATGAATGAATGAATTTCATTATGAGTAGATGGAACTGTGAATGTTAGGATAAGTTTCAATTGTTTCTCTTCTATTGAGTGGTGCAAGGTGTGCACATAGAATGCAAGGAGTGCGTTGACGGGATTTGTTTTAGTTCTGAATCTTGGAAGAGATAGCAGAAAACTTCCCCTTTTCCAGGAGTGCAGAGTGACTGCTGTAAGGTGTGCACAGTCGTCTGTAGAAACTCGAACCTGTGTAAGAATTTTTTGCAAAGTGTGCATAGAGAAAAATGATAACATTAGGAGTGTGAGAGGAATTTCTCTTCGAGAAATCCTTCAAATCCGATTTATCGAAATCCCTGAAATGCAAGGAGTGTGAGGGAAGTCGAAGTCTTCATGAGACCAAGCTCATTAGGGATAACACTTTTCATAAGTGGACGAGATCCAAGAAATGGACTTATAGGAAGGATAAAGGTTGAAGCCCTCGATTCTTTATAAAATATTCTAAGTCAAAAGAAAGCGTAAGCTCAAGGGGGAAAATATGGATCGTCTGATCAGCATCCAGACAATGAGGAGCAAGTGCAGAGGAGGAAAGATATTAGCCATTCAGTCTGAGCACAAAGGAATCGTAGCCACCCGATCAAGGTAAAGTGAACTAATCATAATCTTTGAAATTGCATAGGAGTAGTGGGGTTATGAAATTTTGAGATCATTGGAACCATCCATCAAGGAGGGCACATGGCAGGAGATTAGCATTTTGCTGACTCGCATAGTGGAAAGTTCAAAGGATAGAGTCATGAAGATTCACGAAGGAAAAACTCGCAAAAGGATCACAGTCGCTGATCAAAGAGAGAGAGTGGACCATTGATTTCCCATGGAGATATCAGGATTTCATATATTGAGAGAACGGAGGTGAGAAGTCCTCCAACTTTGCGTAATGTGAAGTCCCAATATGTGGAAAGGAGATCAGGACCGCTCGATCACGAGGGTTGTGGACCATTGATCAAGTGAGATGAACTCGCAAGATCAAGTTTCAGATGGATGAGTAAGCAGACTTCGTGAGAAGAAAAATTGTGAAGTGCTCAAAATATTGGCCCACGGTCATAGTTAAGGGTCACATCGGTGAAGAAGAATAGAGGGGCTAGCACGTACTAGGATCTTGTCGATATTTTGAAGGTCGGGAGAGTTGGGGCGACTCACATGTAGAGACCTGATATGAGAAATTGTGAAACGCCTTTTGAGTTAGGCAAGTGGTCATAGCCATTGTCACAAGAAGGAAGGGACTTAGCCACGAAAGATATAGCATCCAGTTGGTGTGGAAGTTGAACAACACTCAAGAGAGAACCCGTGGGTCTCATACGACCTGTGTACTTGGAGAAAGGACCTGTGTAAGTGGGTTTGGGGTCTAGAAAAGACCTAAAGATTCTATTCGAATCAGTTTCTTGATCAATCCTATACCAGGAGGTCGCACAACCCTTAGGAGAGAAGGGGGTTCTGCATCAAGTGGTATCAGAGCCGAATTTTTTCTTGCAGAAAACAGGCAAAAAAAAAGGAGATAAAATAACTCAAATTTGTACTCTTTGTGTGATAGAAAGTCAACACAATGCCACCAAGGAGACGAGTGGAACCACCTCTAGCCAATCAGGTTGTAGAAAGGGAGGTACGAGAACTTAGTGAAAGATTAGAGGCATTGGAGGCAGTGCAGCGATGAACACCTAATGTTGGAGACATCAATGATGCAGAGAGTGAAGAAGTAGAAGTCAAAGAAGCTACAAGAGAGAATGTTTCCGAAAAACGCTTGCTGAGATTAGTTGTTATATTAGGAGGCAGAGCCAATATAGATTTCCGAATGTATGAAGGAAATTTAAATGCTGAAAAGTTGTTGGATTGGATAAGATCCATGAACAAACACTTCGACTATGAAGATTTCGATGAAGAGAGAAAGGTGAAATAGGCTGTCACTAGGCTAAAAGGGAACACTTCACTGTGGTGAGATGAACTGCAGGTTGAGAAGAGAAGAAAAGGAAAACAAAAGATAAAGAATTGGGACAGAATAGTAGCCAAGCTGAAGGATAAATTCATGCCCAAAGATGATCAGATAAATCTGTTTAGGAAGTTGCAGAACCCGAGACATAAGGGTATGAAAGTTAACAAGTACATCGAGGAGTTTTATAGGCTAAACATCAGAATTGGACAAAGAGAGAAAGATGAGGAAAAAGTTTCCAGATATATAAATGGTCTAAGATATGAAATCCAGGATGAGCTCAAAATCATGTCAGTAAAAACAATGGAGGATGCTTATCAATTTGCACTGAAGGCGGTGGAGAAATTAGAGCTGGAGAGAACTGCACATTCGAAGTCATACAAAGTCTCATGGTTGCAGAAAGGACACTAGGTAATGGTTACTAAACAATGCTTGGATGAATTTAAGATATGAGGATATAGATATGAAATTCTATGTGATGTAATTCCCATGGGTGTATGCCATATTTTGTTTGGAATACCATGGCAGTTTGACAGGAATTTCATTCATGATGGGAAGAAGAATACATACACCTGGAGAAGAATGGTAGAACACACATGTTGTTTCCAATAGAGGAGAAGAAAATGAAAGAGGAATCCAGCATGAGCATACTTCTCATGAGTGGGAAGGAACTCCTGAAAGAAGTCAAGGAAGAACATGAAATGTAGTTTGTTCTAGTGAGGAAACCCAGAGTTATCCTTACAAGTACTTTGATGGATGATTTTCCAGAAGAAGTTCATGAATTGTTGGATAATTTTTTCTGACATAGTGGTGGACGAGATGCCAAACTCATTGCCACCCATCAAAAGCATCAGCCATCATATCGATTTGATACTAGGAGCAATTATGCCAAACAAAGCGACATACAAATTGACAACTCGAGAGAATGAGGAGGTAAAGAAGCAGGTCCATGAATTTTTAGACAAGGGTTCGGTCAGAGAAAGCTTGAGCCCATGCACAATACCAATTGTGTTGATCCCAAAGAAATATGGAGGATGGAGAATGTGTATAGACTCAAGAGCCATCAACAAGATCACCATCAGGTATAGATTTCCTTTACCACAAATGGATGATTTAATGGACTGTTTAAGTGGAGCACATTTATTTTCTAAAATAGATTTGAAAAGTGGATATCACCAGATTAGAATGAGAGAAGGTGATGAGTGGAAAACATCCTTTAATACAAATGAAGGTTTGTACGAGTGGCTTGTTATGCCATTTGGTTTAACAAATGCCTCGAGTACTTTTATGAGGCTGATGAATGAAATACTAAAATATTTCATTAGCAAGTTTGTGGTTGTATATATGGATGATATAATGATCTTTAGCAGGACTAAAGAGGAGAATTTGAGGCACCTGACACTAGTGATGAGGAGACTACAGCAGGAGAAGATGTTGATAAATCTGAAGAAGTCCTCTTTTATGAAGACATAACTGATTTACTTGGGTTTTGTGATCTATTCAAATGAACTGAAGATGGATCTAGAGAAGGTGAAAGAAATCAAAGAATGGACGTCACCAAGGAGTATGTTTGAGGTAAGGAACTTCCATGGATTAGCAAGCTTCTATAGGAAGTTCATCAGAAACTTCAGTGGAATTTGTGGGCCAATCATGGATACAGTGAGGAAGAAGAACAAGTATTTTAAATCGACGGAGGAGGCTGAGAGGAGCTTCAATATACTAAAGGAGAAAATAACACAATGACTAATTATGCTCTTGCCAAATTTTGAAAATACATTTAAGGTGAGATGTGATGCAAGTGGAGTTTCAATTGGATAAGTTTTGAGCCAGGATAATAGACCTGTTGCCTATTTCAGTGAGAAGTTGAATTATACTAAGAGAAAATACTCCACATATGATAAGGAGTTTTATGCCATAATTCAAGCCTTGAAGAAATGGAGACATTAACTTGTCCCACAAGAATTTGTCTTGTATAGCGATAACCAAGATTTACAATTGATAACCAGGCATGAAAAATTGAATTAGAAGCATGAAAAATGGGTTGAGTTTATGCAGAATTCCACTTTTGTCATAAAACATATTGTTGGGAATGTTAACAAAGTTGTTGATGCATTAAGGAGGAGATGTTTGATTCTACAGGAATTTCAGGTGAATACCTTGGGGTTTGAAAAATTAAAGGATATGCATTGTGATGATCCAGATTTCAAGGAAGCATACGAAGCATGTACAAATACTGTGCGGAGAGACAGGAGCCAGTGGACATAGTATATGATTCAAGAGTGATTGTTTTTCAAGGGAAATCAGTTGTGCATACCAAAATGCTCAGTGAGGGATAAACTTTTGAAGAAAAAACATAGTGGAAGGGACACCCAATAGCAGATGCCAGTTGGGAAATTGAAGCTGATATCCAAAAACATGGAAAATCGGTGCAGGATCTCATGGACAAGAGTCCATGAATTTTTGTCAAGGGAAGAATGATGCAGGAGCATCCTTGGAAAGCATGCGGAGAGGACCTCTTAGCGTCTCAGAATTTGTGAGAATCTCAATGCTAGAAGTTATGACAGATATTTTGAAATACGCCTTAACTCAGTGTCGAAAAAAACTTTTGAGGCACGCTTGAACTATCGCGAGCGAAGTGGGAGTTTCCACTTCTGCTCTGGACTGTGACTATACTAGGATAATTGTCAATACAGGTTTTGATGTAGACAAGTAGTCAGAGGGAA
>JASDQU010738923.1:78358-109181 GCA_032191745.1 Picea mariana
CAGTTGTAACCATTTTTACTTTTGAAGGAAGATAATAGAGGAAAATTGACCCAATGCATGGTGTGTACAAATTGACCCAATTCCCTGTTATTGTGCTTTCATGAATGAATGAATGAATTTCGTTATGAGTAGATGGAACTGTGAATGCTAGAATAAGTTTCAATTGTTTCTCTTCTATTGAGTGGTGCAAGGTGTGCACATAGAATGCAAGGAGTGCGTTGATGAGATATCTTTCGGTTTGAAGCTCAGAAGATATAGCATGAAACTTCCCCTTTTCTAGGAGTGCAGAGTGACTACTGCAAGGTGTGCACATACATCCACAGGAACTTGAACTTGTGTAAGAATCTGTTGCAAAGTGTGCACAGAGAAAAAGGAAAAATCCAAGAGGGCGAGAGGAATTTCTCTTCGATAAATCCTTCGGATCTGAGTTATCGAAATATCTAAAACACAAGGAGTGCGTGGGAAGTCAAAGTATTCATGAGACCAAGCTCAGGAGGGATAACACTTTTCATAAGTGTGGACGAGATCCAAGAAACAAACTCGCAAGAAGGATAAAGGTTGAAACCCTTGATTCTTTAGAAAGTCTTCTAAGTGAGAAGAAAGCATAAGCTCAAGGGGGAAAATCTGGATGGTCTGATCAATGTCCAGATGATGAGGAGAAAGTGTAGAGAAGGAAAGATCTTAGCCATTCGGTCTGAGTGAAAAGGAATTTTAGCCACCCAATCAAAAAAAGTTCACTAATGATAAGATTTGAAAGCACACAGGAGGTGCGGGGTTACAAAATTTCGAGATCATCAGAACCATCCATTAAGGAGGGCACGTAGTGGGAGATCAAAATTTTTTTGACTCATAGAGTGGAAAGGTCAAAGGGTATAGTCGTGAGGATTCGCGAAGGGATAACTAGTGAAAGGATCGCAACCATTAAGCGAAGAGAGAGCATGGACCATTGATTTCCCAGGGAGATATCAAGAGTTTAGATATTAGGAGAAGGGAGGAGAGTGGTCCTCCAACTTCGTGAACGTGAAGTCCCGATACACGAAAAGGAGATTAGTACTATTGGATCGCAGGGGTTGTGGATTGTTGATCAAGTGAGTGGAACTCGCAAGTTTGAGTTTCAAAAGGACGAGTAAGCGGACTTCGTGAGATGTGAAATCGCGAAGTGCTCGTAAGATTCATCCATGGTCATAGTGAAGGGTCACATTAATAAAGAATAATAGAGGGGCTAGCACGCACTAGGATCTTGTTGAGATTTCAAAGGTTGGGAGAGTCGAGGCGACTCACATACAGAGACCCGATATGCGAAATCGTGTAATGCCTTTTGAGTTAGGCAAGTGGTCATAGCTATGGTCACAAGAAGGAAGGGACTTAGCTGGGGAGGAGCTAACATCCAGTTGGCGTGAACATTGAACAATGCTAAGGAGAGAACCCACAGGTCTCATATGACCTAGGTACTTGGAGAAAGGACATGTGTTTGTGGGTTTGGGGTCTATCAGAGACCCAAAGAGTCTATTCGACTCAGTTTCTTGATCAATCCTAGATCGAGAGGTTGCGCAACCCTAAGGAGAGAAGGGGGGTCTCCATCATATATCTAAAATTCAAATCAAGAATGAGTTCTATAAAGATAAGAATTTGTTCAAAGTTGGCACCAAGATTATGTGGCCCCTTCGAGATTTTAACTTGAATCAGACACGTGGCATATCAACTAACACTTCCTGCAAATTTAAAATTTCATAATTTTTTTCATGTTTCATTACTAAAAAGTTATATTCATGATCCTACTCGCATCATTGATTGGAACATGGTGCAGGTGGAACCAAAAGACAAGTTCCAAGTGGAACCTCTGTGCATTTTGGACAAGAAAGAAACAAAACATAGCCATCACTTGGGTAAAAGTGCAATGGAAGCACTTTATCCCTGAGGAGGCAACTTGGGAATTGGAAGAATATATGTTGAAATATTATCCAACCCTATTCCAAGAGAGGAATGAACACTAAGGAAAATGTTGTACTCAAGGGGGAGTGTAATGTACCCCAAATTTACCAAATAAAAAAAAATTGTTAGGTGCATTAAAACTCATTGACTCTGCTATAGTAGTTACTAAAAATATGAAGTAAGTAGTTCAGATTAATGGTACAACTACTGTAGTATGTATTTGTAGACTATTGAAAATCATTGTTTATAGACCTGAAGAGATATGTAATATGAATATGGACTGTTAAATATCCTATATGTTCTTTTATAGCACTTGTATAGTTTGAAATTGTAATTCCTTATACATTCATGCAAATCAAGGATCGATAGGAATTTTCTTTATATAAAAACAATATATATATATATATATATATATATATAACCTATAGAAAACATCTAACCATTTCTATCATTTCCTTTGCGTGAATACATAGGTATGTCTACACAGTTATGCACAGGATGTATAACCACATCTAATCATAATAAAAGTATACAATAGCTCAATATTTTTTTGTCTTTTGAGTATCTATATGTATACATTCAATCAAGCATTTATATATATACTAACATCACATAATCCCATCACACTTCTAATAATGGTAATCAACAGAATATTAACTAGAATACAAGTAAAGGTGCTTATCTGAAACTGATGTTCAGACACTAATGGAAGAACCACGTTCCACCCAACTATAGAACATAACAACCAAGTTACTTGCTCTATTCACCCCTATCCTGACCATGAGTCCATAAGGGAGATTTGAAATGATCCTCCTTTGCTATAGTTCTCTTCTAATATCATAAATTCCCTTGCCTCACACTAAACAGTGTTCATAAAATCAAGTAGTATCCCTTATCCAACATACTAAGAAACATCCTGCCTCCTCCATATGTTGTATTTATGTGTATATTGTGCCTAGGTCTTTCCTTCCCTCCTTGGGAATTTTCGCAACTTTACAAATCCCTGATTTTTAGGGGCTACTAGTGGTCAAATCCATCATTTTCCACTTGTAAAAAGCATTCCTAAGGCAACTCAAATATGTTCCCCACTCATGGATTCATGGTCAGTTGTTTTCAACCTCATTGTTCCATTTGTCTTCCAACATTTATTTTATAAACAAGTTTGTCTTTTACATGTGTCACAATACAAAAAGTTAGTTTGGCAAATCAAATCCTTGCCCAATAGTCATAAATAATTAATTACAATAATCAAATTCCAAATTCAGATTTTCCATAAATGGAAAATAATTTCCAAATTGGAATTTTCCAAAAACGAAAATTTATTCCCAAGTACATATAGACTTTAATAATTAATTATTTTTGGGGATATTACATCCTCTCCCCTTAAGTACAACACTGTCCTCAATGTTCATTCGTCTCTCATAATAGGTTTGGATAATATTTCTGCAAATCTTCCTCAAGTTCCCAAGTGGCCTCCTTGGGACTAAAGTGCTTCCATTGCACTTTTACCTGGGCAATGCCTCTATTCCGTAGTATTGTTTCTTTTCTGTCCAGAATGCACAAAGGTTCTTCTTGGAACTCACCTTCTGGTTCCACCTGCACCATGTTCCAATCAATGATGTGAGTAGGATCATGCATATACTTTTTCAACAAAGAAGCATGAGAAACATTGTGAACTTTTAAATTTGCAGGAAGTGCAAGTTGATATGCCAAGGGTCCAATTCAAGATAAGATATCGAAGGGGCCACAAAACCTGGGGGCCAACTTTGAATAGTTTCCTAGCTTTAGAAAGCTTCTCCTTGCTTTGACTTTCAAGTATACATGGTCCCCAACTTGAAATTCCTGGTGTCTCCTTTTTAAATCTGTGTAGATTTTATGTCTATCTTGTGCCTCTTTTAAATTATGTTGTACCTTTCTTACCATTTTATCCATTTCCTAGAGAATTTATGGTCCCATCATCAGTTTGTCATCTGGGTTATCCCAACCAATCTAAGTTGTACATTTTCTTCCATACAATACTTCGAAGGGACTCATCTTAGATGATGTCTGATAGTCATTATTGTATGCAAATTCCACTAAGTCTAGGTATTCCTCCCACTTAGTTGGTTTCATTCTTACAGACATTCATAACATGTCTTCCAAAATCTGATTTGTTTGTTCAGTTTTCCCATTCATTTGTGAATGGTATCTTGTGATGAAATTTAGGTTAGTATCAAACCCTACAAACAATTATTTCCAAAATGTTGACGTAAACTTGACATCTCTATCTGAAATCACCATTTTTAGAATTCCATGCAATCTAAATATTTCCTTCATAAATATTTCAGCAATATTAATTGCTTTATAAGTAGATTTCACAGGTATAAAATGTGCAGACTTGCTAAGTTTATCAATTACTACCATAATCGAGTCATTTTGCTTCTGAGTTTTAGGAAAACCTATGATAAAGTCTAGCGAGATAATCTCCCACTTCCATTCTGGTATAGGCAAAGGCTTTAGCAGGCTGGTTGGATGTTGATTTTTAACCTTCACCTGTTAACTATATAGGTATTTAGATAAGTATTCAACTATTTCAACTTTCATGTTAGGCCAATAAAACAATTTTCTTAAAGCTGTTAGCATTTTCTAGTATCTTGGATGACTAGAATATGGCTTCTTGTGCAATTCACCTAGAATTGTTGACTTTAAATCAGCAGAATCATGTATGTACAACCTGTTTTTGAACCCTAGTAGTCCATTTTTATCCAAACTCAGATCTGTTTTGTCCAATTTTTCTATAGTTCCTTATAAATCTACTACTGTTTTCATGTATTTTTCATCATTACAGCTTGCATATTTTATTCTTTGTTCAATGTCATTTTTTTCTTTGCTAATACTTATCTCAAAAATTCCATTAGTCCTTCTACTTAGGGCATATGCAAATTTGTTTTCTTTTCCCTTGATGTGTCTTACTTCTAAATAGAATTCACTCAAGAAGGTCAGACACCTCACTTGCCTTGCGTTAAGATCTGATTGAATGAATAAGAATTTCACACCACTATTATCGGTTAGCAACATAAATTTCCTTCCCATTAAATAATGTCACCACATTTTTAGCTCATGAATTACAGATGCTAATTCCAAGTCATGTGTGACATAGTTCCATTCATGTTCTTTTAGTTTACATGATTTGTAATAGATGACGTTCCCCTCTTGAGTTAGGACACCTCCCAAGACTTCTTTGCTTGCATCAACGCAAAATGTAAAGTCTTTATTTGGGTCTACTACCCTTAAAATAGGTGTTGTAGTTAACATTTATTTTAGCTTATTAAAGTTGCCTGACATTTTTGTGACCAAGTAAACCTTATTCCTTTTTTCTGTAGAGATGTAATTGGATATGCGATCTTATAGAATCCTTCGATAAATCTGCGGTAGCAATAATTCCCATAAATGATCTGATGTCATCCACATTCTTCGGGATAGGCCATTCCATAATGGATCTTATATTTTCTGGGTCAACTGCAATACCTTCTTTGAATATTACATGTCCTAGGTACTATATTCTTCTTTGGTAGAAGTCGCATTTGTCAAATTTTGCATACAACTTGTGCTTCCTTAAGGTATGCAATACTACTTTCAGATGTTCTTCTTCCATTTTCAAATAAAATAAAATTCCATTGATAAAAACCAAAACAAATTTATCCAAATATTGACTGAATACTATTCATCAAAAACATAAAGGTTGTTGGTGCGTTAGTAAGACCAAATGAAATTACGACAAACTCATAGTGTCGGCATCTCGTTCTAAAAGATGTTTTATTTATATCCTCATCCTTTATTTTGAGTTGGTGATAACTAGACCTTAAATCTAACTTAGATAAAATCTTTGCTCCTCCCACTTGGTCAAACAGGTTGTTAATTCTAGGTATAGGATATTTTTTCTTAGTTGTCATCTTGTTTAATTGTCGATAATCAATACATAATCTTAAAGTTCCATCCTTCTTTTTAACGAAAAGGACCAGTGATCCCCAAGGCAAGACACTTGGTATGATATATTCCTTGTCCAATAGTTCTTGTAGCTAAATTTTCAGCTATTTTAATTCGGGTAAACTCATCCTATAGGGTGCCTTACAGATTGGGGCAGATCCAGGCAGTAGATCGATAGAGAAATCTATCTCTCTTCTTGGAGGCAGTTCTAGTATTTCGTACACAAATACATATCTAAACCCATGCAAGAATATAAAGTCTTATAGACTGGGTTTATATTCCTTTTCTAATAGATTAGTTACTTGAATAGCATAAATTTGACAACCTTTATTCAAGCATTTCTTAAACTGCATGGTTGAAATCTGCCTAACTGAGAGTGGTTTTCTGATGCCTTGTATTGTCCTAACTGTGTTGTTTTCATCTTTGTAAGTAAGTTAATTTTCATATCAGTTCATAATTACTTTATGTTTCTCTAACCAATCCATTCCAATGATTATATGGTAAGATCCCAAAGGTAAAATATTCAAATTTAACTTTGTATTTTGGCCATCTAAATTGAGTTCACATTCATAAATGAAATGTGTTCATTTTCTCTTAGTCCCTATCGCTAATTGTACTAACCAGAACTTAGCATGCTTTACTTTCTTGAGTTTGTTTAAATAAACTAAACCAGGAGTAACATAATGACGCCGACGCACGCTCCCTCCACAACCCGCAGGTCGGAAGGTCCACGTCAGCACAGGATCTTCTCTTTCTCGCTGGCCCAAAGAACTTCTAAAATGACTCTTCTATTTCCCTATCGGGAAATCTGCACCCACAATAATTCTCACGGGATCCCCTCTTTAACACTTTGGGAGATCGGATTTCGCAACTTCGCGAATCCAATGGTCGAGCATTGGTCTCTCGAATCCCCGAAACCTGAAAAAAGTCAACGCTGACCTTTCTTTTCCTTTTCGGGATTTTCCTTATCGCGATTTCAGCGGTCGCGATGTCGAAAAACTTGTCTTTTTGACTCCCAAATCCCAATTTTCCGACACATGAAATGCCGATATGGCGATTCCCCATTCTTCTCCTTCTTCGCGATTTCGGGCTTTTGAATGCCAAAATGCATGGACCTTTTGTCCACAGGATCTCCGATCTTTCAAATCCCGATTCTCTGATGTGACGTCAACTAGAACCACAACGTGGATTTTTTGCCTTTTCGCGTTTTCGTCACTCGTGAAGTCAAAAGACTTCCTCTTCTAATCTACGATGTCCGAGTCCCCAATGTGGGAAATCTCACGACACACGTCCGCTCCCAAATGAACGACTCAAATGTCTTTTCTCTTTCAAGGATTTTGATGTCGAGTGACCAAACTCATGTCCTCGAGATCCCCGATATCCCGAACACTGAATTCTCGATACGAACCCCTTTGGGACTTTCACTTCTATTCGGTTGTGTGAGGTCTTAACTCCCTCGTAACTCCTGATAGGTCTAATGGCTGATGGATTCTCCGCTCGAGATCTGTCGACTCAGATCATACCTCCAAGGAAAACTTGTCCCTTTTCCTTTCTCCCTCAGATGGAGAATTCAGATGCCCTCCTGGCTCTCCGTCTACTTAAGAAAACCCTTGCTGAGTGCTTCCGGGTATTCAGTAACCCTGTGTATATGCTCAATGCCCAACTGGAATAGCCTCTTGGAGAACTCCTCAGAGATTTTGTGTTCTTCTGAACTCAATAGAGCTCCTTCCATGCGCTCTGGCACTTACTCAATGCTCTCCTGGTAGAGTGTCTTCTCATAGAACGTCCAACAGTTCTGTTTTCTTTCTGTTTACTCCATACGCTTGCTCAATTCCCTTCTAGCAGAGCTCTTAGAATCCTTAGTGATTTTGTTTCTTCAACTGTGTTTTCCTCAATAGCCTTGCCTCCAAGGTGTTCAACAACCTTGAGGTCTTCCTCCTGAGTTGTTGATTCCAGTTTATGTGCCCGCAGCATGTCTTTGTCTGAACCCGCAGAATTCAGAAGTGCTTCAGTGCACTGGTATAAAGAGACCGCAGTACTCTATCATGCCCTCCTGATATGAAACCTCAAAGACCTTCACCTGAAATCAAACACACTCCTGCAAATGAAAACCTACAACATACATCTACAACATACAAAAGAACACTCACAGACATTCATTTAACACATAGTCATGTAGGAAAAACTGCTATTTGTATTAAATATGGCAAACGCCTGTATTTACAAGGTGTTCCTGAGCACGGTCTGTAACAAGGTCTCGGCTCTCCTTCTCTTCTGCTCTCTACTTGTAGATTCTAACTCTACCATTCTCTCTCCGCTTACTTCTCCCTTATCACAAAATGAGATCCTAAAATCTCTTTTACCTGAGGGGCTCTTCGAGCTCTTCCCTCCAATCTACCTACCCTATTCAATTACATTGAATGGGTTGTCTAGTCCATAAATCGGATCTAGATTTCAGCCTTACAAACATTAAAGGCCTACTTACTCTAATGCCTACACAAAGGCACGACTTCCTAGCTCAACAACCTACAACATTTAATTACATTCAATTTTAAATCAAAATGAGGACTGCGCCTCTCTTCATCACGTGATTCGAGCTTGCTGACATGGCTGGCTGGATGACATGGAGAGATTCTCCTGCATCATACTCCTCAGCTGTAAAATCCATGAGCTCCTACTCATGAACTTCCCATCTCAGCTATGGAAATCCTCCTGGATCCCAAATCATCCTCTGGAGTTGTTCATCCGCTCCATCTCCCTGCTGCTACTGCTGCTTCTGCTGTTGTGTTGTTGCTTCCTTCTCTCTGCTTAGCCTTTGCTTGCTGACATTTTCTGTTGAATCTAACATCAACTCTCTGATATCCTTGATCACTTCGTCTAGCTGCTCAAATGGCTGGCCCTGTTCATGCAGTCTCCTCAGCTGCAAAATTTTTTGGCACATGGGCAGATCACTGTGATCTCCCATGCTTTCTTCATCAGCTTCCAACTTCACCTGTTGGATGTGCACGCCCTGCACTTTCACCCTTCTCTTCAGGGCTTCAATTCATTCATACAGATCAACCAAACTAATGTTGTCTTCTTCTTTTTCCTCTTCTTCTGCAAACTCCCATGTTGCAGTATTTTTAGTCTCCTGACTGAAAGTATTGAGCCATCCTCGGAATGCTCATCATCCTCTTCTACTTCTTCTACTGTCAACTTCAGTGCTACAACTTCTGTTGTTGTTGCATCTGTAACACAGATTTCTGCCTCCTCCTGGGAAAATGGTAGGAATATCTTGATTCCCCCAATCATCATAAGGCTCCTCAGATTGTCCTCTCGGATGGTGAAAGTTTTTAACTTGTCATCATCTTCATTCACATGGCTTGGAAAAATACATGAATCTTCACTCTCTGTCAGCTGTATCTGCTGATCTAAATCCACTTCTGAGCTCACCTACTCTATCAGCTCCTCCAACTAATTCTGACTCACTTCTGAGTTCATGAGACCCTCAGATAGTCTCATCTACTCATCCCTGCCCATCTGGCAATATGGGATGCTTCCACTACCTTCCTGGAAGTTCTTGAAATCCTGCAGCGACCTCATATCATTGCCCAGCTGGCAATGTGAAATTCCTTGGTTGTCTTCCTGACAATCCGTGAGATCTTCAGTTTATCTCAAATCCTTGCCCACTTGGAAATTTGGAATTTCCTCTCTGCCCTCCTGGCAGTTCCTGAGATCTTCAACTGATCCCATTTCATTGAGATCTCTCCCAGTCTCTGGTTCACATATCTGAACCATTTCTCCAGGTCCATCAAGGTTTTCAACATACCTCAACCATCCTCTTAATAGCCTACGCTGTATTCTAGCCATCAACTCCTTGACTGGCCATTTTACCTTTGTCTTCATCATGGGCCATTCATATACCCATCTTGTCTTGGGGTTCTGCTGCATCCGCAGTTCAAGCTCTTCCATTCTTGCCCTGATGTCGGTAAGTTCTTTCCCCCTTTTGGCTGTACTCAACAGCTCTGTGTTTTTCCTCCCAGCATACCTACGGCCTTCAGTAGCCATGGTGTTGTCTCTATTTTCCTCTTGGCAAATCTGCTACTCACTCCTGCAAACCTAAGTGCTTCAACCTCTTCCTATAGTCCTGCTGACTATCTTCTTGATTGTTGCTTGCCCGCAAACAATCACCACAGAGTTTCAGTACTCTTCTTTCTTCCTTTGCCTTCTCCCTCTGCTTGAAATATACAAACAGAGTTCTCACTCTGATACCACTTGACGCTGACGCACGCTCCCTCCACGACCCGTAGGTCGGAGGGTCCACGTCAGCACATGATCTTCTCTTTCTCGTTGGCCCGAAGAACTTCTAAAATGACTCTTCTATTTCCCTATCGAGAAATCTGCACCCACAACAATTATCATGGGATCCCCTCTTTAACACTTTGGGAGATCGGATTTCACAACTTCGCAAATCCAATCGTAGAGCGTTGGTCTCTCGAATCCTCGAAACCCAAAAACAGTGAACGCTGACCTTTCCTTTCCTTTTCAGGATTTTCCTTATCATGATTTTGGCGGTCGCGATGTCGAAAAACTTGTCTTTTTGACTCCCGAATCTCGATTTGCTGACACACGGAATGTCAATATGGCGATTCCTCGGTCTTCTCCTTCTTCGCGAATTTGGGCTTTTGAATGTCGAAATGCGTGGACCTTTTGTCCATGGGATCTCTGATCTTCTGAATCTTGATTCTCCGACATGACGTCAACTAGACCCACAACGTGGAGTTTTTGCCTTTTCGTGTTTTCGTCACTCGTGAAGTCAAAAGACTTCCTCTTCTAATCTCCGATGTCCAATTCCCCGATGTGGGAAATCTCGCAACACACGTCCGCTCCCAAATGAATGGCTCAGATTTCTTCGCTCTTTCGAGGCTTTTGATGTCGAGTGACCAAACTCATGTACTCGAGATCCCCGATATCCCAAACGCTGAATTCCCAATACGAACACCTTCAGGACTTTCTCTTCTGTTCGGTTGTGTGACGGCTTAACTGCCTCGCAACTCCTGACAGGTCTAATGGCTGACGGATTCTCCGCTCGATATCTGTCAGCTCAGATCATACCTCCAAGGAAAACTTGTCCCTTTTCCTTTTTCCCTCAGATGGAGAATTCAGATGCCCTCTTGGCTCTCCGTCTACTCAAGAAAACTCTTGCTGAGTGCTTCCAGGTATTCAGTAACCCTGTGTATATGCTCAATGCCCACCTGTCATAGCCTCTTACAGAACTCCTAAGAGATTATGTGTTCTTTTGAACTCAATAGAGTTCCTTCCATGTGCTCTGACACTTACTCAATGCTCTCCTGGTAGAGTGTCTTCTCACAAAACATCCAGCAGTTCTGTTTTCTTTCTGTTTACTCCATCCACCTGCTCAATGCCCTTCTAGCAGAGCTCTCAGAATCCTTAGTGATTATGTTTCTTCAACTGTGTTTTTCTCAACAACCTTGCCTCCAAGGTGTTCAACAACCTTGAGGTCTTCCTCCTGAGTTGTTGATTCCAGTTTATGTGCCTGTAGCACGTCTTTGTCTGAACTCGCAAAATTCAGAAGTGCTTCAGTGCACTGGTATTCAGAGACCGTAGTACTCTGTCATGCCCTCCTGACATGAAACCTCAAAGACCTTCACCTGAAATTAGACACACTCCTACAAATGAAAACCTATAGCATACATCTACAACATACAAAAGAACACTCACAGACATTCATTTAACACATAGTCATGCAGGAAAAAATGCTATTTATATTAAATATGGCAAATGCCTGTATTTACAAGGTGTTCCTGAGCACGACCTGTAACAAGGCCTCGACTCTTCTTCTCTTCTTCTCTCTACTCGCAGATTCTAACTCTACCATGCTCTCTCCGCTTACTTCTCCCTTCTCACAAAATGAGATCCTAAAATCTCTTTTACCTGAGGGGCTCTTTGAGCTCTTCCCTCCAATCTACCTACCCTATTCAATTACATTAAATGGTCTGTCTAGTCCACAAATTGGATCTAGATTTCAACCTTACAAACATTAAAGGCCTACTTACTTTAATGCCTGCACAAAGGCATGGCTTCCCAGCTCAACAGCCTACAACATTTAATTACATTCAATTTTAAATCAAAATGAGGACTGCGCCTCTCTTCATCACGCGATTTGAATTCGCTGACGTGGCTGGTTGGCTGGCTGGATGACATGGAGAGATGCTCCTGCATCACATAACTCAGACTAGCTCCTAGGTCAATTAAAATAGAAATGTGATTATCATGAATTTTACCTTCAACCTCCACGATAGTGGATTTATGAACACCTTGTCTACCATCTACAACTGCATTAATTCTTTGCACGTTTTTTCCCACATCTCCCACTGTAGAGGCTTCTTGCAGGTTATGGAATGTGGTCCTTATTGCGGAAGTTAAACATGGACAATTCCTCCTTAAGTGACACTCTCCACACTCCCAACACTTTAATGGTTCCCTGGGGTTGTCCCCAACTTTCTTGATTCCCATATTAACTAGTCTACCACTCCCTTGGGCATTCTGGTAGTTAGAATGAAAATATTTCTTCTAGAAGTTCTTTTTCATATTCCGAAAAGGGGTTGGTTGGAATCCTTTCTTTTTCTGATTCATTCTATCCTGTTTCTTATCCTTCCATGCCCTGGTAATTTTAGACCTATGTTCATACTGATCATAGCACATTCGATCCTTTCTAAAAACTTCACTTAAAGTTTTGGGATTTTCGAATTCAATTTTTTTCTTGTATGACTGTGGCAGAAAGCTTAAGAACTGTTGTATTTTAACTTTGTCTTCTTTGATGTATGGCACAAATCTCAATAATTCAAGAAATTTATTTATCAGATCGTCCATGGTCATGTTTCCGAGTCTTAGCTCATAAAATTCCTTAGTATTTCTTTCTTAATAGTTTTTTGATAAATATTGGTTCTTAAAGTATTTCTTGAAATCCGACCATTCCATCTGTTTCTCTTTTAATCCTTCGTCCAATTTCAGGTCTTGCCACCAGATACTCGCCTTTCCCTTCAAGTTGTAAATGGCCATTCAGAATTTCATGTTACTAGAATAATTATAAATCTATAAGTATTTATTTAATCCAGTAGCCATGCTTCAACCTCTTCACCCATCCTGGATTCTCTGTCAAAGGTGGATGGCTTGATATTCTTGAATTCACCTTCTAGGTGATCCACCTATTTCATTTTCTTCCTATAGTTGTTTTGTTTTCTGCTTCTTGTGTGACTTCAGAAGAACTGTTCTCATTTTGTGTTTCGGGACCATAATTTTTAGAGGCTCTTATGCTGACTTCTTCCTCCTTGTCGTTGTCTTTTGGACTCTTCTTTGTTACTATGTTTCACATCAACACTTCATTTATTTCTTGCTAGTCTTTGTGGGCCTTGTTTTAGTTTTTCGTTATCTACCTTGAACACTTGTAGCTCTACAATAAGGTTTCTCATTGTTTCTAGAACCTGGGTGGCTGAACTTCCTTCACTATTTTTTCCATTTTCTTTAGGAGGTCCTTGATCGAGATTCTCTTCAAGTCTGATATCCTCTTCATTCTTTGCCGTCATTATCACAAGAAACCAATTTTTTTTGTTTGTAACAATAAGCATTTTGTTAGTTTTTTCTTTTAACAGAAAAAAAAAATGAACTAAACTAATTTGGCCTTGCCTTGAGGTCCAAGTGCTGTAACCTTCAACTCTGATACCATATGTAATGTACCCCAAATTTACCAAATGAATTTTTTTTGTTAGGTGCATTAAAACTCATTGACTCTGCAATACTTAATCAAGCATAACTCTATTATCGCCTCTATTGGAATTACGACATGTACCTCATTGTAATGGAAAGTGACTGAAACCAAGATGGTTATCTTATCTAAGTGAAGTCGTGCTATTAACAAATTTTAGTGCATACAAAATTGTGAATAATAGGCTAGCAGTTTGGTCTACTCACACTATTTATGTCATCCAATAATATGAGCTTGTATTTCTTATTGTATCCCTTTAGCATGATAACATATATAATGTAACCTGGATACTAATACGATCACTATATATCTATATAAGTTGTCTACATAATGACCCAACATATATATATATATATATATATATATACCTTAACACATACCAAGTGTAACCATTGTATAGAAATCCTATTATTTACCCATATGTAACCCCACATATGGTGGTCTTAACATATACCAAATATACATGCATATGTGATTATTTGATCTAGCACTCGACATGAACTTCATTTGTATATATATATATATGAATATATATATTACCTATTATAGATATCATAGGTCATGTGAATCGTTACATGTTACACAATTTGTGATCCGTTACGTTACAAGTGACTTTTGTTATAATGTAATGCATATCCTAACACATTAATACAGTTGTCATGTGCTCATGTGTTATTGTCACTAATGAACGGGTGCTTATTACAACACCAAAAAAGACGCATCACACACCATATGAAACTAGTTCTATAGTGGTTCCACGTCTACCCTATACCTAGCTGTGTTAACCCTACCTAACGCATGTCATCTCACAGCATTGAATACATTTTGGAAACCATGTTAATGGTTGTTTCATGTCTATATGAAACACATTTACCATTGGTTACTACAATTAATAGGGGTATGTATCGTACCAGAAAGTTTAGGTAGCCGTAGCCAATGTGGGCTTTCCATATCCATTTAATAACGTGGATTATAGTACTGTAAATTCCTGTCACATATTACTCTATGTTTTTCATTGTGTTCAAGGTTATTCCCTTCACTTCTCTTATGGCTTCATGAAACTTCCTCTAGCTGTGTGCGATTTTGGTCTCTTTGCATACCCTTGTGGCTCCATTCTTGTGGAAGGCTGAGAACTTGGAGAATAGAACCTTGGCCTTGGTAAATGAATAAAGAAAATGAAACCAGGCAGTTTCCTCTCTACGCAAGGTAATACTGAACTACTTCCTTCATAATTTTGGTAACTTTCATAGAAAAACTCGTTTGGGAACCATTGGGGTTAGGAATGCTTGTTATCTCTCCTTTATGGGTATTCCTTCCAATTTTCCACAATGGTTTGAATCTTGAGTGTCCCTTTTGCATTTTCTTTCCTTATTGTGTGACACTATTGGTAGTTATTATTTACGCATGTAAATTTGCTTATTAGTTGTGGGGAATCTCGAATTCTATGCACTTTGTTAAAGGGTTAACCCTGAAATCTTGTAAATTTGTCCCTGAAACTATTAATGTTTTGGGTGTGTTTGCAGATGTACCTTGTGTAAGAAAAATATCCAGTTTAAAGGAGTTCTACCCTGTATAAATTTATGTTACCACATTGTGTATCTTGCGCTCTATGCAAATAGAAAAAATAGACTTATGTATAGGCTAATATTTCCATGGATTTTAGATTCAGTCTATTTTATTTTCGTTATCATTCTGAATAAAATCATGAATACATTCACCTATAGGTATGGTGACAACCCTCTAATGCATTTTGTATCTTTCACTCTGAGCGTGTGGTGAACAGTGGTCAAGTTAACTTAACCCTTTTCTTATAAATCAACACTCGGTGTCTGTATAAGAATTTTGTAACGACCCTCTGTGTATTAATTTCACTTATAACTTATACAACATAAATTCTTATATAAACTTCATTCCTAAATCTTTGTTCTTGAATCTGTTTTTTTATATAGAAAATCTAGATTTCTTCCATGTAAATGAAGTAGTATGGTGAAATATTTCCCATACCTTGTCTAAATATTTTCTATTTGAAAAGATTGTCTACTATGGAAAGATTGTTGTTTCATTATGTGCATTCATCCTATTTTAATACTCCGTTTATGCATAAGATTAACTTCTGGGTTTTATATAGCATACGCGTATACAAACCCTGCAATGTCGACCCTCTGTCCGAGAATTTGCATTCTCGAATTCCTATAGGGAACCCGTATTGGTGCCATCCATCCCTATTGCATAGATTTCACTGTATTTTTTTTTAATAAATCATTGATAAAATCTAGACTAAACCAGATAAAAGGTTAGACAAAATCGTATTCTGAATATGTTCTTTTCTGTTCATT
The DNA here is from genome assembly GCA_032191745.1 of Picea mariana. Taxonomy (NCBI): domain Eukaryota; kingdom Viridiplantae; phylum Streptophyta; class Pinopsida; order Pinales; family Pinaceae; genus Picea; species Picea mariana. Next base: position 94,358 of record JASDQU010738923.1, read on the forward strand.
TGATTTGCTCGTGGAAAAAAATCGTGAATTAGGTTTTGTATAATTTACACGGGCAAAGTTTACCCTCTATGTTGTTTTTATATAACCTATAGAAAAAATCTAACCATTTCTATAGTTTCCTTTGCGTGAATACATATGTATGTCTACACAGTTATGCACAGGATGTATAACCACATTTAATCATAATAGAAGTATACAATAGCTCTATATTTTTATTTCATATGAGTATCTATATGTATAAATTCAGTCAAGCATTTATATATATACTAACATCACATAATCCCATCACACTTCTAACAATGGTAATCAACAAAACATTAACCAAAATACAAGTAAAGGTCCTTATCTGAAGCTGATGTTGGGACACAAATGGAGCAACCATGTTTCACCCAACCATAGAATAGAACAACTAAGTTACTTGCTCCATTCACCCTAGCCTGACCATGAGTCCATAAGGGTGAATTGAAATGATCCTCCTTTGCTACAGTTCTCTTGTATAGGTCATAAATTCCCTTCCCTCACATTAAACATTTTTCATAATAGCAAGTACTATCCCTTCTCGAACATACTAAGCAACATACTGCCTCTTCCATATGTTGCATTTATGTGCATCTTGTGCCTAGGTCTTTCCTTCCCTCCTTGGGAATTTTCACATCTTTACAAATCCCTAATTTTTAGGGTCTGCTAGTGGTCAAATTCCTCATTTTCCATTTGTAAAAATCAGCCCTGAGGCAACTCAAATCTGTTCCCCACTCATGGAGTCATGGTCAGTTGTTTTCAACCTAGTTGTTCCATTTGCCTTCCAACATTTATTTTATAAAATGGTGTTTCTTTTACATGCGTCATAATCAAAAAAGTTAGTTGGGAAAATCAAATCATTTCCCAACAATCATAAATAATTAATTACAATAATCAAATTCCAAATTCGGATTTGCCATAAATGGCAAATAATTTCCAAATTCGAAATTTCCAAAAATGGGAATTTATTCCCAAGTACATACATAATTTAATAATTAATTATTTTTGGGGATATTACAGGGAGAGGATGTGATATCCTCAAATTTTATACAATTAATTTTATGTTGAATTTTGAAAATAAATTTATGTTTTTGGAAAGTTTGAATTTTGAAACTATTGTCCAATTATGGAAAATCTGAATTTGGGATTTTTGATTTATGTAATTAATTATTTGATTATTGTTAGGAAAATATTTGACTTTCCCAACTATCCTGTTTTATTAGACACATGCATGAGACAATTTTTTTAATAAATTTAATGATGGAAGACAAATCAAACAACCAGGTTAAAAATAGTTCACCATGACTCCATGAGTGGGGAACGGGTTTGAGTTACCTCAAGAATGATTTTTATGAGTGGAAGAAGTGGAATTTGACCACTAGTAGTCCCTAAAAATCAGGGATTTGTAAATCTATAAATTTCCCGAAGGAGGGGCTGAAAGACCTAGGCACAAGAATGTAGATATATATACAACATATGTGGGAGGCAGTACACTTCTTAATTTCTTGGGAACAAAGAACTATTTTTTGTTATGAACACTATTAGTGTGAGGCAAAGTATTTTTTGATCTGTTGATGGTGACTATATCTAAGGAGGATCATTCATTTTTCCTTTATGCACTCATGATCAGGCTAGGGGGTGACGAGGACAAGTGATCTTGATTGTTTTGTTCTATGGTTGGGTGGAACGTGGTTGTTCCATTTGTGTTCCAACATCAGTTTTCAGATATGTATCTCAACTTGTATTCCTTTTTCAATCTTATATTTATGGTTTTATTTTTTAGGAATATGTTTACTGTGTATAGAGAAGTGAAATTAGTTCTTAAGGGATTATATAACCATGTTATACTATGGCTTATCATAATTAAATGATATTGGAAATATTGTTTATTTGAAATATGATGGTTATACATATATATTTAACTATGTGTGTGTGTGTGTGCACATACATAAAGAAATAGTAGAACTATGTCTATGTTCCTATTGGCCATTGAATATATGTATTTTGAATTGCTATTCAAATCTATATATAGACAAAACATTGTAGAGAATAAATAGAAAGAATAACAGTTAGAATACATTTTTTATTTTGTATATATTACCACAGAAAGATAGTGATATAATAGAATTCAATTTTTCTTGCAAAAGTAACCATTGTATTCAATTGATCATTGTTCAAAACATTACAGTTGGAGTACCATAGACCAAAAACTCCACAACCTCTTGTACTGTAAACAAAGAGGAAGTTTACACATAATTTGTATGTAACCGAAGTTAATGTGTGCATAGGTCGGTCAAGGAAGGACATGGAACTCAAATACCTTTTGTGGTAAAATGATTCCTTCACCTAAGTGCATTGATCTTCCCAATCTGCAACAGAAGTAATGCGAGGGTTTAATAACTTTTCTAGCATTTATGTTCTTATGAAAATAAATAAAAAATAAATCAAGGACACAACTTATCTTGAGTCCCGATGAAAATTAGATCTCCTTTTCTCTTTGTGAGGTAGTCTATCCATGATCCAAGAGGAGGAAGAGTGGACTCGTAACCAACTGATGGGTACCCTCACAAAGAAGAAGGGCCCCATCATTAATTTTTGTATCCATATATAAACTTTCAAATAAGCAATTTAAAGAAAAGAATGATGGTAAATAAAATCTTTGTAGTTTCAGTGTCCTTGTACATATTCTCTAAAAATACTAAATATCTAAATATAGAGAATAGATTTTTAGAAGAAAACACATAAATGTAATCATTAATGGAAACATATTTTTTTACAGAGCAGAAGCAACAACAAGTCACTTTCCTCCTTACGGAAGTAGAACAATAATAATAAAGGCTATGGGCGAATTATAGAATTTTTCTTCAAAAATAAACTTGAACTTCGAGCAAAGTCCTGTTCAGATATGGAAGGAATTTCATGGTCATGAGGGTAAAAACCCTATCCTATATAAAAAATTTACGGAAAAAAACTTATTTTCTTTTATTTTACACAGACTGAAAATTAATGATGGCAGAGGTAACAACCGTAAAGTATTCTCTCCTTGATTAACCTAGATTATCAGATAAATAATTATGTTAAGGAAATAAGTATCCGAAGAAATATTACAGAGGTAAACATTAACCTTTAAACAATGGTAATCTATCCACGGGTATTGGGTTGGAGAAATATGATAACTAGTGATTACGTTTAAGAATATTTTGCATGCGAATTAAACATACTGAAGCTCATACACAAAGTCTTCACGGACTACAACTAGGTCCGAAGTTTTTCTGAAAATGTATGACTACATTCTTCATCAACCCTCACCCAGGGCTCGTGATTCACGATGCCTCCTAGGACATTAACCCGAGAGAAGGCTACGGATCTATCTCACCTTGTGTTGACCAAAACCGCTCAAGTAAAGGGTTCAAAGAATGCAATGCATATTACCAAGAACTTATACTTCAGAGAAGCATGATACATAGATGGAGGACAAATTTCACAAAGAATGAACATTTTTAACACACACACACACACACACACACACACATATATTGACCCACAAAGACTTTTTTTATACACAGAAACTGTTCCACATAGAATGCAATATATATTACCAAAAAATTATACAGAGGAAGTATTCCACAACGAATGTAGTATAATTTACCAAGACTTATGCTACAAAGAAGGATGATACATATACCGAGGAAGCATTCCACATAGAATGCAATATATGTTACCAAAAAAACTTATGCTACAAAGAAGCACAATACATAAAAGGAGAAAGCATTCCACAGAGAACACAATATATTACTAAAATATTATTCTACAAAGAAGCATGATGCATAGACAAAAGAGATACTTCACCGAGAATAAGCATGGAAATTATAGGTATATATATAAATAAATTGACTCACAGGGACATTCTTTTATACACATAAATTTTTACAAAGAACGCTAGGAGATAAGTCCACAAGATGCGTACTGTATTTGCAAATAAACTAATGGATAGGGTGCTTATACCTAGGGTATTATCTCACAGAAAACACACACTACTTGGACATAAATTAATTTTAGCAAGAAGGAATTCACACAGAGAAACACTGTAAATCAAAACCCTAAAAAATAGAAGAACCCCTACAAAAATTGTCAAAGAAGGGTATAGAGTACTCACCATTCCTATGGATATCCATCACAGAGCCGAAGGCCATGACATAGATGAACACCATACAAGAGTTGAAGGCCACAAAAGAGTCAAATATCGTAGCAGAGTCGAATTCCAGTGTTGGACGCGAGGGTAAACAAAGAAATGACCAAGCAAAATGAGACCCAAGAGATTAGTTACAAAAGAGTAATGGCACCTTGAATATCTCAGTGATGGGAGGAACGTCAAGTACGCCACCCCACTCCTTTCCATGTGGGTTGTCTGGAGTGTCGAATCTGTAGTGGGTGGTTCATACAGTGACAGGCCTAGAGATTACTAGGATGGTCAATCTGCCATTAATGGATGTGCCTTTTTTTTAATTCCAATACCAAACGTCAGTTGAGGTTCATATCTAACCTGGCTTCTACCTTTACTTTCATTTCAAACTCTTTTAAATGGTGAGTGGACATGTAACCCAATGTCAAATTAGTAATAACTTACCATGGTATAACTTCATGCTTAGACTATATAACATGTTGTATGTTACTCTAACTTACTACTATGGAACGTGCTTAGTAGGGGGTCGATTGTACCCTAGCACATGGACTATGATCTATAATGGTAAACATAGTATAATCATAGCCCTTAATACAAGTCTCAACTTATTTAATATGGATGTTTATGAATATCATAGGTTATATGAGTGGGAACGTGATATTGTTATAATTTTTTAGTAAGGTTAGTATGGGTTCGATGAAAACCCCAACATTGTTTTGTATTCAAACTTTATAACATTAATCAAAGTTAGAAACTTGAATGCAGTAGCAAGAAGACTAGATCTCAAGTAAAACAAGTGAGATGACTATGGTATGTTTTCATGGATAGTAGCAGTAAGTTATCATTGTGTACTAAACCTTGTACATGAGGTTAATCTAGTAGAGAAACAATTGTATGTGCATAAATAGTGACATAAATTTATAAAGAGTATTTCAAATGTCACGGTAGATTCGATAATTTATAGTTGTTTTCCCCTAATCAAAAAAAATTATTTTTAGTGAAATTTGGGGTATGTTACAGTTATTATGAAAGTAAAACCAAGGAATTTTACGAACTTCAATTAGGAAAAATGGCCATGGATGATCTGATAAATAAATTCCTAGCTTTGTTGAGGTTTGTACCGTACATCAAAAAAGACAAGGTAAAAATAAAAAGGTTCTTACGTTTTCTACCACATTCTTACAAGGACATAATTGAATTTGACAATCTTAAGTATTTAGATGAAGTATTTAGAAAGCCTCGAATGTTCTATGATCAATACAAACAAAGATCTGAAATTCCTAGTGCATGGAAAGACAAGAAACCAGATAAAATGAGCCAATGTAAGAAAGGCTTCCAACTGGCTCCTTCCCGTAACATGGAAAAAGGTTTTCAAAGGAAGGACTATCACTCTAATACAAAAATTACCCAAGGGGGAAGTAAACTAATTAATGTGGGAGTGTGGAGAAAGTTGGGGATAGCCCGAGAGAACCATTGAAATGTTGGGAGTGTGGAGAACCCCACCTGAGGAGAAATGGTTCATTCTTAAATCCCACAATGAGAATTTCAGTCCATAACCTTCAAGAGGCTTCAATAGTTGGAGAAATTGGTAGAAGTGTGCATAAAATCAATGAAACTTTGGATGGAAGACAGGAAGAGCATAAATCCACTATTGTGGAAGTTGAAGGTAAAATTCATTTCCACAATTTTTCTATACTAATTGACCCAGGATCTAGTCTGAGTTATATTAATCCAACTTTAGTAGAATTAAACAAGTTAAATAAGGTAAATCATGTTAAATCTTGGTTAGTACAACTACCAAGGGGACCAAAAGAAAGGTAACATATTTTATTTCTGATTGTGAACTCAACATGGATGGTCAAAGTACAATGTTAAATCTGAACATATTGCTTTTGGGATCTTACGATATAATTATTGGAATGGAATGGTTAGAGAAACATAAAGTGATATTAAATTGTTACGAAAACATGTTTGTGTATAAAGATGAAAATAATACAACAAGAACAATATAAGGAATCAAAAAAACAGTTTATGTTAGGCAAATATCAATAATGAGACTTAAAAAATGTATGAACAAAGGTTGCCAAGTATATGTTGTTCAAGTAACTAATATCATAGGGGAAGAAAGAAAACCAAGTTTAGAAGACATTACAGTCCCACATGGGTTCATAGACGTATTTGTAGATGAAATACCGAAACTACCTCCAAGGAGAGAGATAGATTTCTCTATTGATATACTACCTGGATCTACCCAGGTGTCCAAGGAACCTTATAGAATGAGTCTACCTGAATTAATAGAACTAAAAATTCAGTTACAAGAATTGTCAGTTAAGGAATATATCAGACCAAGTGTTTCACCTTGGGGAGCACCAGTGTTATTTGTAAAAAAGAAAGATGGAACTTTGAGACTATGTATTGACTATCGACAACTAAATAAAATGACGATTAATAATAAGTATCCTTTACCTAGGATTAATGACCTCTTTGACCAGGTTGGAGGAGAAAATGTATTCTCTAAGTTAGATTTAAGGTCTGGTTACCACCAAGTCGGGATAAAGGACGAAGATATAAATAAAACAACATTTATAACATGTTATGAACACTATGTATTTGTACTGATCATGTTCGGGCTTACTAATGCACCTGCCACCTTTATGTGCTTGATGAATAGTATATTCAACCAATATATGGATAAATTTGTATCAGTTTTTATTGATGAAATTTTAGTTTATTCAAAAACTAAAGAAGAACATGAAGAGCATCTGAAAGTAGTACTACATTTTTTAAGAGAACATAAGTTATATGTTAAATTTGATAAGCATGATTTCTACCAAAGAAAGATACAATATTGAGTGCACGTAATATCATAATATGGTATTGCGGCGGATCCAAAAAAGATTAAATCCATTATGGAATGGCCTATTTTTTGGATCATGTTGTCATTGATGCCAATGGTTTGATTGATTGATGTCATTTATTGATGTAAAGTGATTGATTGATGCCAAAGGATTTATTGATTGATGACTGATGTCAAATGTAATATGTATTGTCCTTGATGAGATTAGATAGATGTCAGGTATATGATGCATATGATGTCATGCATAGATGAAGATGGATCAATACGTTGTCATTGATACATGATGCAAAGATGAAGATGGTTCAATGTGGTTAGATTGATAATTATATTCTTATCATGGTTGATAAGGTGCACAAATGGATGAACTCCAAAGTGTTCCCCTTATGGTGAAATCCCTCACGGGAAGACACTTTACGGTTGAGTTATCCTAGAAGAATGGTTGGAGGAACCATGCTTGAGTGTGGAATAATAAGATTAATATTAGTGAATTTGTCAGTGAAACTATTCTATATCGATAGTGCTTTTCATTCCATTTCCAGTGGTATGTGGAACATCACATAACTCCTCACGTTTAGAGAGTTATGGCCATGAGAAGTTAGAGAACTCAGGTTTGCATAATGAACCCAAGTTTGTTTGATGTATAATGGTATGAGTTTTGATATATTTTCAGGTAAGACTATTTTATATGGATAGTACATGTCATTCCATTTATGGTGGTATGTGGAACGTCACATACCTCCTCACAGTTTGAGAATTATGGCATTACAAAGTTGGAGGACCCTCATGTGTTTTCTTGAAGCCCCAAAAGGTCAAATAAGTCAAAGAGATTGCAAAGAAGAAATTATTATTTAAATGATAAATTAAAATGACAAAGTCAAGAAGGATTACTTAAATAATAAATTGAAGTGACAAAATCAAAGAAGATTATTTAAATGATAAAGTGAGGTGACAAAGTCAAGGAGGAATATTTAAATGATAAAGTAATGGAGAAATTTCTAATTATGGAAAGTGGTTAACCCTAAAAATGAGGAAAATAGGTTAAGTGACATATAAATAGGTTAAGTGACCTAGAAATGGGTTAAGTGACCTAGAAGATGGAGAGTATAAATAAGAGGTAAGGCTCTCTCATTTTAAATCAAACTTGATCATATTGAAGATATATAGGTGACTGAGGTAACCAAAGGATATATAAGACCAATTTTAGAGGGAAGGTGAAGAAAAGAGGGCCGAAATTCAAGGGAGGATAAATTCTTTTGATGATGCTTTCTAAGGTATGTTATTTACAGGTCTCACCATTTTCGCAATAACTTTTTTTCTATAATGATTCAGACCGTGATATTTATATGAAATTGAGGAAGCATATCCAAGTATCTGTGGTATAAAATTGATCTTGTGGTTCATTGTATTTGTGGAGATACGCTCCGTGAAAAGTAGGGTTTGTGGCTAGTCTTGAAACTAGTATAAAACATGTGTTTCGGGTAAAATCATCATAACTTCTTCATAACAGATCCAAATTTAGTAAGAAAAAATGTGTTGGTTAGAGTACAATCTGTAGTATGCTTTGTAATAGTTTTAGATCAATTTAACAAATATTTCATTCGGGGAATGCTCTACAAGGTAGCTCTCTAGAATAAGCCAAAATTCAACAAGGTATCCCATTTTTTCTATAACTCATTTTATGAGAGGTTCCAAGTAGTGACACCTGGATAAATTTCATAAAACACACTGAGGAACATTGTGTATCAGTTTTAGATCTTCATTCATTATAGGTACATAGTTATGATTATTTCAGGTTAGGGTTGTTGACTAATCCAAAACTAGTCATGGTTGATACAAGCAATTGATGAGTTGGCACATACATGAGGTGTATAGTTGATGAGTCATTGTTTATGAATAGTTGAAACATGATTGGTATATACTTGGTACATTGTTGGATGCACTTTTTTATGGTATAGGTTGATTATAGGTTGTTTGGTACATGTTGGTGCATGGTTGATGCACTTGTTTATGATACAGATTGATAATTGTTGATGATTGTTTCCTCATCTTAGTTGGTGCCAAGGGTGTAATATGAGTCTTGCATTATAGATATGGTGATCTTGTAGAGTTGTACTCTATTCAGTTGTTGCTGAAAAACCCCAAGGATTGTAGTCCATAATAAAAAGAAATTTGTACATACATCTCGTGTTCTTTGTGTTCCTTGTGGTGATGACTTGTTGATGTTATGTTTATGATATGTGTTCACATCTAACTGGTTTTAAATGACACCAATGAGTAATGAGTTAATGGTGATTGTTAACTAAGGATTTTTGTGTAAGAGGGAAGTTTTGGGAAAAGAGCCTTACACTGTTCACCCCACCCCCCCGCCCCTCAGTGTAGTCAGTGTGCCCAACAATTGGTATCAGAGCGGGCCTTCACTATAAACCTTAACAAGCTTGGAGGAGATCCATGGACACACAAATGGATGATGAAGTTCCAATCCTTGATGAGGAAAACTATTCTACTTGAAGAATAGATATGAGAGTACATTTGAAGGAAATGGGAGTAGGCATTTTGAAGGCATCCATTGGTGGATCAGTTTCCATGAAGAACAAGTCAAAGTTTTCATATCAAAGGGAAGGAAAGAAGAATGATTCATTGGCTCTCAAGACCATTCTTAGTGGACTCTCAAGCCCTATCAAAGAGAGCATGGGACAATGCACTTCCTCCAAGGATCTATTGCTAAAGCTAGAGAAGAAATATCAAAGCAAGAAAGAAGATATTGAAGACCAATCCATCAAGATCATCAAAGGTAAAGAATCTCCAAAAATTCTTGATTGCATTATTTCTAAATGTAAGGTTGAAAACATTTCAAATGAAGACAAAGAATAAAGTGATGATAGCACAAAGGAAAATCTTGAGGACATTTCAAATGAAGGCAAAGAATCATGTGATGATGTTGGAAAAAAGGAAGATCTTTAAGACATTTAAAATGAAGGTAAAGAAATATCAAAGACCCTTGATTTCAATATTTCAAAAGATGATGATGTTGAATTTTTCTCTACAAGTGCAGAAGAAAATATAGAGATAATTTATATAGAGTTTCATAGTAGTTATCTCATGGAGAGAATAGAAGAAAATATATTAGAACTTCAAAATAAATTTGAAGATGGTTTATATGAATATAGAAATGACCATTATTATACAGACTATATCTATCTTTCGGATAACACTAAAAATTTGCTTAAGAAGAGTCAAAGGCACATCTTGAAGTTAAGGGAAATTCTCAAGGAACAAGAAGAGAGTAATAAGACTCAATTAGAAGAAAAGGAAGAAGAGATCACAAGAATAAGGAATGAAAAGGATGATAAGAAGGTAGATGATGAGAATATCAAAAGTCTTGAAACTATTTTCCATATCAAGACCCAAATTGAAGAAGCCAAAAGGATAGCGAAACTATTGAAGAATCAAATAAATGAAAAGGAAGATTCATGTCATAAGTTAGAAGATGAAGTTGTTGATCTTAAAAATAAAGTAGAGAAGTCAAATAAATTCTTGAATAGCTCACAAATATTGAATGAGATCTTGGAAAGCCAAAGATCACCAAATGATAAATCAGGTCTTGAATACAAGAAAGAAGCTACACATGATGAACAAAACACCTCAAAGAAGCATGAGGTAAATCCATCAAAGGATGAAGACAATGTTTCAAATCAACCAGGAAAAGAAAATTTCAAAAGAAAAAAGAAAGGATGACATCAAGAAGATATCTTTGGGACACCAAAGCAAAGGTATGAAAGTATTTTTGATGGGCATCGTTATTCATGTAGTAAATATGGTGACAAATATTTTGAATGTAGAGAATATGAAAGGAGATATAATGGAAGACTTTATAACACCATAAGGTGTTGGATATGTGATCAAGTAGGACACATTGTTGTTCACTGCAACCCCATGAGATGCTATAGTTGTAGTGGATTTCACCACAAATCCCAGGATTGCTAGAACACAAGAAAAAATTCCATGATGAGGAATTCACATAGCATGGCTAAAAGAAGGAATAAAGTAAGGAAAGGAGACATATTTGAAAATATGGATGCTCAAAGCTCAAGTTTTGAGAATTAGGGACACCTTCAGAAGTGGGTGAAGAAGACTGAGCAGCCATAATAGAGTGGAAGCCTTAAGGGAATCTCTAGTAAGTCATCTAGTGAAGCATACATGGGTGACTTCGGTATCAATCGCGTACATATGCAGACTGGCCTTGAATAGGTCATGTACATACGCGAGCTGTTGTGCAATAGACCACATATATGTGCTAAAGCCTTGGGAAAAAGGCAATGCACTTGGGTTGCAGCTTGATGTGATAGTATAACTCTGTGTTGCAGGGTCTAACTTGGTTTGTTGCAAGTTCTAACACTGTTTGTTGCAGGTTTTCATGATCTTATATTGATTTATGCAAAGTGATGATAAAAATTAATTAAAGACCATCTTGGATGCATGACACTAACCCATGAGTGTGGATTGAGGCATTTTTTGTTAAAGAACAATGTTGGTTATTGCACTGAAATTATGGCACCTTGGTTATATGATGATGATGCTAGCTAGAGATCCAATTGATCTATTGAAGAATACTATTAGTACATTGGTAGAGGAACCTACTAGAAGTTTTGATTGGCACATATTTTATGGTGGACTTGGCATACATGTATGAGGATTCATGTTGTTGTGGTATTGGTGCATTGTTGGCATACTTTCTTGGTACAAGTAGTGATACATGTTGATTTACATGTTTGGTATATGTTTCTATGATGTGTACTTGGCTAAAAGTGCATTATTGGTATTACTTGATTAGCATATATTTTGGTACATGAGGCATTTGATGACTAAGGCACTTGGTTCATGGTAGAGACATATCATGAGTGATATGACACTTGTTTGGAATGTTGGTAGATGCACATGGTTGGAATATTGGTGGATGCACATGGTTGGCATATTGGTAGATGCACATGTTGACATGTTGATAGAGGCATATCCTTGATACATTCCATGGATGATATCTTTTGGCACATTGTATGATGTTGATGTACATGGTTGATGTACATGGGTGTTGTGCATGGTGGGAACATTTTGGTACATGATTTGCTTGGTTGATATTTTTTTCATGATTCTATATTTTATTATTGACATATAATTTGTTTCATGATGTATGGTATGGCACAAGTTTGATGCATGGATAGGTCCAAGGATCACCATTGAAAGAGAAGTTGATCTATGATCTGGTTGAGCAATATCAATTACATGTTGATCATATTGCAGAGGATATGGGGGGAGACATACCCATAGAGGGATTCATTCTTTTTCCCATGATTCTAGGAGGAGATATTTATCAGATGCATACCTAGAAAAGAGCCCTGTATTTGAAGAAAGAGAACATAAGCATCAATGCAGGGGGAGAGATGGTCATAGGGGGAGTATGAGTGATATATATTAATCATTACATCATAGTGATATCCCTTATTTAAAATGGGAGAGATTATTCAGAGGAATATCAAAGGCATTCAGACAGGGGGAGCAGCCCCAAGGAGAGTTCAACCAAGGGGAGCTGCCCCAAGATGAGAATGACCCTTTGCCATTGATGTCAAAGGGGGAGAGATAGTCACATTGATGTGATTGATAGGGGGAGAGAGTCATATTTATATGATTGATGACTATCGATGTAGATAATTCCTTGTCTACATGTTGACATCAATGATTGGTGTTGACATCAATGTTGGTATTGCCATCAATGCCAAAGGGGGAGATTGTTGGATCATGTTGTCATTGATGCCAATGGTTTGATTGATTAATGTCATTGTTTGATGTCAAGTGATTGATTGATTCCAAAGGATTGATTTATTGATGATTGATGTCAAATGTAATATGTATTGTCCTTGATGAGATTAAATAGATGTCAAGTATATGATGAAAATGATGTCATGCATAGATGAAGATGGATCATGAGTTTTCATTTATACATGATGAAAAGATGAATATGGTTCAATGTGGTTAGATTGATCATTATAGTCTTATCATGGTTGATAAGGTTCACAAATGGATGAACTCCAAAGTGGTCCCCTTATGGTGAAATCCCTCATGGGAAGATGCTTTATGGTTGAGTTATCCTAGAAGAATGGTTGGAGGACCCATTATTGAGTGTGGAATAATAAGATGAAGATAAGTGAATTTGTTAGTGAAACTATCCTATATGGATAGTTCTTGTCATTTCATTTCTAGTGGTATGTGGAACGTCACATAACTCCTCACGGTTAGAGAGTTATGGCCATGAGAAGTTGGAGAACCCAGGTTTGGGTAATGGACCCAAGTTTGTTTGATTGATAATGGTATGAGTTTTGATATATTTGTAGGTAATACTATTCTATATGGATATTACATGTCATTCCATTTCTGGTGGTATGTGGAATGTCACATAACTCCTCACGGTTTGAGAGTTATGGCCTTACAAAGTTGGAGGACCCTCATATGTTGGCTTGAAGCCCTAAAAGGTCAAAGAAGTCAAAGAGATTGCAAAGAAGAAATTCTTATTTAAATGATAAAGTAAAGTGAAAAAGTCAAGAAGGATTATTTAAATAATAAAGTTAAGTGAAAAAATCAAAGAATATTATTTAAATGATAAAGTGAGGTGACAAAGTCAAGGGGGAATATTTAAATGATAAAGTAATGGAGAACTTTCTAATTATGGAAAGTGGTTAACCCTAAAAATGAGAAAACTAGGTTAAGTGACCTATAAATGGGTTAAGTGTCCTATAAATAGGTTAAGTGACATAGAAATTGTTTAAATGACCTATAAATATGTTAAGGGACATATAAATGGGTTAAGTGACCTAGAAATAGGTTAAGTGACCTAGAAATGGGTTAAGTGACCTAGAAGATGGAGAGTATAAATAAGAAGCAAGGATCTCTCATTTTATGTCACACTTGAGAATATTGAATATCTATAGGTGATTGAGGTAACCAAAGGATATATAAGCCAAATTTTAGAGGGAAGGTGAAGAATAGAGGGTCAGAATTCAAGGGAGGATAAATTCTTTTGATGATGCTTTCTAAGGTATGTTATTTACATGCCATCTCACCATTTTCGCAATAATTTTTTTTCTATAATGATTTAGAACGTGAGATTCATATGAAATTGAGGGAACATATCCAAGTATATGTGGTAAAAAATTTAGCTTGTGGGTCGTTGTATTTTTGGAGATACACTCCATGAAAAATAGGGTTTTTGGCTAGTCCTGAAACTAGTCTAAAACAAGTGTTTCGAGTAAAAATGTCATAAATTCGTCATAACAGATCCAAATTCAGTAATACCAAATATGTTGGCTAGTGTACAATATTTAGTATTATGTGTAATAGTTTTATATGGATTCAACAAATATTCTATACGGGGCATGCTCTATAAGGTCGCTCTCTAGAATAAGCCAAAATTCAACAAGGTATGACATTTTTGCTATAAATCATTTTCTGAGAGGTTCCAAGTAGTGACACTTAGAGGAATTTCAAAAAATTAATTGAAGAACATTGTATATCATTTTCAGATCTTTATTCATTACAGGTACATAGTTATGATTATTTCAAGTTAGGGTTGTTGACTAATCCAAAACTAGTCATGGTTGAGACAAGCAGTTGATGAGTTGGCACATACATGAGTTGTATAGTTGATGATGTTGGTACATATTGATGAGTCATTGTTGATGAGTAGTTGACACATGATTGGTATATACTTGGTACATGGT
>JASDQU010738923.1:109231-126571 GCA_032191745.1 Picea mariana
GGTACATATTGATGAGTCATTGTTGATGAGTAGTTGACACATGATTGGTATATACTTGGTACATGGTTGGATGCACTTGTTTATGGTACAAGTTGATTACAGGTTGTTTGGTACAGGTTGGTACATGGTTGATGCACTTTTTTATGGTACATATTTATTTCTGTTGAGGATTGTTTCCTCATCTCAGTTGGTGCTAAGGGTGTAAGCTGAGTCTTGCATTATAGACCTGGTGCTCTTATAGAGTTGTACTCTATTCAGTTGTTGTTGAAATACCCCAAGGATTGTAGTCTGTAATAAAAAGAAAATTGTGCATACATCTTTTGTTCTTTGTGTTCCTTGTGGTGATGACTTGTTGATGATATATTGTTGATATATGTTGTTGATATGTGTTCACATATAACTGGTTATAAATGAAAACAATGAGTAATGATTTAATGGTGATTTTTAACTAAGGAGTTTTGTTTAAGAGGGAAGGTTTGGGAAAAAGAGCCCTACACTATTCACCCCCCTCTCTCAGTGTAGTCGATGTGTACAACACTATTCCTAAAGATGTAGAAAAAATAAGTTCATTTATGGGTATTACCAGTTATTATCACATATTTATCGAAGGATTTTCCAAAATTTCATACTTGATTGCATCACTACAGAAAAAGGGAATGAAATTTACTTGGTCACAAAAATGTGAAGATAGTTTCGATAATCTAAAAATACTGTTAACTACCACAACTATCCTAAAAGTAGCAGACCCCTATAAAGGCTTTACAATTTGCATAGATGTGAGTAAAGAAGGATTAGGAGGTGTGATAACACAAGATGGACATGTCATCTGTTATGAATCATGTAAATTGAAAGAACATGAATGAAACTATGTGACTCTCGATTTAGAATTAGCAGTTGTGATTCATGCATTAAAAATGTGGCAGCACTATTTAATGGGAAGGAAAATTTTGTTACTAACTGACAATAGTGGTGTAAATAATTTGATCATTCAACCATATCTCAATGCAAGAAAAAGAAGATGGTTGCCCTTTTTAAGTGAGTTTGATTTTGAGGTATGAGACATCAAGGGGAAGGAAAATAAAGTTGCATATGCACTAATTCAGAGGATAATAAGACTCTATGAAGTAAGTATCAACAAAGAATAAAATGATATTGAACAAAGAATAAAATGTGCAAGCAATAATGACAAAGATTACAACAAAACAACAACATAATTGCAAGGAAATATAGAAAATCTAAACAAAATAGATCCGAGTATAGGTAAAAATGGACTATTAAGTGGCACAACACCCCCTGCCTCAGCAGGTTCTGCTCGACCTCCCGGTCTTAGGATCGTTCCAAATCTTCCCCTGAGTCAAATTGACTCTTTGGTTTCCCCATAGGGAATAACACACACACACAAGGTGTATTCCACAACTGACCACCAAATATGAATGGGGCTTTTCTTTTCCTTTTGGGATTTCAGATTTCACGATTTCGCGAATCCTATTGTCGAGCCCCTTGTCTCTTCAACCTTCGAAACCTGAAACGTTAGCGAGGGTTGACTTCTTCAGTGCTCCAAACACACGTCTCTTGTTACCACCTATTTCAGCTTTTCGGAACTTGAGTGATCGACCAACACTCGTTCCTCTTCCCTTATGATTTTTTGGTTTCCAAAATTTCCCCTTTTGGCGAGATCGAAGGTCTTACGGGATTTTCCTTGAAGCTTGACCACTCCCTTGACTTCTATCGCACGTATCCTCCAATTAATTCTTAGGACCCACCTTTCATCTTTTTCCTTTTCACGATTTTGGGAGTTGCATTGACATGCAACTCTATCTCTTGACTCTTAGAACCCCGAAACCTGATTGGGCCCACGGCTATTGTCCTTCAATGTTTAGGGAATTTTTCCTTTCACTCTTCGGGATTTTACGACTTGTGAGATTCATAGTAGAAAGGTTCCTCACCTCCCAAAACTCTGATCTCTGAATTCCCGAAACCTTACCTCCAACGTGATCTATGGCTGAGATCCTCCACGATCCGATGACTCTGGATCTTTTGGATTTTCATGAACTAGGAGTTTGAAACTCTCGATTCCAAAGATCGTTGCCTCCTCTACTTCCCGACACCCGAAGTGCCAAAATTCTGAAATCTCGAAATTCACCCCAAGGCACGTCGCGTTTTGTGACTTCGAGATTTTCAATGCTAAGCACCCCAGCTCCTTGTCATCAAGATTCCTGGTATGTCGAACCTCGAAATACCGAAATGCCGATGTTTCACACCAAAGGGACATCGCGTTTCGCGACTTTGGGATTTTCAATACTAAGGTCTCGGTTCCTTGTCATCAATATTCCTGGTATGTCGAACCCTGAAATACTGAAATTTCACACTTGATTATCCTTTTCGCGAATTAGGAGTTTGAGTGACTAAGGGTTTTCACTTTCACTCCCAACTTATGGGTCCCGAATTTCCAAAATAATTTGACGGTTCAGATAGACCATGATCAATGGTCCACGTTGATTCTTGATGTCAAGGTGGTGGATTCGTCCAACTCCTAACCACCTTGCAGCTCCTCTGTCCTACAGTCCCCGCGATTTCACAAGTTCTCCTTGGAGAATTCTGACCGCCCGATTCACTCCTTAATGACTTCTGCAAGACAAATTGGTGTTCTCCCTCCTGAACTTGTATTTTATGAGATGCTTTCGAATTTTGTCTCCCTTTGAAGTGGTTCGATTTATTCCTTCCTTTGAAGTGTTCAAAGGTGTTATCCCTCCTGAGATTTCACTTGCAAACTCAAGTGTCCAAAAGGAATTTTGCTCGCACTCCTTGCGGAAATCGTTCAAATAACCTCTGGTTATTTGAATCCTCAACTCTGTGCACTCTTTGCAATAGTCGTCCTTCCACCTTCACCTTAGTTGACAACTTCTAAGGTTTCAACCAGCCTGTGCACACCTTGCATGGCTCTGTACTTCACCTACACTTCTACAGGTATGAGAACAACTATATCTCTCCTAAGATTTATGAGATAAAACTCAGACTCTTGTCAACGCACACCTTGCAGACGTTTCACTGCACTCCTTGTAGGAACTCTCAAGATGAGAAACAATTGAAACTCATTCTTCTCCTCTCTCATACTTCATATACTTAACATGAAATCACACATTCAACAAAACATTGAAACAAATGCATAAACAGAGAGAATAAAGCAACTGTAAGCATACCATTCATCAAATGTAAATAATAAGCATCATAACACCATGAAAATTGAGTCAAAGCTTCATATATTAACTCAAGTGCTCTTGTACATGGGTTTTTCTCTACATTTCTCTACTACAGCTCTCCATCTTATGAATTCTAAATGATCATCTATCTTACAATGATACAAGGGTGAGGGTGTCTATATCTATTTTCCCTCCTACTCTCTAAACTGTCTAATCTATGCATTCAAATCTACCTACTTTCATTAATTACATATAAATGCCTTTACATTCTACATATGAGAGTGGTTCTCAAGATATTTTTACAACATCTAAGATACAAATGTAAGTACGCTTCCCCAACTATCACATTAATATGTGCTTCATTAATTTTTTTAAACATTTCAAAAATGTGCGCTGGTGCTTTTCTAGCTGTCTTTCGCCTTTTACGTTGCTTACTTGGTTGGTTGCTTACGATGCTCCTACATCATACGCCCTTGCTTGAAAATTTTCATGAACTCCTGTTCATGAGCTCTTGCATGGTCTATCCATGCTTTTTAATTCCTTCTTCATCCTCCCAACTGGCATCTTCAACTGGATGTCCCTTCCATTTGACCAAGTATTCAAAATACTCTTTCCTCTTGGTCTTTTTGCTAACCCTTTTGTCAATTATGCTTTCCATCTGTGGCTTTTCAGCTATAGGCATTTTTTCTGTCCATTGAATCTCTTTCTATTCCTTCTCTACTCTTTCTTCTTCAGCTCTGTAAGGGTAAAAATCTGCAACATTGAATATCGGTGAGATTCCGATCCCATCGGGTAATTCAATCTCATAAGAATTTTCCCCAAATTTCCTTATGACCTTGCATGGTCCAATCTCTTTTATCTTCAGTTTGTTATATGTTCCCCTTGGGAACCTTTCCTTCCTCAGATGCACAAGAATCAGATCACTGACTTCAAATTGAATTTCTAGCCTATGTTGATCTACTCTCCACTTGTATTCTTGACTTGAAATCTTCAATCACTCCTTGACTCGGCTATGAAGCTCCTTCATCCCTTCTGCAAAGTCTTCTGCACTAGCACTCCTAAATTCATCTTGTTCCGAATCTTTCAATTCAGAAACTCCCCTCAGCTGCATTCCATATATAATCTAAAATGGACTCTGCCCTGTGCTTCTGTTAAGCGAATCATTACAAGAAAATTATGCCTGTGGAAAAATGTGATCCCATTGACTGTGGTGTTCAGTCACTAAGCTCCTCAACAAATCTCCCAAGCTTTTGTTCACAACTTTTGTCTGCCCATTCATTTGAGGATGATATGTTGAGCTAAAGGACAAACTTGTCCCCATGTTTTTCCATAAGGTCCTCCAGAAATGCCCTACAAACTTGGTATCTCGATCAGACATGATACTCCTTGGCAAGCCGTGAAGTCTGACGACTTCCTTGAAAAACAAGTTCGCAATATGAGTTGCGTCACTGGTTTTCTGGCATGGTATGAAATGTGCCATTTTTTAAAATTTGTCGACTACCACAAAGATTGAATCATAGCCTCTCTATGTTCTTGGTAGTGCCAATATAAAATCCATGATCACTATGTCCCATGGTCTTTCTGGTATGGGTAATGGTTGATATAACCCTGTGTTCTTCCTTTTCCCTTTTGTGTGCTAACAAATCCTTCTTTTGTCCACAAATTTCTTAACATCTGTCCTCATCCCTGGCCAAAAATATGAGCCATTCAACTTTGAGAACATCTTATCATGACCGAAGTGTCTGGCCAATCCTCCACTATTTTTTTCCTTCAACAGCTTCTCCCTCATGGAGCATTTTGGAATACATAGATGATTGCCCCAGAATAATAACCCATCTTGGATCATATACTCGATCCATTGGCTTTTGTCCCTAAGAACTGGATTCTTAGATGTCTCATATGCCTCCTTAAAATTTGGGTCATCCCTATACATTTCTTTGAGGTTATCAAAACCCAAAGTCTTGACTCTGAATTCCTGTATAAGAAAACATTTCCTGCTCAAAGCATCAACAACTTTGTTAGCAGTTCCAAAAATATGCTTAATCACAAAAGTAAAATTCTGCATGAATTCAACCCATTTAGCGTGCTTTGGTTTAACTTCTCTTGTTGAGTCACGAATTGTAAATCATGATTATCACTGTACAAAACAAACTCTTTAGGAACCAAATAATGTCTCCATTTCTTTAGTGCCTGTATGACTGCATAGAATTCTTTGTCATATGTTGAGTACTTGATCTTCGCTTCATTCAGTTTATCACTGAAATATACGATCAGCCTGTCATCCTGGCTCAAGACCGCTCCAATTGCAAATCCACTCGCATCACACCTGACTTGGAATGTCTTGCTAAAATCCGGTAAAACCAGAATTGGTTGCTCTGTGATCTTGTTCTTCAACAGGTTGAAGATCTTATCTACTTCTTCTGCCTGGTGAAAATACTTGTGTCTTTTCTTCACTGTATCCATCATTGGTGCACTAATTCCACTGAAATTTTGAATGAATTTCCTATAGAAACTTGACAAACCATGGAAGCTTCGAACTTCAAACACACTCTTCGACAATGGCCAATTCTTAATTGCATCTACCTTTTCTGGATCCATCTTCAACTCATTTGCAGACATAACAAAACCCAAATAACTGAGTTATGTCCTCATAAATGATGATTTCTTCATATTTATCAAAAATTTCTCTTGTTTTAATCTTCTCATTACTATAGCTAAATGCTTCAAGTGTTCTGCTCCTGTTTTGTTAACGATTAATATATCACCAAGATATACGATGACAAATTTCCCAATGAAATCCTTCAGGACTTCATTCATCAACCTCATGAAAGTACTGGGTGCATTCGTTAAGACAAATGGCATGACAAGCCATTCATACAGCCCCTCATTTGTCTTGAATGTTGTCTTCCATTCATCACCTTCTCTCATTCAAATTTGATGATACTCGCTTTTCAAATCAATCTTTTAAAAAAACTTTGCTCCACTCAAGAAATTCATCAAGTCGTCCATCCTTGGTAATGGAAATCTATATCTGATGGTAATCTTATTGATTTCCCTTGAGTCTGTACACATTCTCCAACCTTCATCTTTCTTTGGGATGAGAACTATTGGAACAACGCATGGACTCAAGCTCTCTCGAATCAATCCTTTGTCCATTAAGTTCTGGACCTGTCTCTTGACTTCTTCATTTTCCTGCAGTGTCAACCTATACATGGCTTTGTTCGGTAAACTAGCTCTAGGTATAAGATTAATATGATGGCTTATACTTCTGATAGGTGGTAACGAACAAGGTAGTTCGTCCACTACTATATTATCAAATTCTCCCAACAATTCCTGGATTTCTTCTGGTAAATCATCTATTCTCGTACTGATCAAAACAATTTTGGGCTTCCTGACCACAATAAATTTTGTCTCTTCCTTCTTCTTAACCTCCTTAAGAAGTTCCTTCCCACTCATGAGAAGTACAGTGTTGCTCATCTATGTTCTCACCTCTTGGATTTTAATCGGCAATAACATGTGCATCCTCCCATTTTTCTCCAGGGTGTACGTCTTCTTTCTCCCATCATGGACTACATTTATGTCATATTGCCATGGTCTACCCAATAATAGATGACAAACATCCATGGGAATGACATCACATAATATTTCATCTTTATATCCTCCTATTTTAAATTCAACTAAAAATTGTTTAGTGACATTTACCTTATGTCCTTTTTGTAGCCACGAAACTCTATATGGGCTTGGATGTACAACAGGCTCCAGCTCCATCTTTTCTACCATCTCTGTAGATACGAGATTGTCTGTGCTAACGCTGTCCACTATGACCTTGCATACCCTGTCTTTGGTTTTGCAAGCAGTCTGAAACAAACTGTTTCTTTGGGTTGGGTTCTCTGCCTCCTTCTCTGGCTTTAAGAGAACTTTCCTCATCATCAAAGATCTTCCACCCTCAACATATTCTGCCTCAACATTATGTCCTTGAGCTTCGGCAATGTGAGTTTCACCACCATCTTTTTTCTTATCTGGATACTCATAGGATTTATGTCCGATCTTTCAACAAACAAAGCATTTTACTTCATCGCCTCTACCTCTTCCTCTTCCTCTAGCTCGAGGAAAAGTATTTCTATCAGCATACTTCCCTCTGTGTGAGCTTCCTCCTCTCTCATGTTGAGTTTGAGGTTTCTTCCCCTCTTCTTTAGATTTCTGAGTTCTGTCTTGGGAAATTGTTTTGCCTCTGGCTTGACTTCTACCTCAGCCTCTTTGACCTTGCCTCTGGCTCAACTTCTCTTCGGATTTCAGAGCTATCTGATAAGCATCTTCAACATTTTGAATGGTCATCATGCTCATCTCATCTTGAATGTCATACCACATACCATTCATGTATCTGGCAACGTTTTCATCATCGCTTTCCCAATGACCTTCTCTGATGTTTATCTTGTAGAACTCTTCAATGTATTCTTTCATTGACATCAACTTGTGTCTCAAATTCTGCATCCTCCAAAATAGAGTGATTTGATAATCCCTGGGCATAAATTTGGCTTTCATCTTTGCAACCATTCTATCCCAGCTTTTGATTTTCTACTTGCCCTTGCAACGTCTGTCAGCCTGTAGTTCATCCAACCATAGTGTTGCATGCCCTTTAAGTCTAGCAATGGAATGCTTGACCTTCTTGTCCTTCAATGTTTCAATGTTTCAGGAATTTTTCCATTCACTCTTTGGGATTTAGCGACTTGCGAGATCCACAGTAGAAAGGTTCCTCACCTCCCGAAACTTTGATCTTTGATCTCCGAATTCCTGAAACCTCACCTCCAACATGATCTACGGCTGAGATCCTCCATGATCTAATGACTCTGGATCTTTCGTATTTTCGTGACTGGGAGTTTGAAACTCTCGATTCCAAATATCGCTGCCTCCTCTACCTCCTGACACCCGAAGTGCAGAAATGTCGAAATCTCAAAATTCACCCCAAGGCATGTTGCATTTCGTGACTTTGTGATTTTCAATGCTAAGTGCCCCGGCTCCTTGTCATCAAGATTCCCAGTATGCCGAACCCAAAAATACCGAAATGTCGATGCTTCACACCAAAGGCATGTCACGTTTCGTGACTTCGGGATTTTCAATACTAAGGTCCCGGTTCCTTGTCATCAAGATTCCCGGTATGTCGAACCCTGAAATATCAAAATTTCACACTTGATTATCCTTTTCGCGAGTCAAGAGTTTGAGTGACTAAGGGTTTTGACCTACACTTCCAACTTATGGGTCTCGAATTCCCAAAATAATTTGATGGTTCAGACAGACCACGATCAACGGTCCACGTTGATTCTTGATGTCAATGTGGCGGATTCATCCAACTCCTAACCACCTTGCAGCTCTTATGGATCCTACGGTCCCCGTGATTTCGTGAGTTCTCCTTGGAGAATTCTATCCGCCTGATTCACTCCTTAATGACTTCTACGAGACAAATCGGTTTTCTCCCTCCTAAACTTGTCTTTTATGAGATGCTTTGGACTTTCGTCTCCCTTTGAAGTGGTTTGATTTCTTCCTTCCTTTGAAGTGTTCAAAGGTGTTATCCCTCCTGAGCTTTCACTTGCAAACTCAAGTCTCCAAAAGGAATTATGCTCGCACTCCTTGAGGCAATCATTCAAATAACCTCTGGTTATTTGAGTCCTCGACTCTGTGCACTCTTTGCAAGAGCTGTCCTTCCACCCTCACCTTAGTTGAAAACTTCTAAGGTTTCAACTAGCCTGCACACACCTTGCATGGCTCTGTACTTCACCTGCACTTCTGCTGGTATGAGAACAACAGTATCTCTCATGAGCTTTCTGAGATAAAACTTAGACTCTTGTCAATGCACACCTTGCAGACGTTTCACTGCACTCCTTGTAGGAACTCTCAGGATGAGAAACAATTGAAACTCATTCTTCTCCTCTCTCAGACTTCATATACTTAACATGAAATCACACATTCAACACAACATTGAAACAAATGCGTAAACAAAGAGAATAAAGAAACTGTAAGCATACCATTAAGCAAATGTCAATAGTAAGCATCATAACACCATGAAAAATGAGTCAAAGCTTCATATATTAACTCAAGTGCTCCTGTACATGGGTTTTTCTCTACATTTCTCTGCTACAGCTCTCCAGCTTATGAATTCTGAATGATGATCTATCTTACAATGATATAAGGGTGAGGGTGTCTATATCCGTTTTCTCTCCTACTCTCTAAACTGTCTAATCTATGAATTCAAATCTACCTACTTTCATTAATTACGTATAAATGCCTTTACATTCTACAGATGAGAGCAGTGCTTAAGATCTATTTACAACATCTAAGATACAAATATAAGTACACTTCCCCAGCTATCACATTAATATCCGCTTCATTAATTTTTTAAAACATTTCAAAAACGTGCGCTGGTGCTTTTCCAGCTATCTTTGGCCTTTTACATTGCTTACTTGGCTAGCTGCCTACGATGCTCCTGCATCATTAAGGTTCAAGAACAGGTTGTATGTACTTAACTCCGTTGATTTAAATATGACAATTCTTGAAGATATGTACAAAAATCCGTATTCAGGTCATCCAGGATACTAGAAAAATGATAACAACCTTAAAGAAATTGTTTTATTGGCCTAACATGGAGAATGAAATAGCTGAATATTTATCTAAATGTTTAGATGGTCAATAGGTAAAGGTTGAGAATCAACATCTAACATGCCTATTACAACCTTTGTCGATACGCAAGTGGAAATGGGAAATTATTTCAATGGACTTCATCACAAGTTTTCCTAAGACTCAAAGACAAAATGACTCAATTATGGTAGTGATTGATAAATTAAGTAAATATGGACACTTTATACCTATGAAATCTACTTACAAAGTGATTAATATGGCTGAAATTTTTATGAAATAAATCTTTAGATTGCATGGAATTACTAAAATGGTGATTTCAAATAGAGATGTCAACTTCACATCCAATTTTTCGAAATAATTGTTTGCAGGTTTGAATAATAACTTGAATTTAAACACAAGTTACCATCCACAAATGGATGGACAGACTAAATGAACAAATCAAATTATGGAATACATGTTGCCAATGTACGTAAGGACAAATCCAACTAAGTGGGAAGAGTATTTGCACTTAATTGAGTTCACTTACAATAATGGTTATTAGTTTTTAGCTAAGATGAGTCCCTACGAGGTATTGTACAGAAGGAAATGCACAACCCCTATTATTTTGGATAATCCAGTTGACAAGATTATGGTGGAACTAGAAATGCTATAGTAAATGGAAAGAACAGTAAAAAGGGTACAACATAACTTGAAAGAGGCACAAGACCGACATAAAAGCTATGTAGAGATAAAAAGAAGACATCAAGAATTCAAAATTGGGGAATATGTATATCTAAAATTCAAAGCAAGAAGAATCTCTCTAAAGCTAGGATGTTGTTCCAAGTTGGAACCAATATTTTGTGGCCCCTTCGATATTTTAACTCGAATCGGACCCGTGGCATATCAACTGGCACTTCTTGCAAATTTAAAAGTTCATAATGTTTTTCATGTTTCTTTATTGAAAATATATACTCATGATCCTACTCACATCATTGATTGGAACATGGTGCAGGTGGAACTATAAGGTGAGTTCCAAGCGAAACCTTTGTGCATTATGGGAAGGAAAGAAACAATACTTCGGAACAAAGCCATCACCTAGGTAAAAGTGCAATGGGAGAACTTTAGTCATGAGGAGGCCACTTGGGAGTTGGAAGAAGATATGAAAAAATATTATCCAATCCTATTCCAAGGAATGGTTGAACACTGAGGACAATG
This sequence comes from Picea mariana, assembly GCA_032191745.1. Lineage (NCBI taxonomy): Eukaryota > Viridiplantae > Streptophyta > Pinopsida > Pinales > Pinaceae > Picea > Picea mariana. Next base: position 120,256 of record JASDQU010738923.1, read on the forward strand.
TTGTACTTAAAGGGGAAAGGATGTGTGATGGCGACGCAACCCCTTCACAACCCACAGGTCACAAGGTCCACGTGCACACAGGATATTTCCTTTACCTCAGCCTGAAGAACCCTGAATCGGCTCTTCTATTTCCCTATCGGGAAATCTACACCCATAGAAACTCTCACGGGATTCCCCCTTCGCACTTGGGAAATCAGACTTCGCACCTTTGCGAATCCTGTGGTCGAGCGTTGGTTCGAGGAATCTCCGAAAACCGACAACAGTCAACGCTGACCTTTTCCTTACCTTATTGGGATTTTCCTTATCATGATTTCGGCGATCGCGATGTCGAGTGGCTTGCTTCCCTGACTCTTGAATCTCGATTAGCCAAAACTCCGATACACGTGCAAGTTTGACTTTTCAACGGTCCTTTCACTCATCGGCTTTTAAGATTTCGCGATATCGCGAATCCTAATACAATGACTTCAGGATATCACTCTGTGAAACTCCGAAAGAACGTGCCACCTGTCCACTCGCTGAATCCTCCATGGCCCACACTATCCTTTGACTATCAGGATATCGCGATTCCTGTTGCACTGTTTGCGGGACTTCAACCTATGAAACCCCGATATGGGAAACCACGTGTAAATCCAATGACTCTTGTGGCTCGGATAAATGGTCCTGCCCCTCCTGAGCTTAGAACCCTCTAAAATACTGGCCATATCTCCCCTGCTCTTCTGTGAGATCTAACAGCGCATGGAAATTCGTGAATCCTCCGCAGAGTATTTCTAATCATCCGTTCCTCCTTGACAATTTTCCTTGAAATGAATCAAGTATTCCTTAGTGAAAACTTATCCACCTACGGCGTGAACTTATGATGCTTGCTAATCACTCCATGGAACAAGCTCATGTGCTACTCTTCGACGATTACTCAAATGTACTATACCTCCTGAGCTTCCTCTCAATGCCGAGTCTTGAAAAGAATCTTGCGCGCACTCCTTGCGGCAACCTTCAAACACTTACAAGTGTTGAAATCTTTCGACCCTGTGCACTCGTGCAACAACAGTCCTTTGAAACTCTTCAGTCAGGTTCACAACCCTGAAACTTTCCTCGGCCTCCGCACTCCTTGCATGGCACCTATACCCTGACTTCACTTTTGTGTGAATGAGAAACAAAAGCTAAACTATCTAAGCCCTTCGTCAACGCACTCCTTGCGGACACTTCAACTACACTCCTTGCAGGAACTCACGCTCAGATAAAGAAACAAATGAGACTCATTCCTACTTCCTCTCAGACTTCAAACTCAAACATGAAATCATATACATAGCATATAAAGCAAATGTATAACAAGAAGCAAACATTCATGAGCATATCATTCAACATACATACACAGAGAACAAACATGAAAACCATGAATTTGAATCGACCTCTTTCTATTAATCCAAATATCTGCACATGGGTGTTCTTACACAACTCTCTACATGCTCTTGCTCTTCTCAACAATGCTCATAATCTATGTTACAATACACAATGAGGGTGTCTATATCTCGTTTCCCTCTTGCGCTCTAAAACTGTCTAATCTACACATTTAATTCTACCTACTTGCATTAACTACTTTAAATGCCTTCTATCTACTAAGGACGAGAGAAAATCACTCAAAGTCTGTTTACATTATACAAGTGCACTTCTTCTTAATGACTTCATTTAAGATTGTGCAACAACTTCAAGGTAATTTCAAAATTTGCACTGGCACTTGTCCAACTGCCCTATGTTTCCGTGCTGGCTCGCTTGATGTTGGCGATGCTCCTGCATCATACTCCCTGGCTTGAAAAATTTCATGGGCTCCTATCCATGAGCTCACGCACTGTGTACCATGATTCTGTATCTCTGCTTCGTTCTCCTAGCTGGCATCTTCAACTGGATGGTCTTTCCATGTGACCAGATACTCAAAGTATTCTTTCTGCCTGGTCCTCTTGCTCACTCTCTTGTCCAATATGCATTCCATCTATGACTTATCTGCAACTGGCATCTGCTTTGTCCACTGGATCATTGGTTTCTCATCTTCTGTCCCTGTTTCATCAGCTTTATATGGGTACAAATCTGAGATATTGAATATCGGTGAAATTTCAATCCCATCGGGTAATTCAATCTCATAAGCATTCATCCCAAATTTCCTCAAGACCCTACATGGCCCGATTTTCTTAATCTTCAATTTATTATATGTTCCTCTCAGGAACCTTTCCTTCCTCAAATGTGCCAGAATCAATTCACCAACCTCAAACTGAAGTTGTCTTCTATGTTGAGCCGCTCTGCGCTTATATTCCTGGCTTGAATTATGCAATCGCTCCTTCACCTTGCTGTGAAGTTCCTTCATCACCTCTGTGAAATCTTCTGCACTAGCGTTCCTAATCGCAGTTTGTTCTAAATCTCTCAATTCAGAAATTCCTCTCGGCTGCATGCCATAGACAATCTGAAATGGACTCTGTCTCGTGCTCCTGTTAACTGAGTCATTATAAGCAAACTATGCCTGTGGTAATATGTTGTCCCACTGGCTGTGGTGCTCTGCCACCAAGCTCCTCAGCAAGTCTCCCAGACTTCTGTTCACCACTTCCATCTGTCCATTCGTCTGAGGATGATAAGTTGAACTAAATGACAAGTTAGTTCCCAGCTTCTTCCATAAGGTCCTCCAAAAATTCCCTATGAACTTCGTATCTCGATCCGAAACTATACTCCTTGGTAACCCATGAAGTCGAATGACCTCTTTGAAAAATAGGTTCACAATGTGAGTTGCGTCACTGGTTTTCTGACATGGAATGAAGTGTGCCATCTTGGAAAATCTATCCACCACCACAAAGATTGAATCAAAACCTCTTTGTGTTCTTGGCAGCCCCAATATGAAATCCATGCTAATTTCATTCCACGACCTCTTTGGTATGGGTAATGGTTGATAAAATCCCGCATTCTGTCTCCTTCCCTTCGAATGCTGGCAAATTCTGCATCTTTCCACGAATCTCTTGACATCTACTCGCATTCCTGGCCAAAAATATGACTCATTCATCTTTGCAAATGTCTTGTCGTGACCAAAATGTCCCGCTAATCCTCCACTGTGTTTCTCTTTCAGCAGATTCTCCCTCATGGAGCATTTCAGAATACACAGTTGATTACCTCTAAACAATAATCCTTCCTGAATCATGTACTTTGTCCATTGACTTCTGTCTCTGAGGACTGGATTCTCAGCTGCTTCATATGCCTCTTTAAAATCCTAATCATCTGCGTACATGTTCCTGAGATCATCAAAACCCAACGTTTTGACTCTGAACTCCTGCAACAGAAAATACTTCTTGCTTAAAGCATCAACAACTTTGTTAGCAGTACTAGAAATATGTTTAATCACAAAAGTGAAATTCTACATATATTCCACCCATTTAACATGTCTCTGATTCAACTTCTCCTGTTGAGTCACAAACTGCAGTGCATGGTTATCACTGTATAAGACAAACTCTTTGGGAATCAAGTAATGCCTCCATTTCTTCAATGCCTGTATGATAGCATAAAACTCCTTATCATATGTGGAGTACCTCACCTTCTCTTCATTCATCTTCTCGCTAAAGTATGTTATTGGCCTATCTTCTTGACTCAAGACTGCCCTGATTGCAAATCCACTTGCATCGCATTTCACTTGAAATGTCTTTCGGAAATCCGACAACACCAAAACTGATTGTTCCGTAATCTTCCTCTTCAACAGATTAAAACTTTTCTCAGCCTCTTTTGTCCAGTGAAAAGACTTGTGTCTTTTCTTCACTATATCCATCATTGCTGTGCTAATTCCACTGAAATTATTGATGAAATTTCGGTAGAAACTAGCTAATCCATGAAAACTTCTCACCTCGAAGATATTCTTCGGTGATGGCCAATTCTTGATTACTTCCACCTTATATGGATCCATCCTCAACTCATTTTCTAAAATAACAAATCCCAAGTAAATGAGCTATGTCTTCATGAATGAGGACTTCTTCATATTTATCAACAGTTTCTCATGCTGTAGTTTCTGCATCACTGTAGCCAAATGCTTCATATGTTCTGCCACTGTTTTACTGTAAACTAGTATGTCATCCAAACATACGATAACAAATTTTCCGATGAACTCCCTCAGGACTTCGTTCATCAACCTCATGAAGGTACTCGGTGCATTTGTTAAGCCAAATGGCATAACAAGCCATTCATACAACCCTTCATTTGTTTTGAATGTTGTCTTCCACTCATCACCTTCTCTCATGCGGATTTGATGATAACCGCTTTTCAAATCAATCTTTGAAAAATACTTTGCTCCACTCAAGCAATCCATCAGATCATCCATCCTTGGTAATGGAAATCTGTACCTGATAGTTATCTTATTAATCACCCTCAAGTCAGTACACATCCTCCAGCCTCTGTCTTTCTTCGGACTGAGTACTGTTGGAACAACACATGGACTCAAGCTTTCCCTAATCAAACCTTTGTCCAACAAATCCTGGACTTATCTTTTAACCTCTTCATTATCTTGCGGCGTCAATCTGTATGCGGCTTTATTTGGTAAACTGGCTCCTGGTATGAGATCAATATGATGACTCACACTTCTAATCGATGGCAATGAACGAGGTAATTCGTCCACTACTATATCAGTGAACTCTTCCAGCAGTTCTTGAATCTCTTCTGGTAAATCATCCACTCTTGTGCTGGTCAAAACAATCTTTAGTTTTCCGACCACAATGAACTGTGGATCCTCCTTCTTTTTAACCTCCGTAAGAAGTTCCTTCCCACTCATGAGAAGTACAATGTTGCTTACTTCCGTTTTCACCTCCTTATCCTTAATTGGAAGCAACATGTGTGTCCTCCCATTCTTCTCTAGGGTGTATGTGTTCATTCTCCCATCATGAATCACATTCCTGTCATATTTCCATGGTCTACCCGGAAATAGATGACAAACATCCATAGGAATGACATCACATAATATCTTATCATTATATCCTCCTATCTTAAATTCAACTAAACATTGTTTAGTGATAGTTACCTGGTGTCCTTTTTGTAGCCATGAAATTCTGTATGGGCTTGGATGATCAATCGTCTCCAGCTCTAGCTTCTCTACCATCTCTGTAGAAACAAGATTATCCATGCTACCACTGTCTACAATGACCTTGCATACCCTATCCTTGGTCTTGCAAGTAGTCCTAAAAAGTTTGGTCCTTTGGACTGAACTCTCCACCTCCCTCTCTGGTGTCAAAAGAGCTTTTCGCATCATCAGCGATATTCTGCCTTCAGTGTCTTCTGCCTCAACATCCCGCCTTTGTGCCTCGGCGATGTGAGTTTCTCCAATCTCCTTCTTTTTATATGGACACTCATAAGACTTGTGCCCATTCTTTCCACATGTGAAGAATTTGATTACTCCACCTCTTCCTCTTTCTCTACCTCTAGTACGAGGAAAAGTATTGTTGTTAGCATAATCTCCTCTCTGCTCAGTATGCTACCCTCTCTGTTCAGCATATTGCCCTCGCTATGAGCTTCCACCTCTCTCAGTTCGAGTCTGAGGTTTCTTCCAGTCTTCCTTGGGCTTCTGATATTTTTCCTGGGCAACTGACTTGCCATTGGGCTGACTTCTACCTCGGCCTCTCTGACCTTGCTTTTGGCTTAGCTTCTCTTCATCTTTCAGAGCCATCTGATAAGCATCTTCCATCATTCAGATGGTTACCATGCTCATCTCATCCTGGATATCATATCTCAGGCCATTCATGTATCTGGCAACTTTTTCATCATCGCTCTCCCGATGACCTGCCCTGCTGTTCAGCTTGTAGAATTATTCAGTGTATTCTTTCACTGACATCAGCTTCTGTCTCAGGTTCTGCATCCTCCTGAACAGAGTAACTTGATAATCTCTCGGGATGAATTTCTCCTTCATCTTCATGATCATTCGGTCCCAGCTTTTGATCTTCTGCTTGCCCTTGCAGCGTCTGTCACCTTGTAGTTCATCCCACCACAATGATGCATGTCCCTTCAATCTTGTGACAACATGCTTGACTTTCTTGTCCTCTTTGACATCTTCATAGTCAAAGTATGTGTCTAGATCTCTAATCCAGTCTAGAAGCTCCTCTGCATCTAGATTTCCCTCGTAAAATGGAATGTCCATCTTCGCTCTTGCACCCATCCTTGCAATAGCTCTAATCAAACATTCGTTTGATGCATCTTCAACTGCAACTTATTCTTCATGTTCAGCCTCAATCTCACTTTCGAAATCACTAAGATCCCTAGAACTGACTATACGCCTTTGTGTTGTCTCCATGTCTTCGAGTCTAGCTCATAGATC
>JASDQU010738924.1:17454-47310 GCA_032191745.1 Picea mariana
CTCCACCTTGCCCTGTGTAGTGGCCAGTTCACCAATCACCCTTACTGCTTCTTCCTGTAGTAGTCCTAAATGTTGGTGAAGGATCTTCTGTTGATCCCTCAAATTATTCAAAAAATATGCATAGATTCCAATCCAAAATGGAACATATCCCTAAAATTTCTATAGCTTTCTTGAGGCATCCCTGTCCTTTACTTCCATGGCATCTCCCCCAGTGAAGATGATGGAGATATGCCATTATAGGTGGCAGTAACCAAATAGGCAATAACAACGAAAATTTATTTGAGCTTATCAAAATATGACAACATAGAGATAGGGACAAGTGGATACATGACATGGCAGGTGGTATTGGTTGACATGTTTTGGGTTGTTGACAGGATTCAAGAAAAAAATCTTCCTATGTACATGCCTTCAGCATAATAACATTGGACAAATAGTTTTAGAAATGATAGTATTCCTTATTTCAAACTTTGCGTGTGAATTTCCCTCTCTTTCTTCGAGGAGCAATATCTATAATGCTAGCATAGCATATAGGTTTTCCATCATGCTACCATAGCATATAGGTTTTCCATCATGCTATTATAGCATATAGGTTGTCAAATGGTCTATACACCACCCTTCGCGACATTCAATGCAATTCAAATTCGACGACTATACACCACAAGACAAAGCATTCAATGCTGCATAATAGAATGAATATTAACTCCCTTTGTGTAGTGCCAAAAGCAAAGAAAGATGAATAAAATAACATTGGATAAAGAGTTTTAAAGATGACAATATTCTTTAATTCAAACTTAGAAGAAAAAAGTTATATTGAAAAGAGGAAAAAATAAAATAATAAATATATTATAACTTATGATCTTATGAAAAAGAATAAAAGAAGTTGCACCTTCGTCTTTTGAATGTCATTTCTCATATGATTATGGGTTATCTTTAATACATAGATGTTAATTAATATTCCATATTAATAATTAAATAGTATGATGATGATGATGATTAACTTCTAGTGAGACCAAATTGGTTTATCATACCTTAAGAAGGTAAGGAATTACTTGGAATTCTTTAGAATTTTCTTTATGTGTTCCAAATTCCTATTTATTATGATCATTGTGGTCTCTATTCCTAACAATACTTTTCCGATTTCTAAGTATTGATCATTTGTTTTCCTTCCCAACTAATTTTAATTTTTAACTTCCTTTCTTAATTTAGCTTGGTCTTTTGGAATGAGGTCTTCATTTATAAATATTCCCAACCATTTTAAGCTTCACGATTACTAAGTATGCCATATTTATGCTCATTACAACTTATTTTGACATAGATTAACCTATCTTTGTGTTTGATTATTTTTTTGAGCCTCTTTGCTTCTATGATGTAAGTTTTTTCTATTTGTGATGTATCTTTTAGTTTTTCTTTTACTATTGTTAGAGTGTCCTCGTCCTACTATTCTTTTATACCAAAAATTATTGGGTTGAAGGCTCTTTTGTTAGGTTCATGATCCAACTCGATTAGCTTATTTATTTCCTCTTTGATGGGTTTGATATCCAAATTTTCCAAACTAATTAGGGCCAAACTGTTAGTTAGTTTTTCTTCTATATCTTTAATCATATCTCTCATGTTGAAATTTTCTTTGACCTCTCCTTCTTGGGTTGTTTTTTTTTGTTTTTCCATTTTTGTATTCCATATTCAATTTTATGCAAGTGAGTCTTGAACCCTAATATGTTTTTCTCTATCTGTGTCTGAATATTCTCTTCTAACAATCTAAATTTGGTATCAAACATTGCCACTAACTTTGTTTAGAGTTTAGCTTCTCTTTCTACTCTTCTTTCCTCTAATGATTCTATATGTTCATAAAGAATCTCTAGGGTGACTCTTGTAGGCCTCTACTATCCTTTTATCTAATGATTCTATATGTTCATAAAGACTCTCTATAGGCCTCCCCTTAATAGGTTGAGGTTTCGGAGCATGTGGTGAAGTAATCATATTAAAAAGAAAAGAAAGCAAGTGAAGGAGATTATGCACTAGAGTTAACAACGCTAGGAAACCACCATTCTAATTTTAGACCTCCTCCTCATTCCCTTCACATTCATGTCAAAGTATCATTGTATGTATAAACTCTATAGAGTAGAAACCCTTCATTGTTCAAATTCACCACAGGTATAAGCTTTCGAGAGTAGAAACCCTTCAGTGTGTATGGAGGTATATATACACCCTACAGAGTAGAAACCCTTCACCATTCAAATTCACCAAAGGTAAGCTTCTGAGAGTAGAAACCCTTCACCGTTTAAATTCACAACATGTATGAGCTTCCGAGAGTAGAAACCCTTTGCCGTTCAAATTCATATTCAAATAAACCCTTTACATTCACCACATAATATAAACCTCATTTGAAATTCACCATAGGTATAAACCTCACTTCAATTTTACGATTCAATTCACAACATAGTAGAAACCCTTCATCATCCAAATTCATGTTCAATTCACCTCAGAGTATAAATATCCTTTCAAATTCACCATAGGTATTAGCCTCCATTCAGGTATATCCTAGAGTAGAAACCCTTAACTGTTCAAATTCACCGTCCAATATACTTTATTTAAAAATGAATTAAAAAATAAAAATAATCACCTAATAATTATCAAATTTGAATGCTATAATATATTTTTATCGTCAATTTCTTTCATTTTTAAATTCCATGAAATTTAAAATTTATACTTCTACTTTTAAAGATAAAAATTTGACCAATTAGTTATATGAGGAGAAACATTAAGCACCATAAAATGAGTCAATGTTTGAATCACTATCATTTCATCCTAATATTTAGATGGTGAATAACATGTATCGAACGAACATGATGCACCAAGCAATAACTAATGATTAGCTCACTGCATGGTGCTTAATGTTTCTCATAAGATGATACCCCATTAAATATAAGTGTCTTGAATATGTCTTCTAGGTCACGACACCCCTCCCAAGCTACTCTTGAAACCTGTCATCCAAAACAACTTCCCCCCTGTCGTTTTTCCAAAACTTGCATGGCAGTTGTGTCATTTGTGTGTTCTCTCCATCAACTGTATTGAGTGGACAACCATCCAAGTAGCTCCATGTCGGTACTCTCCAACAACATTTACATACATGCAAACTCAAATTAATAGATTGAGGAAAAGGATTTCAAGAGAAGAATGTTTATGAAATTCATGCAGTTGGACATTACCAAAGACATTGTTTTGTCCCACTCTAACTTGCACAACGCCTTTGAGATCCTTAGCTTCCTCACCTTTAGAATCATATTGGGATGGTTATTGATACTTGAACTCCAACATTTCATGAGAAATTCTCATACAACTAAATTCCATGATAGTATAGACCATGTAGCTACCTCTTCTTCAAGCAAACCTCTGCTCTAGATGAGGATCATTATAATCTATCACATTCATCATGAGAGGGTTGAATTCTAGTTTTCATTCAAATTATAGAGCCACTTAAACATATCCATTGATTGATTGATAAACTTAAAACACACAAAAAAAAAACCATTTTGAAAATCTATTTGTTGTTTTCTAAAAATGTAGTTGGTACTTTTGAATAACAATGCTTTAGGAAAAGATTAAAACACAAATCAGGCCCAAGAATCCTATGGCCACCACCCATGGGTAGTGTCGCATTATGATCATGGTGATCTCATATTCATGATTTCTAGGTGCAAAGTCTCATCCATTATATAATATGTCGAATAGCTCAACAATTTCTCAACTTATGCGAAGGACAAATTTTATATTGGTGAAACCCAAAACCAATTGTTCTAAATTTGTTAGATCATGGAAAAATTGCATGGTAGGATAATACAATGAATATTTTGGATTCTCAATGACACTCTTGAATTTTCTAAGAATGATAATATATTGAATTTTTCATTTTGATACAAATGCTTTTAAGTAGATAGGCTTTTTCCGGTGGAAATGGAAATATTCAATTAACGACGTTATGTGAAAAACTCCACTATCCATGAGAAAAGTATATCGAGTTCGTTCCAGCATATCGGGGAAAATTTGGAAATGTGTACATTGAGTCTCACTGCTTGTTTATCCTACTAACGGATTCTTGTCATTTCTGAAACTATTTTTCGAACGTTATTTTATCCATGCTTTTGACATTGCGTGGAGTGCCAAGGAGAGAAATTTAAACACAAAGTTTGAAATATGAATTTCTATCATTTCTAAAATCTTTTGTCCAACGTTATTTTATCCATTTTCTTTAGCTTTCGAGAAAATAGACACTGACTTAGAAACATCGTTATCCCATTATGAAGTAGAATGAGATAATCTTCCATGGTAATTGGGCCCAAGTCATGTGCAATATGAGTGAACACTAAAAAGCATAATTATTTTTAACTAAAATTGTTCAATCACAGATTTCTCTAAGTAAGTTTACATTTTCTTTTTGTTCGAGAAACTATTTACTTTTAATGAAACACCACTCAAGAAGACGCTATCAAAATGATTTTTTGTTCAAAGTAGGTTCTACATAGTAATCATGATATGAACTAATCATTATCTCATTAATCCATTGCATGATGCTTAATGTTAATCATCTTTTATACAAAAAAATTAAATACTAAAAAATGCACTTACAACATTGTTTCGTTATCTCATGCATACATAATTAACACTTGTAGTGCTGAGTCGGATTTCAACTTAGCCATACATAAGAATTATAAAAACCATAGGTCTAGTGTCTAACATTATATTATATTAACAATAACCACGTTTAAGTAAAAGTGGTTGAGATACGACAAACCTCTCAAAACACTTAACATTATAAATTTGAATACATATATTTTTAAAAATATTATTAATGAAACACCACTCAACAAGAAGTTATCAAAATGACTTTTGTTCAAAGTAGGTTCTACACTGTCAACATTAAGCACCATGATATGAAGCAATCATTAGATTATTACCTTTTCATCATGTTGGATAGTGAATAGTGTGTGTCCAATCAAAAGACAATGAACCTGTTGTTCCAGAGTCTGTACTTAAGGCTAGAAAGTACAGGGTCTAGGCATCCGAAAGTGGTGTGAAAGATAAAAAAGGGGGAGGGTCAACCTTCGGGAAATGAAGCTAAGGATGATTTCTAAGTTGCCTCTGTCTCACTTCCAAAAGTTCCTGGATGCTTATATCCCGTTCAATGGCGGCTCATGAACGTTCGAGTTCTACTCGGGTGGTGGTTGTTTTAAGTATGGTGTCAAAAAGGTTCAAAGCCATGATGGTTTGATCCGACAAGATGGGTTCAATATTGGGTTGTCTGGCGATGGAGACATTCATAGAGGAATAGGGAAAGTTAAAGGAAAGTTCAAGGTTTAGGATGCTACCTCAAATTTTGGATCGTAAAAAGAGTACTCTCGAATCTGAAATCACAGATAGAATGCAAACCAAAGGACTTTTCCCGTAACCGAGTTAATTTTTAATAAATCATGTGAGAAATGTGAGAAAACGTTAAGCTATCTATAATGCGAGGCTCCTATCAAGGGAGAAACTCACCCTGTAAACAAAAGAAGAAAAAGACAAGAAGAAATATGACGAAGCATAAAATATAAAGATCTAAAAAAAAAGTTCACAGGTCTTGTACCTGCTGATAACCGATATAGAGGAAAAACTGCAAACGATTAGACGTCTAAAAGTTGATCACCACGGTAGAGGTTATACTAAATTGCAGTGAAGCATTCATTAGACATATATATGCGAAATGAAATTGAATATAAGATAATAGAGGAAACAAACTCATAACTCAGTCTTGACAGAATCAGGAATCTTCTGATTTCTTTGTATTAATTTTCAAACGAAAAAGTCTCTATTACAATCGGCCAAAAAAGGTCCAACCCCATTTCCTTCTTCAAAATGCCTATATATACAAACTTCTGAACATTTGAATTTCAATCGTTCCTGAAATTTTTGGTTACAAAATGAGAAGTTCAAGCATTTCGCTTCTTTGCCTTTGTCATCTTTCATGCGGGTGGAACAACTTCTTTTCTTTACTCTTTGGGTTCTAAAAATAGAACATGCGGACACTTCTCATTATTTGGTACCAGGAACTTGTCCTTTTGCCTGCTTGGTGCAAGTGACGCACCTCTCCACCAACTAGGCTATCAACCTGGAAGTCTCTGCTTGGTGGTTTTCCTCGAAAGTGTAACAATCTTTCGCTGACTGTGGCAACCTTCCTCCCACTTGTCGGTCTTCGGCGATGATAGAACATAACTGTATGCTTGGATTTATTAACCATTTATCCACTTGGACTATGTCAGTCTGGTTGATCTGTGATATTTCATCCCTCTCTTTTTCCTCGTTCTCCTTGATATTTAGCAGGCGCTTGGCTATATCGATCTGGCCCAGTGTCCCAGCACTGCTTTCATTATCGAGACTCAACAAACATTCATCTATCAAGATGAAGGTTTCTTCACAAGAGTTTCTTACCTCTTTAGCGCGTTCTCTGCTCTCTGATATGTTTCTCTCCCATGCCTTCAGAAAGATGTTACCTCTGGTCTGCTCTGGGGTGGAGAGCTTGGAACTATTGCCCATTTCCTTTTTCTTCGTGGCTATGACAGCCTCTTGGAAAGCGACCCGAGCCACCCCAGCTTCTCTTTCTCTCAAAGAGATGTCTTCTAGCACTTGATCAATGATCTGGCAGTGGTTTTGAATGGTTTCCACTTTAGCGAGTAAATCTTGTTGAGCTACTGACACTCTCTTTTGGATTTCGATAGCTTGGGATTGGAATATCCCAATATCTATCACCTGGCTCTCGGTGAAATTTAGTTTTTCCTATAACTGCCTTATCAATTCTTCTTGCTAGCTTATCTGTGACTGACTGGTCTAGGCTGACAGCTGTGTTTGTTCGAGATCGGATTTGAGCCGCTCGATTTATTTTTGATCGGCTGCTCTGACTAGCTCTAGACCTGTGTTCACCTGATCTCTGACAGTAGCTTCTGTTGTAGCTAGCTTAGCCTCCAAAGATTTAATCAAGTGGTTCTTCCACTGTAATTGTTCTTTTAGGGATCCGACAGAGTATTGGTTGGCTGTGGCAAAAGACCCCAATGTCCCTACTGTCTGAGTTGCGAATTCCTCCTTTTTCATGGCTTTTCCATCAGCTAGGATTTTGAATTTTTTGGCTACTATTCCTGCTTCTCGGTAAAGCTCTTGCTTCACAATGACCTTTCTCTTCTTATCGAAGAAAAATTCGTTCAGAGGCAAGTCTTCTATAGTAATAGGTGTTAGTTCTTCACCGAAAATCCATCCCTCACCTGGCATCCCCTTTGTGGACTGTAGGGGAGTGACAGAAACGATGGGACTGCCGATTTCCTTGGATGATTTCCCCAGGGTAACAATTGAGGCTGGCTTGCTTTGAGAGTTGGGGATCTCAGCTTCTTATTTCGGGTCTCCGATTTGCTTTTTCTTTTCCTGATTTTCCCCTTGGTCAGGTCCTGAATCTTTGGAGCCCTTGGTTTCTGTTTGTTGTACATCTGCAGTCAGTGGGTTCTTACCCTGTAAGACTAGGGGAAGGCAACTTCGCCAGTGTTTTTGAAATTTGAAGAAATCAGCCATCTCCTCGGGCGACAGGGTTTGAATCCGACTTAGGACCTCGGCATAAGATCTCGCCCCTCGGAAGATGTCGTCATGAGGCGAATGCTCATGTTCATATCTTTTTAGGCCACAACTCGCCATGTGATTACCCACGACCTTGTGTGGGTCATGTTTCTTAAACTCAATGTGGACCAATTTAATATCCTCTAAGGTCATTGCCTCGGCTTTTGCGTGTCCAAAATCTAATAAATAATATGTATTCAAATGAATGGAGAAGTGTGGCCATACCTTCTTCGAAAAACCTTTAAGCTCTTTGCTTATGCCATCGATCACGGTTTGCCTGGCGATTTCGCAACATACTAGCCTATCCAGCATAAATAGTGGTAGAGCATATGAGGCCACAGAGGCATTGAAAACCCTGATGTATGAAAATTATGCTTCTACATACCAGTCAGCCACACTACTCAAGTTAGTGGCGATGCTATCTAAAACCCTAGGAGGTGGGTTACTGAAGATGGAGACATGCATCGATACCATTACGCAATTGAAAATCTCGTATATGAATTCTGTGGCCTTATCCTCCCAAAGTTTTGAGTGATAGACATGGATAGGCTTAGCATCAGATGGAGTCCAGCTCCAGCTCATTAGAGGGAAAGGTGTCATGAAACAAACAATGTCCATGATGTAGGCAGACATGAAAAATGAGGTGGCTTTCCCATTCGCCTTATGCACTCGATATTCAACAATCCGACTGGTTAGAATATCTAACAATAGTTTGGCCCAGTCAAAGGAAAAACCTTCAGTGACTGTGTGAATCAGAGGCACCCATGGGAGGTAAAAGTGTGTGGTGTCCTCTCTCCCATACAACCTACAGGTCATCATTGCTATATACCTGAATTGTGGTTTTAAGGAAGAGATTGAATAAACTTCGTTACCATCCGCCCTGAATTTTGCGGGGTGTGAGACCCAATCTTTGATCAGATCAGATAAGTTTCTTCCGTATTGTTGGCTTTCCTTTCTCTTGAAATATTCCAGAAACTCGGCATTGTACGTGAAGTTTGGCGTGGGTGACAGTTGATACATTACCTGCAAATGTTCAGGTCGAAAAGTCCCAATCGTCACCTGCTGCTCGCTGATAATAGTCCTGGTCGGGATATCCACATGGTCTAGCGCCCATCTGATCATATCATAATAAGGAAGGAGCCGTGGCCTTGCCGCTATTTTTTGCATCTCCTCTTGAACGACGATTTTGTATTTGGTGGCCAAATCGTCCTTCTCGTTATCGCTGTAATCATCTAAACAGTCCACCAATTTGGACTGAAGAATGTCAGAGACGTATGACCAGGTTTTGATGGTATCAATACTTCGGGGTGAAGTATCGAAAACAGTATCTGAGCCTTGCCCTGAACTCTCAACAATTGCCTTGGACGCTTTTCATGGAGCCATGATAGAGGACTCTGTACTTAGCTCTCCTATAGTAAAGATGTAGATACAGACAAAAGTTAGCTTGATGAAAAATCTTCTTTGCGCAAAATAGAAATGAAATTTGAAATAATGAAAGAAAGAACTTCTTTATCTTAGCCATTTAAAACCCCGGTTTCCTTGTGAACAGAACGGTCAATTCATTTTAATGAAAGATTTAGCAGTAAAAGAAATATCCTTATCTATCACTTCGTCGTATCTCAAATAAATGCCATAACTTTTTGACGAGTCGCAACATAAATTAGCACAAAGACATTTAAAGTTACTCTGTAGATGGTGCGTGTTAAATTTGTATTAATGCATTTATTAATCCCGCTTAGCTCCTTTAATTAGGTTTTGTTTTAGTCTTTAATCTCCTTTTTCGGCATTCGCCGTATCGGGAGAAAAACCCCCTTCCCTTTGAGCCCCCAAAAACCGAAATCGCGATGATGCGATTTGGTTTAAAAAATGTAATCTGCATTAAATGCTTAAAGAATATCGCGACTTCGCGACTCAGGGCTACGAAGGTATAGTTCTTTGTAAGAGCGATTGCCAAGTCGCGAAACCCCGACAGTGTTTGACTATGATTTAAAGCGACTTACCCCCGACACTAACCTAGGTGACTTTTGAAGCCGTCTCGTGACTTCGCATATCAGAGTTTGGAAAGCTTGGAACTTGTAATTATCGAAGAACGAAAGCGCGAGGTAAAGAAAAGTGATAGACTTGCTTAATGGTTAGGCGATGATGATTTAGGACTATAATGGCTATCGCCACTTTGCATGTCGAGGAAATTTTTTTATTGCAAGAATTGTATTTCAACCATTTGTAAAAGGTGGCTCCAACATAGGCTCCACCTCGGCATCTCGTTTTCCTACAAGACGGGAAGAATAGTAGACCACGTGCCTGTTTTGGGTAAATGGAGTCAAAGGCTTCTTTCTACGAAACTTTCTTAGGAAGGGGATACAGAGGGAAAAAAAATAAATTCGTCTTTACTTCTGAAAAGATTTTCAAAACTCCCATGCGTTGTAAACTCAGTTGCAGCCCCATTCATGACCTTCTCCTTCTCACTACTGAATTTAGGTCTTCTTTAAGATGATCAAAACAATCCTAGGAAATCCAACAAATCTTGCGGCTTTTGGCTTGCATCAAACGAAGTAAATTTCATGCTTTTAATCGGGGAGCCTTGTCTGAACTTGGGATGCAAATACGGTTTCGAAAAGGCTGGTAACCACAGTAGAGTGAAATTTATGTATGACAACCTTACATATACCTCAGATATTGCTTCACTGACAGCGAGCCTGTTCAATACCTTGGTGAAGTTATCTGTCCCTTTTTACTGAATTTCCTTTCACCACTTCGAATCATAATTATGCATTTAAATGCTGAGACGAGGGAAATCATTTTTGAATTTCCTTTCATTGTATTCTTGGACTATATGGGGGAAATCAAAAATGAATTTCCTTTCACCATATGTCTTATATTTTACTTTTTGAACACGAAGTGGGGGCAATCAGTTGTACCAAGTATACTAGGGATGATACCTGTGTAAAATTTGCAGTGGAGGTTTGTCAACTTGCTTTGACTACCCTAAACCAACCTTCTCTTAACTTTCAAGGCACCTTAGCCCGTAGGGAAAATGGGAAATATTACTTCCAGGGGCCTTCCTTCGAGCAAGACTTAATCTTTAGAAAACTGTTAAGAAACCTAGCATAGTCAAGATCAGCCTACGCATAACTTTGTTTAGTCGGAGAGTGAGGAGTTATGAGGACTGGCTTACCTTTTAAGTTATGTTTTCTATCTTCCAAAGCTAAAACGTAATCTCTTCTCCCTCTATGGGAAACCCGGAAAGATGCTTGGTTTTTTAAGAAGGCAAAACCGAGGGTAGAAAGGGGCGACAAAGAAAGACCTGGAAATCGAAAAACAGGGGTCATGGATTAAACCCAACTCTTGGAACCCTTTCTCGGAGACACTTTACTCTCTCTGCTTATTTTAATTACCTCTTGTCTTTATCTAGGTGAAACTCTTAGGACCCAGAGTAAGAACTCGTTCTTTTAATGACCTATCACACTTACGAGACCATTATAGCACTTTAGAGACCTTCATTTGAAAAATAGACTTCTCTGGAATTCACACCTTTGCCTTACCATTTTTGTTCTCTTTTGAAATAACGGAAAATCTTTTCTATCGCATGTTTTCGATGAATTTATCTTCCGATATATGAACATCTGTTTCCTCCTTTTGCTTGTTTGGTCTGCAAGCCGGGATCCTGTAAGGAAACAACACGAAGAGTATCAGGGCTTTAAAATAACTGAATGCATTGAAAATTTTGTATCCCTACTTCTAGAAAAACATTGACCTATTTTATTTTTGATGAAAGTAGACTTACCAAAGAAAATTATGAAATAAAAAGAAAACACAAACTGGTATATACAGTGGGAATTTTGGAAACCAATTATTGCATATAGTGTTTTAAATAATGCCCATTGACAGGGGCGTTGAGGATTTTACCGTCCAAATTCTCTAACAGAAACAATTTTTTTCTTTCAGGAGCTGTAACCTTGAACGGTTCGTACCAGATGTGATTGAATTTACCATGTTTTGTCAAGTCTTCCTTCCTAGCATCCAATTTTAAAACCAAATCTCCGGGGAGAAATTTTTTGTCTTTGGCCTTACGATCGAATAACGCTTTCATGTTTTCTTGGTATTTCTATAACCTTTCGTCCACTTCGGCCCTGTGTTGTTGGACTTCAATTAGCTGGTTTATTCTTCTTGTGACATGATTTGGTTCTTCTTTCTCATCTTGCCAAAGTTTCATTACGGAAAGCGCTAGATTTATAGGTAATACTACGTTGGTCCTGTACACCATTTGGAAAGGAGAAGTGTCGATAGACTTTTTTGTGCCTATCCGATTTTCCCACAAAGCGTATTTTAAATGCACATGCCAAGATTTTTTGTTTTCTCTCAACACTTTCTTAATTATATTGATTAGGTTCTTGTTTGAAGACTCATCCAGCCCATTTCCCTGGGGGTAATATGCCATGGAATGACCAAGCATGATATTGTACTTTTGGAGAAAAATGACCATAGCCATAGATTTAAAGGCTTGGGCGTTATCTGTGACTATCTTTCAGGGGCAGCCGAATCTAGACAAAATGTTCTCTTGTAAGAAATCTATTACCATCGAATCCGTAGCCCTTCTAGTCGGAATAGCCTCCACCCATTTGGTGAAGTAATCTATAACATTCAGGATCCATTTATGTTGAGCGCTAGAATGAGGATTAATTTTTCCTATAAAATATAACCCCCATTGCTAAAAAGGGGCTTCCGTTTTGACCAGAACCAACGACATCACTGGGAGTTTATGTTTGCTTGCGAACAATTGGCAAGGGTTGCAGGCTCGGACCTTGGCATTGACGTATGAGAAAAGTTTGGGCCAATAATATCCTTCCCTTAGGATCTTATAAACCGTTGCCCTCCAGGCATGATGTCCTCCACACACTTCTTTGTGAAATTGGCTTATGACCTTCTCTGTTTCTGATTCAACCAAACAAACCAACAGGAAGCCAAGTGGGTCCTTCCAATACAATTGGATTTCGGATATACAGTACTTGACCACATGCAACTTCAACGTTCTGGCTTTAGATGGGGGTAAGTCACTCAAGCACTTCAAGGTCAATAGGTAGGACACTATGTCTTTGTACCAATCTGATGAAGCAAACTTCTCTTCGATTCTGATTTCAGTTATTTGTTCATCGAGCTCATTCATGTCCACACACTCTTCACCTACCTGTAGGCCATTTATTCCGAGAGCTCTGAAATTTGATTCAGCTAAGAGTTTAGCCAAACCTTGTCCCTTTACTAGTCTCCTTGGTTTTATCTCCAAGTCGAATTCTTGAATTTTGGCAAGCCACCATCCTCTTTTTCCATCACTGTCGGACTGAACCAAAATGTCTTTTACGAAGCTGGTGGGTATGTACGCAATTACCTTGGAATGCAACACATAGGTTCTGAAAGCCTTTAACGCCTTCACCATAGCATATGTTTTTTTTTCCATTATATCATATCTGAGTTCAGCGTCTCTAAGACTTTTGCTAAAAAAGGCTATCGGTTGCTCGAAACCTTCTTCATTTTTCTGGAGGAGTGTCGTGACAAGTGTGTGTTCGGAGGCGAACGAGAAAATAAGAAAATCGTTTAGATAATCAGGGTTTGCTAGTACGGGTGCCTCCCTTATAACCTTCTTGATGCATGCAAATGATGCTTTGGCTTCTGCTGTCCATTTTACTTCGTTGTTTTTCTTTAGCATATTTGTGATCAACTTCACGATTTTAGCAAAGTTTGGGATAAATCTCCTCAAAAAATTTATTTTTCCTAAGAATGACTGAATATATTTTACATTCCTAGGGATATTTATTGTGTCTATAGCTTCAACTCTTTTAAGATCAATTTTAATTCCATCTCGAGACACAATATGGCCCAAGAGTTTACCTTCTTACATAGCAAAGTGAGACTTTTTGGAGTTTAAAGACAAACCAAACCTGTGACATTTCTCAAACATCTACTTGAGATGTATCAGATGATCTTCATCAGATTTAGAAAAAATGGTTAGATCATCAAGATAGATAACCACAAATTTGTCCCTTTCGCCAATGAAAGTGATATCCATAGCACGTTGGAAAGTAGCACCTGCATTCATTAAACCAAAAGGCATCTTGTCATACATAAATGTACCCCAAGGGGTGGTGAAGGTTGTTTTTTCTTTATCGTGTTCGTTGACGGAAATTTGATTGTACCTGGAAAACCCGTCAATCATCGACATCCTATTTTCCCCAACTACTTTTTCTAAAATGTGATCCTTTTTGGTTAGAGGGTAATTGTCTTTGAGGGAGGACTTATTTAGATTTATAAAATCAACACACTGTCTAATTTCCCCACTTTTCTTTCTAACTGGGACCAGGTTTGCTACCCAATCGGAGTATCTCAGTGGTACGATTATTTTTGCATCCAGGAGCTTTTTGACTTCCCTTTCGGCCATGGGCAATAAAATAGGATTGATTTGTTTGAGTTTTTGTCTAAAGGGTTTGACATCAGGCTTCAGGGGTATCTTATGTTCAATCACAGTGATGTCATAGGTTCTCAACTCTTCATATGACCAAGCAAAAACATCTTTGTACCGACCGAGTAATTCTTTATACTTGCTTTTTAGCTCAGGAGGAAGGTAATTTGATATTTTTACTATCCTAGACTCCTCTTTGGTCCCTATGTTGTAGTCTTCAACCTCTTCTAGTTGGGGTTGCAAAGCAGATTTTAAGGGCATATCATTTTGGTCGAAAAGTCTCTCGAGAGGGATCAGTCCCTTTAGAATTTGATTTTTCTTTAAAACCAACATGCGATGATTAGAAATTTCCTCTCCCTCTTGCATGATCTAGGCATGATCGTTTTGGTTCTCCTGGTCAATGTGGGTTTCGGAGAAATCACTCACCATTTCTAGGAACTTTTTGATATGTTCATCATTCTCGAAGACCTACCAGTGTTATATGTTATTTGGTATTGATGGTCTGTGCCTTACCTCTATGTGGTATTTTAATTTGAAAGCGGTAGGGGGTACGAAAGTTGAAGCTGCTTTGGCTAACGAATCGGCTTGCAGGTTTTTGGCGTGTGGGATGAAATGAACATTTACCAATGAAAATAAATTTTCCATTAAATCCCAGGTGCAATTCATGTAAGATCTCAATCTTGGGTGTTTGGCCTGGTATTGTCGGTTTATCTGCTTCACTATCAACTCTGCATCTCCGTATACTTCCAGGTTCTTTATGTTTAGCTTCCTTGCAGCTTCTAATCCTAAGACTAAGGCCTCATACTCGCATAAGTTATTGGTACAGTCTATATCCCACTGAAGACTATAAGAGAAAGGAATAACAAATTCATTTTCAGGTGCTACAAATAGTACTCCTGCACCTGCTCCTTCATATGACATGGCACCGTCAAAAAACATTTTCCAAATTCCAGTGCTATACAAATTTTCGTCTATCTTTCTTGATTAGTTTTCATATATGTAGTTCTCTTCTGTACAAATATTTACACCATCATCAAAAGACAAAATACAATTTCCTAGATCTTGATTGACAACATAAACAGGAAAATTGTTAGGATTCTGCGGGTCGCTCACTATGTATGCTAGCCTCGTTTCCCTGTAGAGCCGAGTAAATTGTCCACCAAACATAGGAATCGTGGCGTAGGTCATGTCTAGCTGAAGAGACCCCCCAATTTTGGCTCACCACGACCTAGATAGCAGTAAACCATACTTTGGAGGTATATTGGCGATAACTACATCCACGAGGACACTTTTCACAGGGACCTGTGCAAGGGTGACTACTAAATCTTTTATCATACCCATGCACTTAACTCTTCTTGAATCAAAAGAGTAGAGATCTTCATAAGGCCTGGTGATCTCGAGGCCTAGTCTGTCCATAATAGACTTGGGCATCACATTATGCAAGGCCCCAGACTCAAGCATGCAATTATGTAGCAGTCAATCATGCACATTCAGGGTAATATAGAAGGGAGCGACGTTGTCTCTGACACCCTCGAAATGTGGACCAAAAGTGATATTAGGCTTATCATCTTCCAAGTTTATCACATCAGAGTGACTTTCTAGATCTGAAAAACCTATCATTTTGGTTATCTGCTTTCGATACATAGGATTTTTCGCTAATTCGACCAGGGGGATTGGTATTTTGATCTTATTTATCTCATTTTCAAGGCTGAAACCTCCACTACCTTTGTCCATTTCTCTGGTTGAAACCTCATACTCCTTCTTTTCTAACTTATTTGTTTGTGCTGGTTTATTTCCCGTGAGTTTATCTACTGGTATATGTGTTTCATTTGTCTTAGTTTCTTTCGCTTGGGTCTTAGCCTCCTTTACTTTGGGATTCAGTGTATCTACCCCTTTTACTTTGCTATTAGGTATCTCGCTCTCTTTTGGGATGGGATGGTATATTTCTCCTCTGGGGAGAATTTTCTTGGGTTGAGGAGTCGACGCAGGTTTGTTTTTAGGCCTCAGGTTATACCTAGGTTGGACCTTAGCCATTATAGAATCGATTATTTCTTGATCAACAGAAACATCAATGTTGTTTATGTCAACGTCTTTATTTGACGGTTGCAGTGTGTTTAAGGAATTCTCATAGTATTCTTTAGTTAAGTAAGGCTGTGTGCAATCATCACCCAAATTTGTCTCATCTTCATCCAGGTCCTCGAAATTTTGCAAGTCGTTTCCTCCTATAAAATTTTCATTTTTTAAAGGAGTTTGAATTTTCTGGTCTTCATTTTTAATCTGTCTTTGTTGATTTTGAGGATTGGGGTTTCTTCTGAATTCCCTCTTCATGAAAGGATCTACCTTGGATTGATCTAGTTCCATTCTAGAAATCTTATTTGATAACTCTTTGATTATCCTAGCCATATCATCGATTTTATCATCTGAGGATCTACTAGGCCCTGAGGGTCCCGCATGTTCCCTAAAACATTTTGTTTCTCGGTTTCCCATTTCTACCTTTGTTTTCAATTTTCCGAAAGCCATCATGTTAGATTCAATCTCTACGGCATCATCTTGCATTCGGGTCAGGGTAGCCCCTCTCCTTTCTCTCAAAAGAAGCGTGAAATTAGGTTCGAAGGCTCCCGCAAAGGTTACCTTGGCTGCAGGTTGGGATGGTTTAACTTCGACTAGGATCTTATTATATAACTTGTTAAATCTTTGAATGGATTCCATAACGGTTTCTGAATTTATTTTCTTTAAAGACCCAAACTCAGTCAAATAATAAAAATGGTCTTTCCTTTCGCCCCATTGTCTAAGAAAAGAGTCTTCTAGGGCATCATAGGATAATATCAAACCTGCGAGTAGACTTCGAAACTAGTTTCATACCTGTCCTTTGAAAGTCTTGATGAACAACCTCAAGTATACGTCTTCGTGTTTGAGACTTAGGATATCTGCGAACTGATCAAAGAAATTTATATGTTTGGTCGCGGTCAAGTCCCCTTCCCCTGTAAATTTAGGTAAGTTTTTCATGTTGTTTTCAGGAAGGTCGTGAAGAGGGACAGGCAGAACCATAGGTGCATATCTTGCAGCTACTTTAGCAAAAAATCTAGGAGGAGGGGGCGGCCCTTGGCCCCCACTCCTCCTCCTAGAGCCCCTCCACCTCCCCCTCCTAAAACCCCTCCATGT
This sequence comes from Picea mariana, assembly GCA_032191745.1. Taxonomy (NCBI): domain Eukaryota; kingdom Viridiplantae; phylum Streptophyta; class Pinopsida; order Pinales; family Pinaceae; genus Picea; species Picea mariana. The sequence goes on from JASDQU010738924.1 coordinate 34,697, forward strand.
CCTCCTCCAGCAGCCGCCATTGGTACTACAAGATAGGAAAATGGTCCGTTATAAAGAGGGTTCTGGAACACTAAAAGAGAATCCTTATCTTCTTCGAGAGATGAGAAAACCGAAGAAAGGTGAAAAGGTATGCGAGGGCTTGGTTCCTCATATTTGTAAGAGATGTAATCAAGGGAACCCGTGGGCGTAGAATCTGAGTATATGGTATACTCTTTGAGACTAGGTGGGGTCGTGAAATATAACTGAAGGGTTGGCGGGATATCGATCGTTGATAAATTTATTGCGGAATTTTCACCTTTATGTACGTCAGAGGTTGTCGGATGGATTTCACTTTTAACTTTAGGGAGAGCTAAAGTTGGGTTGATGGTTTCAGGGGGGAAATTGTGCGAATTTGAAGGTTCAAAAGAACTCTTAGCCTTGGGCTATGGGTACTTAAGCTGGTAGACGACAGTAGTCAGCTTAAGGGAACCTTTTGTTTTCAGTATTTTTTCGGGATCAGAAACGGGCATGGTCTGTTTACCATCCAGGTTTTGTCTGGTGTTCCTTTGCCTGGAAGCCAACTTACTTAAACGTGGAGTCACCAAGTGAATGATGAAAGTTTAGCCTTAACAAGGTGTTCACCCTTTGTTCACTATCAAAGGGTAGGAACTAAGAATTTCGTTCTCCCAGGGAAAAGGTTTCGTAACTTCGGTCCCCGACAACGACGCCAGAAAGATGTTGTTCTAGAGTCTGTACTTAAGGCTAGAAAGTACAGGGTCTAGGCATCCGAAAGTGATGTTAAAGATAAAAAAATGGGGAGGATCAACCTTTGGGAAAGGAAGATAAGGCTGATTTATAAGTTGCCTCTGTCTTACTTCCAAAAGTTCCTGGATGCTTATATCTCGTTCAATGGCGGCCCATGAACGTTCGCGTTCTACCCAGGTGTTGGTTGTTTTAAGTATGGTGTCGAAAAGGTTCAAAGCAATGATGGTTTGATACGACAAGACGGGTTCAATATTGGGTTGTCTAGCAATGGGGACAGTCATAGAGGAACAGGGAAAGTTAAAGGAAAGTTCGAGGTTTAGGATGCTACCTCAAATTATGGATCGTAAAAAAAGTACTCTTGAATCTGAAATCACAGATAGAATGCAAACAAAAGACCTTTTTCCGTAACTGAGTTAAATTTTAATAAATCATGTGAGAAATGTGAGAAAACATTAAGAGGTCTATAATGCGAGGCTCCTATCAAGGGAGAATCTCACCCTATAAACAAAAGAAGAAAAAGACAAGAAGAAATATGATGAAGCATAAAATATAAAGATCTAAAAAAAAATTTCACAGGTCTTGTACATGATGATAGCCGATACAGAGGAAAAACTGCAAACGATTAGACGTCTAAAAGTTGATCACCACAGTAGAGGTTATACTAAATTGCAGTGAATCATTCATCAGACATATATATGTGAAATGAAATTGAATATAAGATAACAGAGGAAACAAACTCATAACTCAGTCTTGATAGAATCAGGAATCTTTGGATTTCTTTGTATTAATTTTCAAACGAAAAAGTCTCTATTACAATCGGCCAAAAAAGGTCCAGCCCCATTTCCTTCTTCAAAATGCCTATATATACAAACTTCTGAACATTTTAATTTCAATCGTTCCTGAAATTTTCGGTTACAAAATGAGAAGTTCAAGCGTTTCTCTTCTTTTCCTTTGTCATCTTTCACGCGGGTGGAACACCATCTTTTCTTTACTCTTAGGGTTCTAAAAATAGAACAGGCAAACACTTGTCATTATTTGGTACCAGGAATCTATCCTTTCGCCTGCTTGGTGCAAGTGACGCACCTCTTCACCAACTGGGCTATCAACCTGGAAGGCTCTGCTTGGTGGTTTGCAAGGATGATTTTAGGGGCTAAATTTCACTCATGGGCTAATTTTCCATGGTTTTTCCCAAAAATAGATTCGCTATTCTAAAAATGATTCGCCCAAATTCTATAGGATAAAACTTAAAAATCCCCAAAATTTTATATAGACTATATATAATCCACATAAATTTCAATATTTTTACAAAAATATTGCCAAACATTTATAGTTGGCATATGAAGTATTAGTAAGATTCACCAAGATTTCTACATTTAAAAATAAGTTTTCATCCTTAAAATCATCCGTGGTGGTTTGCCTCGAAAGTGTAACAATCCTTTGCTAACTGTGGCAACCTTCCTCCCTCTTGTCGGTCTTCGGCGATGATAGAACATTACTTCATACTTGGTTTTATTTTAACCATTTATCCACTTGGACTATGTCAGTCTGGCTGATCTGTGATATTTTAGCCCGCTCTTTTTCTCATTCTCCTTGATATTTAGTAGGTTCTTGGCTATATCGATCTGGCCCAGTGTCCCAAAACTACTTTCATTATCGAGACTCAACAAACTTTCATCTATCAAGCTAAAGGTTTTTTCACAAGAGTTTCTTACCTCTTTAGCGCGTTCTCTGCTCTCTGATATGTTTCGCTCCCATGCCTTCAGCAAGATTTTACCTCTCGTCTTCTCTCGGGTGGAGAGCTTGGAACTACTGCCCATTTCCTTTTTTGTTGTGGCTATGACAGCCTCTTGGAAAGCGACTCGAGCCGCCCCATCTTTTCTTTCTCTCAAAGAGATGTCTTCCAGCACTTGATCAATGATCTGGCAGTGGCTTTTAATGGTTTCCACTTTAGCGAGTAAATCTTGCTGAGCTGCTAACACTCTTTTTTGGATTTCGATAGCTTGGGATTGGAATATCCCGATATCTATCACCTGGCTCTCGGGGAAATTTAACTTTGCCTCTAACTGCCCTATCAATTCTTCTTACTGGCTTATCTGTGACTGACTGTTCTGTGCCGACAGCTGTGTCTATTCGAGATCGGATTTGAGCCACTCGATTTCTTTTTGATCAGCTGCTCTGACTAGCTCTAGACCTATCTTCACCTGATCTCTGACAGTAGCTTCTACTGTAGCTAGCTTAGCCTCCAAAGTTCTGATCAAGCGGTTCTTCCGCTATAATTGTTCTTTTAGCGATCTGACAGAGTATTGGTTGGCTGTAGCAAAATCCCCCAACATCCCTGCTATATGAGTTGTGAATTCCTCCTTTTTCATGGCTTTTCCATCGGCTAGGATTTTTAATTTTTTGGCTATCGTGCCCGCTTCTCGGTAAATCTCTTGCTTCACAACAACCTTTCTCTTGTTATCTAAGAAAAATTTGTTTGAAGGCAACTCTTCTACAATAATAGGCATTAGTTCTTCACCGAAAATCCATCCCTCACCGAGGATTCCCTTCGTGGACTGTAGGGGAGTGACAGAAACGATGGGACTGCCGATTTCCTTGGATGATTTCCCTGGGTTAAAAACCGAGGCTGGATTGCTTGGAGAGTTGGGGATCTTGACTTCCTGTTTCAGGTCCCCAGTTTGCTTTTTATTTTTCCTGATTTTCCCCTTGGTCAGGTCCTAAATATTTGGAGCCCTTGGCTTCCATTTTTTGTACATCTGCAGTCAGTGGGTTCTTACCCTGTAAGACTGGGGGAAGGCAGCTTCGTCGATGTTCTTGAAATTTGAAGAAATCGACCATCTCCTCAGGCGACAGGGTTTGAATACAACTTAGGACCTCAGCATAAGATCTTGCCCCTCAGAAGATGTCGTCATAAGTCAAATGCTCATGTTCATATCTTTTTAGGCCATAACTCACCATGTGATTACCCACGACCTTGTGTGGGTCGTGGTTCTTAAACTCAATGTGGACCAATTTAATATCCTCTAAGGCCGCTAATCAGCTTTTGCATGTCTGAAATCCAATAAAGAATATGTATTCAAATGAATGGGGAAGGGTGTCCATACCTTCTTCGAAAAACCTTTAAGCTCTTTGCTTATGCCACTGATCACGGTTTGCCTGGAGATTTCACAACATACCAGCCTATCCGACATAAATAGTGGTAGAGCATACGGGGGCATAGAGGCACCGAAAACCCTAATGTATGAAAATTCTACTTCTACATACTAGTCAGCCACACTACTCAAGTTGGTGGCGATGCTATCTGAAACCCTGGGCAGTGGGTTACCGAAGATGGAGACATGCATCGGTAACATTACCCAATTGAAAATCTCGTATATGAATTCTGTGGCCTTATCCTCCCAAAGTTTTGAGTGATAGACATGGATAGGCTCAGCATCAGATGGAGTCCAGCTCCAGCTCATTAGAGGGAAAGGCGTCATGAAACAAACAACGTCCATGATGTAGGTGGACATGAAAAATGAGGCAGCTTTCCCATTCGCCTTCTGCACTCGATATTCAGTAATCCGACTGGTTAGACTATCTGACAACAGTTTGGCCCAGTCGAAGGAAAAACATTCAGCGACTGTGTGAATCAGAGGCACCCACGGGAGGTAAAAATGTGCAGTGTCCTCCCTCCCATACAACCTACAGGTCATCATTACTATATACCTGAATTGTGGTTCTAAGGAAGAGATTGAATAAACTCCGTTACCATCCGCCCTGAATTTTGCGGGGTGCCAAACCTAATCTTTGATCAGATCAGACAAGTTTCTACCATATTGCTGGCATTCCTTCTGCTTGAAATCTTCTAGAAACTCGGCATTGTACGCGAAGTTTGGCATGGGTGATTGTTGATACATTGCCTGCAAATGGTCAGGTCGAAAAGTCCCAATCGTCACCTGCTGCTCGTTGATAATAGTCCTGGTCGAGATATCCACATGGTCTAGCACCCATATGATCATATCATAATAGGGAAGGATCCATGGCCTTGCCGCTATTTTGTGCATCTCTTCTTGAACGATGATTTTTTATTTGGTGTCCAAATCGTCCTTCTCGTTATCGCTGGAATCATCTGAACAATCCACCAATTCGGATTGAAGAATGTCGAAGACGTATGACCAGGTTTTGGCGGTATCAATACTTCGGGGTGAAGTATCAGAAACAATATCTAAGCCTTGCCCTAAACTCTCAGCAATCGCCTTGGATACTTTTCATGGAGCCATGATAGAGGACTCTTTACTTAGCTCTCTTGTAGTAAATATGTAGATACAGACAAAAGTTAGCCTGATAAAAAAGATTCTTTGCGCAAAATAGAAATGAAATTTAAAATAATGAAAGAAAGAACTCCTTTATCTTAGCCATTTAAAACCCCAGTGTCCTTATGAACAGAACGGTCAATTCATTTTAATGAAAGATTTAGTAGTAAAAGCAATATCCTTATCTGTACCTTCGTCGTATCTCAAATAAATGCCATAACTTTTTGACGAGTCGCAACATAAATTAGCGCAAAGACATTTAAAATTATTTCGCAGATGGTGCGTATTAAATTTGTATTAATGCATTTATTGATCCGACTTAGCTCCTTTAATTAGGTTTTGTTTTAGTCTTTAATCTCCTTTTTTGGTGTTTGCCGTATAGGGAGAAAACACCCCTTCCCTTTTAGCCCCCAAAACCCAAAATCACAATGATGTGATTTAGTTTAAAAAACGTAATCTGCATTAAGTGCTTAAAGAATATCACGACTTCACGACTCGGGGCTACGAAGGTATAGTTCTTTGGAAGAGCGATTGTCGAGTCGCGAAACCCCGACAATGTTTGACTATGGTTTAAAGTGACTTACCCCCGACACTAACCTGAGTGACTTTTGAAGCCGTCTCGCGACTTCGCATATCGGAGTTTGGAAACCTTGCAACTGGTAACTCCCAAAGCGTGAAAGCGCGAGGTAAAGAAAAGTGATAGACTTGCTTAATGGTTAGGCGATGATGGTTTAGGACTATAACGGCCATCGCCACTTCGCATGTCGGGGGAAATTTTTGATTGGAAGAATTATATTTCAACCATTTGTAAAAGGCAACTCCAACAGAACCAATAATTAACCCATTGCATTATGCTTAATGTTAATATTTTTTTATACACAAAGATTAAATACTGAAAAATGCACTTAACATTGTTTTGCTATGTCATGCATACATAATTAACAACTTGTAGTGTGCTCAGTCCGATTTTGACTTAGCCATACATAAGAATTATAACAACCATAGGTCAAGTTCCTAACATTATATTATATTAGCAGCAACCACATTTAAGTAAAATTGGTTTTTACTTAAATGTGGTTGTGGCTAGTCTTATTATTAAAAGAAAAACTTCGAAACACTTAACATTATAAATTTGAATATATATATATATTAAAAAAATATTAATGAAACACCACTCAACAAGACACTATCAAAATGACTTTTGTTCAATGTAGGTTCTACACTGTTAACATTAAGCATCATGATATGAACCAATCATTAGCTCATTACTTTTCATCATGTTGGAAAGTGAATAGTGTGTGTCCAACCAAAAGACATTGAACCAATAATTAACCCATTGCATGATGCTTAATGTTAATCATTTTTTATACACAAAAAATAAATACGAAAAATGCACTTAATATTGTTTCATTATGTCATCCATACATAATTAACACTTGTAGCATGCTCAGTGTAATTTCAACTCAGCCATACATACGAATTATAACAATCATAGGTCAAGTGCCTAACATTATATTGTATTAGAAACAACCACATTTAAGTAAAAGTGGTTCAAGATATGTTGATATCAACCACTTTTACTTAAATGTGGTTGTTGCTAGTCTCATTATTATATAAAAAAACTCTCCAAAAACTTAACATTATAAATTTGAATATATATATTTTTAAAAATATTATTAATGAAACATCACTCAACAAGATGCTATCAAAATGATTTTCGTTCAATGTAGATTCTACACGGTTAACATTAAGCATCATGATATGAAACAATCATTATCTCATTACCTTTTCATCATGTTGGATAGTGAATAGTGTGTGTCCAACCAAAAGACATTGAACCGATAATTAACCCATTGCATGATGTTTAATATTAATCAATTTATATACACAAAAAATAAATACTAAAAAATGCACTTAACATTGTTTCGTTATGTGATGCATACATAATAAACACTTCTAGCATGCTTAGTCAGATTTCGACTGAGCCATACATAAAAATTATAACAATCACAAATCAAGTTCCTAACATTATATTATATTAGAAACAACCACGTTTAAGTAAAATTGGTTGAGATGATAGCAACCATTTTTACTTAAATGTGATTGTTGCTAATCTTATTATTATAAAAAAAAACTCAACATTATAAATTTGAATATATATGTTTTTAAAAATATTTCTATAAAAAAATCCTATCTTTCTCAACATAAAATATACTTAGAAATGTATTACAATTCAAGTGGATTAAAATTAAATTAATGCTAACCCTCATTACAATTCAGGTGAATTAAAAATAAATTACCCCAAACCCTAATACAAGCAACTGTAACCCTGTTACTAATGACATTGTTTATTTCAAACAATAAACACTCCATTGCATACTAATTAATACCGTTGTAGGGTTGTGAGAGATGTGATATAACACCACATGGATCAATTCAACTACATTTATTGTGCTTTTAATAGAAATATTAAATATAAAGTATGTGAAGAAATTTGGTACGAAGAATATGATCATGAAATGATCAAGCCACCATTCATGACCCAACCATGTTCAATGTTACAAGGATGTTGTGGAAATATTTTAAAAGCCACTGGAGTTTTGGTGGAAAAAACAAATTGTAATATGCAGAGGCTGGGACAATGTTAAAAAGTTTGGTACAATGAATCTAATTATGAATCAATCAAGCCCCTATGAATAAGCTTCACTGGAAAAGAAAAAATTGTATTAAGCAACGGCTCGGGACAAAGTCACTTACCCTCCCAATACTATTCAACATTTGCTTTCCCTTAGTCGCACTGCACTACACATAATCTATCATCTCTATATATAGTATGGAAATGCCCTTTCCTCTCATAATACCCCATAATCTATAGAAATCTGTTGAAGGTTATAGCTAGTATTTTGAGTACCGTGTGCTTATATTATTTAGAAGTAAATATACAATCAATCAAGAAATGGCATCAACAAGAGAGGTTAGAAAGATTAAATTATATGAATATTATTGAAATTGGTGTCTTGAAAACTGTGAGTTGGTAAAAGTTAAAAAGTAAATGTTAAATTTGCATTGGTTATTTCCACTCGACTCCATGCCAAGATTTGACATAACTACATGTGTAACTACATGTGGTAGAAATGTAAAATGTAAAAATTAATAGTGAAGAGGTAAATGTTAAACTTTCAATAACCTTGTTTGTATTTGTAAAAATATGCTATGTGGTAATTGATAGGTTATCACATTAATTTTTGAATAGTATTATATAAAAGTAAAATACTAAAGAAGTTAAGTAATGATAAATAAACAAATTCATTAATGCAAGAGAATTAATCCAAACAATTTTATTCATTGATACCAGAATATGCCAAGATCTTTAATTCTTGACCATAAGATTGTATTTAGTAATTAAAAGGCTAATTAATCCATCGATTCCAATAGGGAGATGCCTATGGACGTAATTGTATGCTCTTTGTAACTTTCACAAAAAAGTTTTTATTATATTCATGCATTGGTTGATTGAATGTGATGTGTCTTGTTGGGAAAAATAATTGAACATAAATATAAGTTGATCTGAATTAAGGTACAAGCTCTATTGACCATAAATGGTGTACTCATTAAAAATCCAAGCTTAAAAGGGTCAGGAATATTTATCAATGAATACCTCATTCCAGAGGACCAAGTTGAATTAAGGAAGGATGCTCAAAAGGTGAAAGTTCAGAATCAAAATGCTATTATTAGGGATAGAGACAAAAAAGATAACAATAAATAACAATTTGGGACACTCCGGATCCTCTTTTGGAAATGTCGTGGTTTTCCATGGAGTAAAGGGACTATAATAAATTGGATCTCGAATGACATTAACATTATTCTCTTTGTTGAAATTTGGGAGCATGAAGAATGTAAGGTCTCTACTATTGAATGATTTGTTTTGTGGTCTGCATGAAACAAGAAGCCCTTCCGTAGAGGGATTGGAGGCATAGCATGTTACATAAAAACGAACATCTCTCCTCACATCCAACTTCATAAGAAATATTCTCTCAATCCATACACATGGATGGAGATATATGACATTAACACTAATAAGATTTATATAACAATGTCCTATTTCACACCTATTAACTCTACGTTTTATATAAAAAACAATCTAGATAAGAATTGTCCCTACAAAATCTTAGAGTAAGATATCTACAATATGAAAAATGAAGGTAGTATCCTTCTGTTAGGAGGCTTTAATGATAGAAATGCAATTAATCAAGATATTATTTTAAGTAATGACTCCAACCCTAATCCTCTCTCGCTAGATGAGAACCTTGTTTTAGCTAATAGTTACAAAAGAAACTCTAAATATCTAATCGATAATTTGTTTGGTAATGCGTTAATTGAGCTTTGTAGTTCTCAAGATTTAATAATTTTCAATGGTCTAAAGAAGTGGCCAAATTCTAATAAGATGACTTGTAGCCATGGGTTGGGTAGTAGTGTTGTTGACTATGTAATATCATATATCTCCATATACAACTAAATGGTAAACTTTGATATTTTAGATGATGACTAACCGCACTCAGATCATATACCTCTAACCCTAACTCTTAACTTTACCATTCAAAAAATCTTTGTTGAGGATCACTCCGCCAACCAAAGGTAATTACCTTTTGACAAACAAAAAACTGATCTCTTATCAAAAGACTTGAGCAATGCTTTAAAACTCATATCGTATCATAACAATATTGAAGCTCACTATAATAATTTTACAACAACCCTCTCTACTTCAATTAACAATTTCTCTATTGGGGTGCTACGTAAAAAGAAAAATAATTACATCTAACCCTTGGTATGATAATGAATGTAAAATTGCTAGAAAAGACATTAGGGATGTTCCGATGCATCTTTAAAATTTGATAATATAAATAGATACAAACCTTAATTAAACGAAAAAAAAAGACTATATAAATAAAAAATAAAGAGAAGTTTTTTCATCTATTTAAGATAGATCCTAAGAAATTATGGAGGCAAATTCTAACTCATAAAACTAAAGAAAATAATAAGATTCCCTTGGAGAAATCAAAATTCTACCTTAAAAATCTGTATGAATCACCTAATGTCATGGACAACATGCCAAACAACTCTACAATGGATGAAGTGTTTTCTATGGAAGACATTAAGTTTGGGGTTAAGCGACTCTAAAAAGGAAAATATAACGAGATCGAAGGTTACCAAGATGAAATATTAAAAATTGGAGGACCTATCCTCATCCCTCACATACATAAGCTCTTCAATTTAGCTATCCAACAAGGCTTCCCAAAACCTTGGACTCAAATCCTCATTGTTCCTATTTTTAAAAGTGGGAATAAAAACAATCCCTCTAATTATAGGACCATTATGATTAGCCCCAATTTAGCTATACGAAAGTATTTTGGAAAACACGATCTGTACATGGCTAGAAAACCATGGGAAAGGAGCTAGAGGCCAAGCTGGGTTTAGAGGCCACCATTCGATTATGGACCACCTTGTTACATTTAGGATCACTACAGAGGAGTGCCATAATGATAAAAATGATCTCCTTTGTTGTTTCATTGATTTTAGAAAAGCTTTTGACATTGTTCTGAGGACTAACCTCTGGAATAGGTTAGAAGAGCTTAAAGTCACTTTCGAGTTAAGAGCTACTGCAGTAAGGCTATATGAGAAAGTTATTTCCAAGTTTAGGAACACTAAGGGTTGGTCGGAAGAAATTAACTGTAATATAGGAGTCAAGAAAGGTTGTCCCATATCCCCTATTGTTTTCAGCATCTATATTCATAAGTTAGAAGATTGTTTGGAGGATGTAGGTTGTGTTGGCCTGACTCTCGCAAATACAATCGTCATCCTCCTTCTTTATGTTGATGATATTGGTCTTATGGAGAAGAGTCCCTATGACCTAGGTAAGCAACTAATAATCCTCAAGGACTTCTTCTCTAGCATGGGCATGATTGTGAACAATGACAAAACAAAGGTTATGATAATTAAATCCAAAAGGATCACCTACGATACTTTTGTTTATGACAACAATAGCTTGGAGGAAGTGCCTTCATACAAATATCTTGGAATCAATATCCACCACAAGTTCAATTTGAACTATAACATTGAAAAAAGGATAAATGGCGGGTGGAAAGCTTATTTTGGGCTCGAAAGAAATTGTAAATCAACATACCTTTGGCTTTAAGATAAAAAAAAAAAAAAAATCCTCTTTCGCACTCTCATCACCTCAATTATCTTATATGGATGTGAAGTTTGGGGTTCTAGTATATCTAGAGAATACTCGAGAAAGATAAAACAGATTCAAAAGAATTTTATAACTTATAATCTCAAAATTAACTACAATACACCCAATCCTATCCTCATCATAGAAGCGACCCTTTCCCCCATTGAAACCATTTCGATGATTAGATACGAAATTAAGATACTACAAGGACGTGGTCAACCCCAATTTAGAAGATCAAAATTACTACTTGAAGAAAATCAACATTGCTAAAATAAGAACAAACTCTCACCAGCTACATAGTGAAACTGGGCTTTGGACAACTACCAAAACATCGCGGGATGAAAGAATTTGTCATCTTTCTGACACTAAGCGAGTATAAGATGAAAAACACTTCCTCTTAGAATGCCTTGCATATACCCATATTAGATCCCAATTTAAAAATATTTTCCACAATAGAGGCCTTCCTAACCTCCCAAGTCATCAAAACTATGGCTATCATGGAACACTACTTCTCTTAATGCTTTTTGAGCATAGAAATACAATTTTAAAGAAATGAAAGTAATCTCTTACCTTGATAGACCAATTGATCTTAGTGGGTTTTAATCATCATCATCATTGAAAAGATAAAACAATATACATCTTGACAAAAGTAATAATTAATATTATATAAAATAAAATATATATTTTTAAATTTAAAACATTTAAAATTAAATATTATATATTTTTTAAAATTAAAGTAAAAAACTCTTGACTTTTCATCATTGAATTCAACCTCTTTGGACAAAATTATATATTATATCTTAATCTATAGAATGTTAATTATTTTATTTCAAAATACATTTATTAATTTTGATTATCATTTCAAAAATAAAAATCATATGTTTTGAAAATTTAAGCCTATTCTAAAATATAAAATATTTAAAATTAGGATATCCAATGAAGTCCCGTCATCACATTGACCTAACAACTTAATATGATTACAAATTTCGAAATATACTCACCGCTTACTATTTGTGAAAGCTAAAACCTATGTCAGTGTTGTGGGCGACACTTGCACATCGAATCAAAACAAAACAGCCTTTAATGAAAGGACGTCGTTCTAATCTCTTGTTTTGGCCTTTACCTGTGATTCTTATGCCACCGACAAAAGAGATGGCATTGTTTCTTATAATATGCCCCACCGCCACTCCTGGCCTGCGATTCTCATTATGTAATCCACCACGCTCTCCGCCGCTTCATGTCTGTGCCACCTTTCTTCCCGCCTTATCGCCATCAACAGGTGACCATGTGGAATTGGCCATCTATCAATCTCACACACAGATCTCTGGAATCCCATGATCATT
>JASDQU010738924.1:47330-66352 GCA_032191745.1 Picea mariana
TAATATGCCCCACCGCCACTCCTGGCCTGCGATTCTCATTATGTAATCCACCACGCTCTCCGCCGCTTCATGTCTGTGCCACCTTTCTTCCCGCCTTATCGCCATCAACAGGTGACCATGTGGAATTGGCCATCTATCAATCTCACACACAGATCTCTGGAATCCCATGATCATTGAGGACACTAGTAAGCATCTGGGTGGTATTTCAGTTTGAGCATTGGGCTCCCCCCCAGTATTTATCCTCATATTTCTGTGGTATTGTATTGAATTCTGTTGATCATAATGTCGACCTGCTTGCCGACAATGAAGAGAAGATGCAGGAGGAGTCGTGTTGCAGACGAGAACATGGTGAATCGGAGCAATGGAAATGACAACAGGGGATATTCAAGTGGTTTCAGCTACTTGTGGTCGTTCATCAAGGCTTTTCTGGTTAATAATGACTCGCAGCCTTCTTCCAACAATGGGGAAGAAGACGATGGAGGAAGAATTAGAAGAGAGATATATGGAGATAACATCAGAAATATATGGTTTTCCCACGATCCTGCCATAGCAGAGAGGAACTACCTCGCTGTTCAGAGCAGCATGATATATTTTATTTACATGTGAACTGTACTGTTTATTGATATTCCAAGAAATGTTTAACATGTCCACTTTCTACTTCATTTTAATAAATAGGTTTCATTACCACAACATATTGCATTCTATTAAAAAAACATGATCAATCCAATTTGGTATACATGTATCAGTAAGTAAGAGGCTTTGCAGTTCAGTTAAGGATGCTTTGAAATTTTGAATTCATTTCTCCATATCAGGTTGCAGTTCAGTTTAGGTGGCTTTGTGGTGAGGCTTTGAAATTTTGAACTCATCTCTATATGAGGTTGCAGTTCAGTTTAGGTGGTTTTGTAGTGGTTGGATTGACATTTTTCATCCTTTTAAGTAAATAAAAATATTTAAAAAAAAAAATTCATAGTTAAATTTTGATGTATTTTAAAAAACAAAATTTGGATTTTTGATAGACAATTAGGTGGTTTTGTAGTGGTTGGATTGACATTTTACATCCTTTTAAATAAACAAAAATATTTAAAAACAGAATTTCATAGTTAAATTTCGCTGTAGTTTTAAAAAACAAAATTTGGATTTTTAAAAAACAATTAGGTGGTTTTGTAGTGGTTGGATTGACATTTTGCATTTTTTTAAATAAACAAAAAATTTTAAAAACAAAATTTCATAGTCAAATTTTGGTGGATTTTTAAAAAAGCAAAATTTCACAATCAAAGTTATTTATTATCTATAAAGATAGAATTAATTTTTGTTATTAAATTTGGAAAAAATCTCAAATAAAATTTATTTACTTAGTGATTTAGAAATTATAGTCATTATTTATTAATTTACTTATAATATAATTTGAGTGTGTAGGTTTTCATAATTAGTCACAATGATGTTTGTGTCAGTTTTTGAAACATCAAAAGTTTGAAGTAAACATTCTATCCATCATCAAAGACAAATAAAATTAAAAAAATGATTTGAAAAATGACTAGTTAAGATTTTTATAGGATAAAAATTGTAAATCATAAGGATATTGAACTTAGGTTTCATAGAAAACTAAACCCACACCTTAACTTATGAGAAATCATTAATTAGTGCAATCATATTTATATACTAATAAAGATAAAATTTATTTATTATTTATTATAGATAAAGTTCATGTTTATCTATTACACAAAGTTTATAGGCTACACCAATTTTACATTCATTTCAAAGTGTTTGAAGTTAAATGTGAAAATGACATTAAACATTACATCTAACAATACAATTGATACAAAATTCACTAAACACATAAATGTTGCACATAATATAAATACTAAGTATTGTGAGGTTTTGTAGTAGTTGTAGGTGGTTTTGTAGTGGTTGGATTGGTATTTTCCATCATTTTAAATAAACAAAAATATTTAAAAACAAAATTTCATAATTAAATTTTGGTGGATTTTTAAAAAACAAAATTTTACAATAAAAGTTATTAGAAAAACTTCACAATCAAAGTTATTATCTATAAAGATAGAATTATAAGTTTTGTTATTAAATTTGGAAAAATTCTCAAATTAAATTAAATTTATTAAATTTATTTAGTGATTTAGAAGTTATAATTATTATTTATTAGTTTACTTATAACTTTATAATTTGAATGTGTAGGTTATCATAATTAGTTATGTTTAAACATTTTAAAAATATGTGTGAATTTTTTAAACATGAAAAGTTTGGAGTAGACATTCCACCATCATCAAAGACAAATAAAACTAAAAAAAAGATTTGAAAAATAACTAGTTAATATTTTATAAGACTAGAATTATGAAAAGTAAGGGTATTGAACTCTAGCGTGCTCAGGAAATCACTATTAAGTGCAATCATATTTATATACTAATAAAGATAAAATTTATTTATTATTTATTATAGATAAAGTTCATGTTTATCTATTACACAAAGTTTATAGGCTACACCTATTTTACACTCATTTTAAAGTGTTTCGAGTTAAATGTAAAATTGACATTAAACATTACATTTAACAATACAATTGATACAAAATTCAAGTAACACATAAATGTTGCACATATTATAAACCTTATAATTGTTTGGAATAATGAAAACCATGACAATGTGCCAATGAAACATTCATGGGGCAAGGTATCATTATTCTTATTTTTGAGAGGGAAAGATTACAATCTTCTCACGGTAGGATCACAAAACTTTCCATATGCCTCTTAGGGCTATGTGGATATATATTGTCTAGAACATAACTACCACCATTACATTGGTTCAAGAATTGCCATCGTTACATGAACCACCACTATTTGTTGGTTTCGATTGTTGTCACAATTCCACCAATCTCCTCCTTGAAAACAATTTACTTGATACCTTGCCAAAGTCCATTCATCACCTTTTCTACATGCCAAGAGAAGCCAAACGCCACCACAGTTTCTCTAATAGTACTATTTTTGTAAGCATGTTTGCACAATTTGCTTGAGTATGGACTTTCTTAAGAGCTACTCCACCTCCATCAATAACATGTCTACAAAATGGTATTTAATAGATATATGCTTGGTCTTACTAAGATAAGCTAGATTAATAGTCAAATGGATAGCACTTTGAATATCACAAAATATATTTACTTCGTCCCACACTTTTCCAAACTCACCCAATTGACCCTTTAACCAAATTGCCTCCCTGCATGTGTGTGAGACAACTGTATATTTTGTCATAGTAGTGGAAAATGAGAATGTCTTTTAAAGCTTTGACATCCAACAAATAGGCCCTCCTACAAAAGTAAAGAAATAACCTGAAGTAGATCTTCTTTCATCCAAATCACCTTCAAAATATGAATCAACATAACCACAAAATGAATCATTGCAACCCTTATAGGTGATAAAAAATAAGAATTTGTTCCTCTAAGATACCGAAGCATCCATTTCACTACTACCCAATGCTCTCTACCTGGATTTTCCATGTATCTAATGACAACACCAATTAAATGTGATGATATCTAGTCTTGTACATACCATCGCATACATGAAACTTCCTACTACGCTAGCATACAATACACGAGGCATATAATCATTTTCTTGTTTATTACTAGGACACAACTTGAAGAAAGCTTAAAATGGGAAGCCAAAGGGATATTTACTGATTTAACACCATTCATACCGAATCTCATAAGTATATTCTCCACATACTTCTATTATCATAATTGAATCTTACCATGTTTCCTATCTCTGTATATTTCTATGCCCAAAATTTGTTTTTCTATTCCTATATTCTTCGTATCAAAGTTCTTAGTGAGTTGAGTCTTTAAAATGTTTATCTTAACCATGATTTTTCTTTCTACAAGCATATCATCAACATATAACACCAAGATAATGAATATACCATTTTCTAAAATTTTGAAGTAAAAACAATGGCCATACTCACTTTTTTGTAAAACTTTGGCTTACCATGAAGGAATCAAACTTCTTGTACCATTGCTTGGGAGATTGCTTTAGGCCATACAATGACATCTTGAGTTTGCAACATCAGTCACTTTATGATAACAACAAGGTTCCCTGTCACTAGAAACCAAAGAAATAAATGAAATATAATCTTCATACATCTTTGGAGGATTTCTAGCCCGTGTAGATCTCCTCGGAGTTGGTTGTAGAATTTCCACATTTTCTTGCATATTTTCTACATACTCATATACTTCTTCAAAATCTTCTTCCTGCTCCCTATTTTTTGTAGATGGTTGAGTTTTGCAACTGAATTTGATGATTTTGTGGTACATGTTCCTATTTCATTTCAACTTTCACTATGTCTAATTTTATGAGAGGAGATTCATCAAATAGTACATATTTGCTAATGTTGATTTTATGGGCATTAGGATCCCATAATATATATCCCTTAACTCTATCACCATAACCAAAAAATATATACTTCTTTGATCTCGTGTCCAACTTAGAACACCAATCTTTAGAAATAAGCACATAAGCATAAAAGAAGACAAATTCATATTTGAGTAACCACAAGAATGACTTGTTCATACCTCTTTAAAAATCTTACAGTCTAATACAACCGATAATGAGCGATTTAACAAATAACGGTTTGTAGTGATTTCTTCCACCCGTAACTCTTATTGCAACTCGACATTACTAATATTGCTCCGTACTCTCTCTAGAAGAGTCGTGTTCGTGTGTTTAGCCACATTATTTTGTTGCATAGTGTAAGTTGTGATTTTATGACTTTCGATCCTAGCTTCCTTGCAATAAATTTCAAATTCCAAATATGTCAACTCGCCTCCATTATTTGTTCTTAAACACTTGATTGAACTGCAATTTTTCTTTTCAACCAAAACTCTAAATTGCTTAAATACATTAAATACATCAGTTTTATTTTGAGAGCATAGACCCACACCTTTCTAGAGTAATCAATTTTAAATGTCATAAAGTATGATGAATCTCAAAAAAAAATATAGGGGATGCCCCTTCAACATATGAATGGATATAATCTATAATACCCTTACTTGTATGACTACATGTTTTAAACTTTTGTCTACATGATTTCTTCCCAAAAAATACACTGCTTGTAGAAATTCAAAATTCAAAGATTTTAAAACTTGGAAGTAACTTACAATTTAATAGTACCTTTAGCCCTTTCTCACACATATGGTCGAGTCGCTATTTCCATAAACATGAATATTTATTTGCTTCTTTAGATACCACTGTTGATTCATTTATTTGAGTACTCGTTTCCATCTTGTAAAGGTTCTTAATCTTTGGATCCTTCACCCCTCACCTCCAGGAATATTACAATGGATTATACTAACCCTTCTTAAATACTTCATTACATGCAATGCATAAGCACAATACCGCAAGCTACTGAAACCATGGGCCCAAAAACCACCAATATTAACCTAAAATGGATTTAACTCATTTGAATACTTCACCAACATTTCCCCCTTTTAAACTTGACTTCGAGTAACTACCCAGATCCTACCCTCTTGAAAGTTTATAATCAGTGTATATGGCATGTCCCCACCCTATCACCTAGGTCTACACCTATACTTTACCGGTAATTTACCAATAGAACACATGCCTAACTAGGTCTTTCATTTGTATGTCCATTTACATGTAATTAAAATTTTAAACTCCATTATAATAATAAATTTATAAAAACACAATTTAGTTAGTGTTGATATTTCCTTCAAGACTCCATGGCAATGCACTCACCATGTCCATTACTTCTTGAATTTTCTTGAATGTTTGTAGTGCTTCCTTTCCTTTTCTCATGACATGCATGATCACCACTCTTCTTCTCGACATTTTCACAATTATCCATTATTCTTACACTCACACTCTAGCTATTGACCAAATCTTCTTTTGCCAACTTGGAAGAGGTCTCTGGATCCTTGTTGTTGCTACTACTACAGATGTGTCTAGTGCAGCTCAAGACATCACCATGCTCAAAACTCCTTCCTCTTCAATCCAAATTGTGTCGAGGCATCACAACTTGCATCACCTATTTTCCCCCCCAAACCTTGTTTCCATGAGGGTGACTTGTCACCCAATCTTGCACCACCCTCATCCATTACAACTTTAGGATTGGAAACACTCGACAATCATGGTGGGTCTCAGGCCCTGGACACTAGGTCTTTTGGGGAGTTGGCTACCTCGAGAACAATGGTAAACATGACTATTTGGTTAGTCATTTGGAGCGAGTGCAAAGGTGCATCCTCCTCAGTCAAAATGAAGGTGATTCCCAACAAAGGCTCGTGCTTTGGAAAATGCACATAGCAGGGTGCTGTAAGAAACTCAGTTGCATGATTGGTAGAAAGAGGAGCGTAATTTGAAACACGAGTCTACAGATAGAGAATGGGATTTAGTGTGCCTAGATGTGAGTGTAGAACTAAGGCTTAAGCCACCTAGATACGATCCCACAAAGTGTCCTCGTCCCCCGATCGGGCATCCAATGTTCTACAATGTGGTATATTTGGCCCCTATAATGAGACCACTCGTTGCTCCTACTCGATCTCCACCTTCTCTTCTCCTAAAGAGGAAATCCTATCAATTACAACTATGTAGTGGGTCGGTCATTGACCACAATGGAAAACCTTTTGGATTTATCACAAGTTGTAATGCCCTTTTTTATTCTGCAACCTCTCTCTTAATCATTTCCTAGAATTTGTTTTCCTCATGCCCACTAACCTGAGATTTGTTACCACTTGTTAGAAACGAGAGCCCACAAAAGATATGAGATTTGCAGAAAAAATAACATAAAGAATTCAACAAAACACATATTTACATGATAAAACCTTGACAATGTACCAAGGAAACATCCATGGGGCAAGGTATTGATATTCTTATTACTGAGAGGTACAGATTACAATCTTCCCACAACAAGATTACAAAATTTACCATATGCCTCTTAGGGCTACGTAGATATATAATATCTACAACATAACTACCATTGTTACACCAGTTCAAGAACTGCCACTATTACATGAACCACCATTGTTTGTTCATTTTGATTGTTGTTACAATTCCAACAATTCCTATGCTAGATACTACAATTAATTGTTTTCGGATAAAATAATATACATGCTGGTATTCTTTCTTTCTAGAGTTTCTCTCCATTGACATGACTAAGTCATTGGTTTGGATAATGGATTACTAATTGTTCATTTTTTCATGAGGTCAAAATAACATTGTGTAAACATTAAAAAAACAATTGCACATTATCTTAATCAATCCGCTTTTAATAAGTTGATGGTTTGTTTTTTCTTTTCTAGTATCTAGTGGAATGAATAATTACGTGGATTTGTACTCGCATGACATGGGTCAGATTCGACCACTAGCACTATAACCTCTAGGTTTACCCCTGTGGTCCCACATGTGATACACAAGGATTTGCAAGGTTCGAACCAACAATGTCCGAAGGAGTGCCTTAATAATGCACTTTATCGCCAATTGACCTACACATCCAGGACTTGATGATTAATCTTTTAATGAGTATTTTAATAAGTAAATGAATTTAATTTTTTAATATACAATTAAATTTACAAAATTATTAGAGATAATATTTATTTTTAATTAAAAATAATTTTATATGTTATAATTTATTGATACTCAATAAATTAATATATTTTTTTTACTTGATATTTTTATTAAGAGTAATGTAATAAAAAAACAAATTAAATTTAAAAAAAAACTTGTTTTCCTAAAAGAAAATCCTTTTAGTTTGTTAATTTTTCAAAATCCTTAAAAAAAAAAATACAAACTAAAAAACAAATGAATTTATTGACTTATCAATTTAGTCTTACAATCCTTTTAAAACATAAATTATAACAATATTGAAATTATAAGAAGATTGGGAGAGCCTATGAACTTTGAAAGAACACCTCGAAATGGATGAGATTAGGAGTTTTTTTATTACAACCAGAAAATACTTGAAAACAAGGAAAAAAAACAAAAAAAAAAAACATGTTGAAGCACATGAGTTAATTAGCCATTTGTTATTTTTACAGTTTTTATATTTACATATTTTAGGATATTAACTAAAATTTATTGTTTGGAGATGTGTTTTTTTTTTTATAGAAAAGTATTATGAAGATGTATAATTCCTTAGTTGCTTAACATGAAGTTGATACTTAATATTAAAAAAATATTAATAACAAGAAAAATATTTCAATGTTGATCATAAAGACGTTTTTTACATTATAGGGAGATTATATGGAGTTGATAGGTGGTATTATATCTTCAGTTTTGAAAATCATGGAAGTTGATGATCGGACAATATGACCATATTTCCCATCCATTATTTTGGTATTGCACTAAAACTAAATCTGTTGTACAAGTTGCAACTCAAAACATGAGTTTTGTATGATTGGTTTTGATTTGGGTTTTTTATGATTTAAATATTGTACTTTCATCAACAACATTACAAAAAGCAAAGCTTCCATGTAAAAAAAGCAAGAAATGAAACATTTCAAATAGTTGATCTTTGTGGTTACTACTCTTGTTCTTCTCATTTTTTTGGTCATCTTAGTTTTTATGTATTGTACATGGGTTTCTAGGAGTCATTCAAGTATAGTGCTTCCACCATCCCAACATCAAGTATTGTGAAAACAATCAAATAGTAGTGACTTGTATTGGGTACTAAATGTTTGAATAAATTCATATTTAGTGTTAGCCTCTTGCTCGTATACAATCCTAATATACCACCTATGTATTTCACATTTAAGGATATAGTTTTTATCTTAAGTATGTTTCTAGATTTCTATTTTTCCTCCTCCTTCCTTATCTCTTGATGAGGTGTCGATGTGAGAGAAATTGAGTTGGTTTCATTATTGTATTATATATTGGCATCATTAAAATCAATACAATGAGAGAAATAGTTGAGAATATGGCTTGAGACCTTTTGTGCCAAAGTTCTTATCCTAATATTTTGTGTTCTATTTCTTCAATTCGTATTAGAGCTCTTATGGTCTTAAGGGCACGATACCCCTCTGTGGTAGTCATCCATGAAATGTTTAATATTTATAGTCAATGACATGAGATGATGGTGATGAAGTTGTTCCATGGTAATATTTCATACGATAATAAAAAACCTGTTGTAACACACCCAACCCCATTAGTTTTAATTAAGATAGTGGGTGTCAAAATTTTTGTTTCCTTTCTTCTAAATCACCTTTCCTAACCACACCTATAAACCCAAAACTGAGCTCATAAATCAGTCCTATTCATCGAGGAATTCACAACGACTATAATTATTCTCAAATATGAGCTCAGGCTCAACAGTTATGGCCTCCTAAAGCTTTGAGGCCTTTTCCCACCAACTCCACCTCATTACCATGTGACACCCATGTGGGATCACGTCATCCATACCATGCAACGTGGCACAAATTGGAACTGATGTGTCGGGGCATGTATCCTTTTACGTAGCTAAAACTTTCCTTGGGCCACCAATCAAGGACTACTACCAAACACCCACGGGTGGAAATAAGAGGCGGAACCAACAATAATACAGAAATATGGGAATTCAGATTTCCTTATAAATCCTCACACGCCATTATTCTAGATGTACATATATCCTTTCTCGCGAGAACCTTGAAGCAAAAACCTTCACATAGGGAGATCCAATCATCCGGTCCTCCCAAAGGGTTTATTCTAATAAAACTTCCAGATACCAGGTGGTCCAGATATCCAAGGCAATGACTCCCTCCTGATCTTACTTCAGAACCTTAGCTTGGAACCCTAAAACATCCGGGAGTCTGGGGTGATACCCCTTTTGACATTACGACGAAAATTTGAAGAAGAACATTGAACCATCCATAATACGAGATCTGAGAAAATACGCAATTCCCATTTTCTCAAATGTCGAATCTCAATCTCCAACTAGTGCAAAGGAATGGAGGTCCTACGTGGCATGCCACCTGGAAAGTCACGTCATAACTTGATCGTACACTGGGATGATGTGGCATCGCCACATGGTATATGACCTAGAATATTTTTGTATGGATATGGTGATGTAGAATGACATGATACTGGTGACATGGCATGGCATGTTATGTGGAGGCTTACATCATCACATCCTCCAAGCCTCTGACAAAACTCTACGCCAGAACCTTTTCTACCCAAGATGCGTGGCATGATATTCAACATAACACATGGACCAACCATGGAATGTGACATGGTCCACGTGGAAGGACATATGGACCTTATAGGTACTATCCCCCCTCCTCACGAAACCCTTCCTTGGAGACTCGACCCATCTGAGCATTTGATATCTGGGAAAATCCTTATTTCACAATATTGAAAAGTTTCAGATATTTGGATGTCTAGATATCTCCTCTCGACAAGGATCAAACATGTGATATCTAAAAATACCCCAATCCAACAACTTATATTAAAGGATACTGACCCAAAGATACATGCTCGACAGTGGGCCCCATTCGTATCTTGTGCTAAACTAAGGTCGACACATGTTAACCACCATGGCATCCAAACTGCCACCGAGCATGACACAAACTCACTAAAATCATTCCCATGTGCCCCAAATCCTTAGGTTCATATATTTTCAAAGGAAAAGGGGATGGATCCTTACCCCATAACCTTACCATCTGGGATCTAGGGAAACTCAGAAATCACATTTTGAAAAGTTCCAGATCTTCGAGTATCTAGATATTCGGGACTCAAGACCTCACCCATATTTGTATCCTATCTACGATGTTGATCAAACAACCTAGATCTCCTGATATATGGATATGATGACTGATATTAATCCCCATCACGTAAACATATAAAGGCCATAGACCCTCCTCTTGGACCTGCTCCAATTCGACGCTTCCACCTGTCCTTTTCTTATGGGATAGGTCGACCAAGATATGGCATGGTATGTATCAATGGCATCATCCACAAATTTCTCTTTCTTTGTGTCTTTATGGATTCATAAAACTTACAAGGGAAAGAGGACACAACCTCACCCAATTCGACATCTGGGTATCTAGGATTTATGCATATATAGACATTTAAAGCCCTTCCACTTACATTTAAATTCAACAACCTAAATCTTAGGTTTGTTTTCTCCTATCGGTTCCCACTACATGCCTGGTCCGCTTTCCTACACATAACCATGAAAAACCCTATGTATTCGACCTTACTCGGTCATGATACTAGAAAAAAATCACATAGATTTACGTGGGACATGACCAACAAAAATAAGACCTAAAGAACACACAGGGAGCACAAAACCTTGCCTCCCTTACTCATTTCATAGAGTATCAAGGTGACTGTCTTGGTTATCTTTAAACTCTGCTCTCAAAGATTAACTGAATAAGAGGTTTATAACTCAGAATTAAACTATGAATTCATATCCTAGACATTCTTATCATTCATCATACATCACAAGAAACAAGTAACCATTAAGGAGTATAAGGAGGAAAAGACACACACATGCACACATTCTCTCTATCTCTCTCACAATTACCCAGAAAAACATATAATTTCATATACTTTACAAGTATGCACACACATTACCGAGTTTACGCTAAATGAATAGTAAAATACTTATATATTTTAGAATAAGGCTAGCCAAGCCAACTGATTAAGAGGGGATGCCTTTCCACCCAACCATAGGCTCATATCATTGCACTATCTCTCTACATTCTAGCCACCCCCATGCCAAGATATGATACCACTAGGGAGATCTCTAAGGATTTAAGAGAAAATTAGAGAAGTGAAGGCCACTCTCCTTCACACATCCATTGGTTCATAATACTTACTCCCACCATTCTCAGGTCATCTATGGGTTTTATCAGATGGGCTCCCTACTCGGGTTGGGTTCTGGTTTCTCAGAACAACCATGCACATAGTCTTGCTCTAAAAATATATTTTTCTTCCCACACATGGATTCTCACATCATGCTCTCAATAACATGTAATCATAACCATCCCTTCCATTGTCCAAAAACAAGGTCTCCCATCGATTGTCACACGTATGTGCATTTCCCTTTTTACTGCCCCACCAAGAAGGTTCTGAATCTGTTCTCTTTTTCTTTCCATTAGAAGAAACTCGTGGGGTTGAAGGTGGTACCTGTGTACCTGGGTTGAAAATTCTGTGTTGTCCTAGCTAGTCTTCCATGCTTTGATTCATTGTGGGTGATTGGTTGTTCAACTGCCAATTCCCCTTCCATTAACTAATTTTATTTGGAGCCAAGAAAAAGGGGAATGAATGATTATGCACAAAAATAAATAATTTGGCAAGGAGGCTTGGGTTCTTGAGCATGATGAACTCCCTCTACCCCCTTTCACTAATCACTCCAATGGTAACATGGCTTGTACTTTGAGATTCACCAATCTTCTAGTTGTTTGGATTGTTTATTACACAACAATACAATTTTACAATGTCTACAAGCTAGATTATGGCAATTTTATCTTCATGTTGAGATAAACCATTCCTAATCATAATTAATTATAATTAATTCAAGGGGATTGTTGGGAATTTTAATTTCTTAAATTCTTGATCATTAAATTATCAATCTGGTAGCTCGTAAGATTTTGATACACTGACATTGTATGTGCAGGACTAGGAAGCTAAACTAATCCTACTAAAAATTAACTTGATAAATCATTTCTAGAATTCAAGACTTAGGAATTGTCGTAGCTTTACCAATCATAAAACAAAATCAAATAAATATTTCGATATAAAACCTAATCCAGAAATATCATAGGCATAGATTCGAGTCTTATGGATTTACAACTCTTTCGGGATATTAGGGTTAACAACTTCCTACAATTTTCGGAAACAACTCACACATGACCGTTAACACATTTGGAAAGAATTTAAAAGCATGAAGATAAATTAAAGGCATAAGCAAATTAAGCAATCAAATATTCAAAGTAAAAACAAGCAATTTAAAACATCACACCATTCTTAAGGAAAATAAACACATCATGCTTGCATTTAATGACGAAAGCTAACTACAAGACAAAATTACATAAATAAAATAAAGAACCACCATGCTCTCATGGAGTGATATCTTTCACCTAAGAATTCATGGTAGGGAATTAAACTACAACATCTTAAAATTTAATCAAATCATAAAACACAATAAAATTACATACTTATAATCCATATAAAAGAAGATCCTGAAAATAATTTGGAATGGAGAAGGAACTCTTATTTATACATAGTTTTCATTGAGAATGAGATAAGAAAATTATAAATTCAAGCCCACTTTTTTGTCATGTTGTTACAACCATTTACTAATAAGTAGAAACTAAAAATCAACTAGTAAACAATTGTAATATTTTTGCTAATAATTCAAAAAAAATCACACTAATCTTGTATATGGTCCAAGATTCTTTCCACATCCAACATAGTTGATGATGATCCAAATCTATGATAAATATTCAATGGTTGAAGAATAAATTCGAATTTGGAGCTATGTCGTAAAAGTAAGCATTGTTGCAAACTCCAATTGGACATGTAATCATCAACAAACTAACCCAACTTTCAAGGTTAAAAGAGAACATGTTATTTTTCTAATATTTAATCATAAACTCACCTAAAATACCAAAATAAATGCAGTTGGAAAATAATAATTCTAATCCCTCATATAAACATTAAAATGGTCTTAATGCAAGGTTACAGGAAAACGGAAAATAGTTAAAAGTCAAGGAAAAAGGGTGTTAAATATGACATTTTAGTGACCCAACATCTCCCCCAACTGAACATGTTGTTGTAAAATGTCGTGTCATTGATGTCAAAGGTAGTCATGGGGTCATTGATATAAAAAAAAATGAAGAATGACTACTTTCAATGATATGGGGAGACAATGAAGGCCTCCATGTGTTGTACATATCTACCCCATGTGAATAACAAGTCCCAGGATCGAACTTGTAGATTGATGGAGGACGCGCAACAAAGCATATGAACGACATCAACAGAGGAGTAGAAAAAAACTTAAATTAAAGACAAATGACCAGGATGAAATTTAGTATGAAATTGAGAAACCTTTTATAAACAACAAAGAATAACAACCTTTAGATTCAGTTGAAGAGTTAACCGTGATCATTGATTTTGTCGGATCGAAGATAGCGCCTGTAGAAACTATTCCACATTATAAGTAAATAGATGAATGAGATTAGATCTTGAATATAAATCTCTCATGATCAACAACCATAATCAATTCTATGTTTGGATTCTGATTCATTGGTGAAAGAATTTTGGAGTTAATCTTTCAGAAGAGAAAGGAAGTCTCTGACGAAGAAATATGAATGATGGTACAAATCTAGTACAAGAAAAATATTGATGATCATAATTAGGATTGAGGTCAGATTCTAAAGCATGATTGAAAAGAATTCAGAGTAGCATATTCATATTCAAAAGGACAAAGAAATGCATAATACTTAAAAAAAGGCAGAGCTACAGATGACAAAGATTAATTTGAAGTGATCCAGACTAATAAATCCGGAGAAGAAATGTGTCAGCATGTAAAATTGTTTCATAGTTGAAGTTTCAGAGTAAAAAAAGGTGTAGTGATGAAAGCGCTTCGAAAAATACAGTACGACGAATGGTCCAAATGATTTCAGGAGGATCTAGGTGGATGGATCTGAGAATGACACATGGCAGTGTCTTCACAAACCAACAAATCCAACTTGCTTAACCAATGGTTTGTATTGGTGAAGGAAGATTTGACAGGTGAATATGATGGATTCAGAGTGACCTTGATCAAGGGTTAAGGAGAGAACGTGTAGTGATATCCCATTTGTTTTTAGATTAGGTCCATCAGATTCAAGTAGATGGAGTAACTCTGATATAAGAAAAAATATGAACAAGAGATATATCTTCTGTATTGAATATATCAACTAACAAGGGAGAGACATGTGGTATGCCACTAGATTTACACATGGAAGCTAAGAGATCTTGGACGTGGCTTTAGTGAATGAAATTGTGACACATGGTCGTGACGTGAGTGAATGAGAAAGAAACACATGGAATTCAGATTGATAAGTAATAGGTTGACATGTGGCATCCATGTGTGAGTGTCATGGGATAGGTGTGGCATAGTGGGATCATAACGATGATCCATGACCTTTAGATCCAGACATATCGATGCTGAAGAGGATGAAAACATTTAGAGTCCAAGGAGGAAGATGAAAGATCATAGAAGTGGAATTTTCAAAACTTTATGAGCTACACTTTATGTGATATGAGATCTGGATCTTCCTTGACAGTGTCGATCAATGAATGAGAGTAAAAGATGAAATAGTTTGAGGAGAGGTCATTGTATTCCATTTGGAAATCGATCAATGATTGGTACAAAGTATTTGACTATATTCTAAGATGAAGATCCAACCATCCATTCGAAAAACAAATCAATGACCATGATGAGATATCACACTAGGAACATCTCGTAGGTTAACTAGAGGAATAAATCCTGCAAATTTTAGGAGAGAAGATAACTTGATGGATATGGAGCTTCCTCATATGAACAATAAGGGGCTTAAATCCTAAATAACACACATCGATATGAAAGAGGATATATCGATGAACGGAAAAATGGAATAGATCCAATGGTGGCTGAACGATGAGGTCCAAAGGGTATGATATCCTAGTAGTTCAAAAGTTATGGAGGTTAGATATGATGATCAAAATCTACTCAAGAGATGATCGAATGAATCTTATGCGTCGAAATGGTGTTGAGTGTTTTGACACGCCAGTGGTCCCAACATGAAAGAATATATTTATGGTTGATATTCAATACATGATGATATCAGACATTGAGTAAGTGTCAATTACCATTGAACCAATTAGAGTGTAACAAAAGGAATATATATCAGATTTCATGGAAGGTTTTGTAGCCCAATTCGAAGAATCAATGGAATTGGAGTTGACCATACACGATATTTACATGGATAAATTATTAAGGGAGTAATCACTATAAATGACATTTCCCTAATCAAGCTAAGAGATATGAGAATGGGAATGAAGCAGACATGAAATAGAAAAGAAGAAGAGTAGAGTTCATATTTCATGAAGCTCGTGGTGAAGAAGATAGAGTATTCTGTGAAGCAATTTGTTGTGGCTTATGGTCAATTTTAGTCATAATTGTTTCCAAAGGAATTTCAGAACATATGGGTTGGTGCATGGTGTGTAGGTTGGTTCATACATAAGATTGGTTTCCTCTTTCATTTCCAAGTTGGTTCCAATCTCTAGATTGGTTCCTAGTGTTTATGTTGGTGCCCACAGAGGATTGGTGTCCCCTTTCATTTGTAGGTTGGTGCCTATCTCTTGGTTGGTCCCTAGAGTGTAGGTTGGTTCCTACAGGGGATTGGTGTCCTCTTTCATATGCAGGTTGGTGCATGAAGTTTATGAGTTGGTGCTCATATGAGGATTGGTTTCCTCACAAAGTATTATTTTTACAATTATCTATAAAATGATTTCAAGGTTTTCACCTCTATATCTGTAACATGTTGGTTATGATAAATATCTCTCTGATATGAATGCTTGAAACAATAAATTCTAATGTGTTTTAAATAAGTCTAAAACAAATTATTGAAAGTTCTTAGTACTTATTCAACCCCCCCTCCCAGTACTACTAGAATTCTAATAATTGGTTTTAGAGTTGGTTCCTTCATCAACAGTCTAACCACTAGAAGGCAAACCCTAGTAGGTCACATGGATAAAAAGGAGATATTATTCTTAAGTAAATCTCCATACTTTGATGGAACAAATTATGCCTTCTGGAAAATCAGAATGAAAGTGTATTTGAATCACTAGGGTATGATGTTTGGGAACCATTCAATAATGGTTATGAAGCCCCAACAAATTTTCTTTTGGATATAGGAGCAAAGAAGCTTGGTGACAAGAGTGCAAAAGCCATGAATGCAATTTTGGAAGGGTTATCAAAATTAGAATTCACCAAAGTTATGCATTGTAAATAAACAAAAGAGATGTCAGATAAATTACAAAACACCCATGAAGGAGATGATAAAGTAAAGAAAGAAAAGATATAAAGTCATAGGAGTCAATTTGAAAACCTGGAGACGAATGAAGAAGAAAACATTGCATCATACCTTTTACGTGTAGATGAAACTGTAAACATCATCAGAGGTTTGGGGGAAACCTTTGATAAGAAATTGCAGAAGGCATTCAAGTCACTACCTATGAGATTTAATCCTAAGATATCAACTCTTGAAGACATAAAAGACTTGTAAAAACTAACAATGGATGAATTTTCCTAAAAGGCCTTTCTTAAGCAACACAAGAAAATTTTCCTAAAAGAGAAGAAACATTCAAATCCCCAAGGAAGACCAACAAAAGAAAAGAAAGATCAAGTGATAACTCAAACAATGAATCTGATGAAGAAGAAGCCAACTTTGTCAGAAGGATCCAAAGAGGAACCAAAAAATATAAAGGTAAGCTTCCTTTTAAATGTTTAACAGTGGTAAAGTAGGACATGTTATCGCGTAGTTTGTATTTTAGGTCACAGGCTATAGGATAGAGGACAAACTGGCGTAACAAGAACCTTCCCCACCCAATGTCACCTCGATGGGGAGGTTCTTTCTGTTTAGGGAGGTTAGCCCAGGGGAGACATCCCCGGTAACCTGGGGTTTGAAGAGGCAATGAATACAAGGTCAAGTGTTAAGATTTCCCTCCTCACAGGTTACCACCAGTATCAGATAGTCCGGCTAATCAGCCAATAAAGAAGTGAAGTCCCTGTTGAAAACACCTGCCTGGAACAAGACAATAACAACACAATATGTATATTTGCAGGCTATAAATCAAAGGGTTAGTACTTCTTGACTATCTGATTTCATTCAATAAGCAATGTAACAGATAAGATGAAGTCAACGTTCTACTAATTAGCTTATGAAAGATCACCAATTCATCAATATCTACCAAAATGACCAAGCCTACAGTATATTCAATCAAAAATTTGTTCAGTAAATGCTTGATGTCATCATTTAATTGCTTATTATTAGTCAAAAGGGTGCTGCGTCAACTATGACATCGGCCTAGGTTAGCAGTGTTAGGGTTAGTTAGGGTTTCAAAAAAATGAAAGTTTTAAAAGACGGTTTTGTACACTAGAAACTCAACGTTGGAGATATTACCAGTGCCTTAGGGTAAATGGAGTCAAAAGAAAGGGCACAAGGTCTCGAGAGGATTAAAACATAGAGACTGGAAGGTAGGGTTCTAAGGTGTTGCAATGGCAGGGCCCTAGAATCAAAACCCTAGGGGAAGGAGGCTCACTCCGGTGTTGCTTAAGAAAGGCCTCGTGCTCCTTCCTCCTTCTCTAAATACACTTGGAGAAACGGCTAGATTCAAAGTACAAATTTAAGGGAAAAGGTGTTGCAAAGGCAAGGCCTTCAAACCGTAGGAGGTGAAACCCTAGGTGTAGTTCAACTAGGCCTAGGACGTCTCCTCTTTTCAACCTAGAACTTCAACACTAGCTCAGAAAAAAGAATGAAAAGTGTAGCAACGGTTAGGCTATATCTTCTTCTTTCAATGGATGAAAATTATTTCTCAACATGGGGACATATAGGAATGACCTACTTGTGTGCTTGCTACCTAGGGTTTTAAAATCAGAAAAATTACAAGTAAATGCAAGAATACTAACCTACAACCATTCAATCAAGAAGTTTTGTAGGAAAAACACTTACATATCATGAAGAAAGCATATGCTAAACCCTAGTTGTAAACCTTCCATGAAAGAAATGCCATAAATGCCAAGAGAAATCCTCCTCCAAGAGTAACGACTCACTTAAAACACCAAAAATACCAAACTAGGGTGCAAGTTTTGAGATCTCACAAGAGAGTGAGTTGTGTTATGTTAAAATGAGGGAAAAACATCCTCAATATATATCAATCTATGACCTTTAATTTACAGAATAGGTCATTAAAACAACTGACAAGGCTGACTACAAAATTTACACTATTTTTACATTAATTGCTAGATAAATGACATAAAATGAGCAAAAGGTGGGACGTCCAGCCCTT
>JASDQU010738924.1:83097-94457 GCA_032191745.1 Picea mariana
AACCATGCATACTAATAGTTCATCGCATCTATATAAACATGAAAATGGAGTCCCATTCCTTGCCTATGCCCCATTTCAACATACCAAACCTTTCAAAATGTAATTCAACATTTCAAAGGATTTAACAAATGTGCCAATATTCATGGCCACGTTCATACAAAACGCAATCTTGCATTGATTTCAAGTTTGTCACACTTTATGATAGGTTCTTGGCCATGGTGTGTTGGAATTTAACCAACCTCTTCACCACATGGCTTATTCATTTTCTTTCATTCTTACAACAGGACTATGCTTCCGGCTATAAGATGACGACGATGCCAAATCAGTACACATGAGACTCAAAAGTTTCACATGCATGCCTTTAAACATTCTTCCTTTATTAATAACCAGGGTGCCAACACTCATGGCCACCCAAATTTGGTTTTCTCTAACACCTATACAATGTAAGTAGAAATGTTGGAAGGTCCTCCTTCCTCAATGGGAAATCCATTGTTTGTCCTTTATGTAAACATGCATTTCCTTGAAGAAATTCCATGCAACATGCTATCTATGAGCACTTTTGTTTCCAATCGTTCCTTGATTGGTCCATGTATTCATGACATACCAGTTCATGAATTCTTCCGAGGATTACAATAAGTCTTTACTACCAGAGGTTCACACCTCCATCATTCAAGTTCTCCTTCCTGAATCATAACCTACTTGGGTATCCAAGGCATACAACTGTCTTTCAACGTTTCATACATAACATTAAGACCGTAAAACATTTAAGAAGGAATTCTTACCCAATCCCTTCATAACTTGTGCCACATAGGCATGAACATTTTTATACCTGTTTTGGTTGTTAGCACCCCCTCTGATATTATTCCATCAGTGGTGCTCCATGGGGACTTTTAAAGTCCCTTCAACAATCTTTCAACAAGAACCTTCTCATAGTCATCCTCTTATTGAGGTTGTTCATTATTGGCAACTGTCTTTCTCAACAGTTCCAATCTTTTTATTTCTACACATGACATACGTCATAAACACATTAGTCGTCATGTAAATTAAAAATGCAAGTACCATAGCATTTAAATTAATAAAACATTTTTAGACATGTCCTAGCATATCTGTATGCACTTCATCAGATTATCCTTAATGTTTTCATGAGTGCAATACAGACAGTTCTTAGCTATTTCCGCAGTAATACAATCCTCATCACTATGGTGTCAAAACATTTACTTTCATCAGCATACTAGCTTTCTCATCCCAGAGAAAAAAAAACATAATACATAGCAAGAAAGAATTGAGGGCTCTCCCCTTCTTCAAATTATTTCTACATCGCCTTGGACTTTTTAGTCTAGCTGAGTTATTTCTAAGGCCTCACTGTCTTTTCTCCGCTTTTGCAATTTACTCCCTGTTGGGATCTTTCTGCTCTTTTCCTTGACCAGCCTTGGTTAGGCCTCACCCTAACCTTTTTGGAATACAACAACATGCTTTAATCTGTGCATCCTGCACATTACCATTTGGTTATCGGAATGGTCAATATTCATTTATTAGTCTTCTATTCCTTATATGATGTTTTTCAAAATGTAATCCAAGATTCACTTAATTCTCAACTGTCATTAAGGTTGTGACTTTGTTTTCCTGACAGAGTCTTCACACAGTTTCTCCATAGGGATTTCCTTCCGCATGCAACTTCCTTATTGCATATCCATCACTATTTGTGATGGCCTCAACCTTGAGTTAGCTTCAACAATTTACCAAATATCTCATAAGGAATATAAACATGCATCTTTGCCATGTACCCAAATTATGTATCCATAGATATTCTGGTTTGGTTAACTTACATCCATTATGTAATTAACCATATTCATAATCCTAAACCTGCATGTAGCGGTCATAGGTATGTTTCACAACCCACCTACATCTCTACTTTTAAGATCAGTCAACTCAGGATTGTTCACAATCCTTCTCATGTGATTCTTAAAGGCATAATCATTTGCCTCTTATTATGACAACATAGCATATTTGCTCATTTATCCTTTTTATCTAATTATATTAGTATTTTCTGGAGGAAAGGGAATACATTCCCCCTCAAGCTATTATTTGGAACAAAACTTTCATGACTCTTCGGAATGGAGTCAACCATGCATCCATAGTATTCATTTATTCTGGACAAGAGTAATCCTTGCTTTATATTTCACTCATCATGGCAACCATATTGTACCTATAACTATACTCTTACATCATACATGTGCATCAATTGCACGTTTAATATCATTCATACCTAACTGGTATTAATATCAGGCTTCATATTAGGAAGCTCCACAATGCATTAAACCCATGCACTCAAGCATAATTGAACACAACTAAGTATTCATCATGCTAGCTTATTGCTTGCACTTTTTTCCATGTCATTCACACACATGGACATATCATGCTTCTATATCCTTTTCCCAAGGATCTTCCAATCATCCTTATGATCATGTATACTGTTCCGTGTATAAGTAGGTGTATCTCTTGCATATTTTTACCCCATGCATCTCTTGCACCTTTTTACTCTTTCCCATACCCAACGGTCACAACAGACCATAGCTTCTTCCAAATTGATTTCGTCCGTTCATCTTCCAAACGAGGGACCTTCCCTTTCGATACTTCAACCTCGTTGTTCTTCCTAAGATTCGTTAGCTCTGAAAGTCTTAGGAGATTTGCGCTCTTTCTCTTGAACTTAACGCTTGGAAGAATCCTTCCGCGAACCCCTTACACTCATTCTTCAACTCTAGAACTTAAGTGGTTCTTGGTCTCTGCCTACCTCACAGAGAGCCTGTGCATATGTGCACTATCTCTCCTTAGCTTTAACAGACTCCCTCCTCCAAGGGACTCAGAACAACTAGGAGTGTCGACATGCGTACGTGAAATTGTGCCCAAGGTCGACGAACTCACAATTTGTGGATCTAGCTTAAGCCACCACATGGTGCAAATATTTACGAATACAAAACATGTCCAATCCATACTTACTTAAATACACAATTTAAATGAGAATAAAGAGATACAGTATAACGATTAAGAAAACATACACATCCTGGTTCCTTCACAGTATATCCATTTTCATTACATAATTACAGCTTAATTTCATAGGGTATGAGAATACTTATCTATTACAAATTGCATCCAACCAACTGACTGTGGGTGTGCGCCTATCCACCCAACCATAGGCTTAGAGGCATTCATTCTTAGCACTCTGTCCACCCCCGTGCCAAGCCATGATATCACTAATGAATTTACGCCATCTCTCAGAGATACTCTCTCTGTCACAACGACCCTGCGAGGTTTATCAGATGCTTCCTCGACATCAAGCTCGCGTTCAGGTCTTTCAAGCCATGTTCTCGACACTTCCTTTTGGTTCCCACATCTTCCTTATGAGCTTGTGCTCTCGTCTCCTCCTCCTTCTCTTGTTGTCTCTGTATGTATCTTACCTTCCCTCCTTTGGAAGGTTTACGACCTGTCCTGTTCTTTCTGTCAGAAGGAAGCTCGGGTCTGCAGGTCTCTATGGTACTTCGAGCCGACATCCTGCAACTAGACCATGCTTCCATTCATGGGGGTGGTTGATAATTCAACCACTGGTGCTTTCTTCATTAGCTGATTTCTTTCCTCTAGAGATATCATGGCTCGTACTTCAAGGCTTCACCCCCCAACAATCAGTTATGGGTAATTTAACAATAATACATTTACATTGTCCACATGCCTAAGCATGGTAATCATATTTTATGATTAAGTACAAGTTGGTGGAAATAGGGGTGTTACACCTACTCTCTGGATGGGCAAATGGGATTGAATGCCCAAGCGAATTGAGAACATAGTCTAATATGTAGGATAAGGATAAGGAAAAAAGTCACTGTGGTGGAATGGGCATGTAGGGTAAGAGAAGGAATTGTTGTTGAGATGGATATTTAGGATGAACATAACATATGAAAGAAGAAAGAGTTTGTAGTATTTTCAACATATATGAAACATGAGTTGATTGTAAAATCATTGATCTCTTACTGAATTACATAGAGGTCTCAATTGTACTACAATACTCCGGAAAAAGGTGATGCTAGTTCTATTTTAAAGTTCTCCATTGCAAGTGAAGAAAGTTGTCTTATTGTTTTCTTAATATTCCACTCAATAGAGGTTGTTATTTGTGTTTTCTTTATGCCTTCATAAATGAATTTATCATTTATGTTTTCACTTTAGTTGATAGATAAATAAATCCTAATATCTATGTAAAAATATTAGAATTCAAGGTAGTAGATGGAAAAATCTTTTAATAAAAATAAATGAATCTGTGTAACTTTTATAATAATTTTAAAATGTAAACATAAATATATATAAACTTTAAGGTTATTAAAAAATTTAATGGTGTAAATTGGAGTAAAATTTAGATTATTATTTTTAATAAGAACCTTGAAGATATTGAAATTGTATATATATATTATACAACTTGAGTGGGCCTAATGGTTAAGAACATGTGTTTTCTCCTAAGAGGTCACAAGTTCAAATCTAGAGGGGGTAGGGTATGTATACCTCCGTAGACTTTATCAGTCAAATCGCTCGGTGGAAGGGGTCTCATACACCAATTTGGTGTGTGGCTTTGTAGTGACCTTAAAAATAGATTATTATATTATATATATATTATATATATATATATATATATATATCCAGCAGAACCAATCACACCATTTCTACCATGGAACCCTCTCCACACAAGTGTAGATGTAGAAAAAAAAACCTAGGGAGTAAGAAGCAGCACAAAATGAGGCATTGGGCTCGCAACATACTATGGTTGTAATCCTTGATGGATTGCTCAAGCTATAAGTTATGCATGTGTTATGTACTTTTCTTTTCAATTTGTATTCCATGGTTCTTACCACTTTGATAGTGTTGATATTTTAAGCGTTTGGGTCCAGGAATACGTCATCTAGATTGTCTTATTCATTGCAAACTCCTCATAATTTTAGTTATAGAAATCCAAATTTTAGTGCCCTCCAACAACAACAATCCACAACACATAGAAGCAAACCCAATTCCTCTGATTCCATATGCCTAATGCCTCTAACATCAAGGGCTTCACCTATGAGAATCAGATCTGGGGTTCCAGTGTACTTGGCCCCTTATGCATCTAGAGGGAATAGGCTAGAAGATGCGCCTCAAACTTTGGCTTCAAACTTTGTTATCCCATATTCGAATCTAGCCCTTGTTGTCTTCATTAGGTCTATAATGTATGTATGCTTAGCGCTTGGGCAACCACCATGCGATTGAGGGGAACAACATGTTGAATCAATCAAACATGGAGAAGCTTATGGAAATGAATATGGTGAGTGACATGGTGCATTCGATGATGATGTTAATCCAAGCAAATGCTCTTATGCACTTCTTAATGAGCTTAAACCATTTCTTGTACTTAAAAAATTGTTAAAAGTTGACAAAGTTAGATGTAAAATGTTGAAAATTTTAGAGGCTAAATTTTGTCATTTCATTAATTCTTTTTTTAAACAAAAAATATTCACCTATTTCCTTTTTTTCCTAAAAACAATTAACCCAAATTTTTAAGGATGAAATTACTTTACATAAATTTTCTTATAAAATCCTTATAAATTTGATTATTTCACTAAATTTCATTTTTTAAAACAAAAATTATTTACCAATTTCCATTTTTTTAAACAACTCACCCAAATTCTATAGGATAAAATTACTTTACATAAAAAATGGCTAAAATTTTCTAAAAACTATATAAAATTCTTAGATTTTTTAACATTTTTAAAAATATTGTCGAATATTTATAATTGGCATTTAAGAATTAGTAATGTTCATTAAACCTTTTACATTTTAAGATAATATGGATCATTTTTCTTCTAACAGAAACGAAAGAAGAATTGTATTAAAGGGTTGTGTTGAAGCTAACGACATCAAACCGGACTACAAGCAAGGCATATAGCCGAAGTATTTGAAGTATTATGATATAAACTTCAAGTTTTCTCACCCTCTTTGATCTATGTCTATGATCATCTAGACTGTATACATTCTTACAAAATTTCCCTAGGCACGGAAAAATCTTAAAAAACATTAGCTATCTATTGGGGGCAAAGTCTTGAACAACAACAAGTTTAGGGATGGGGAGTGCCCCCCTTACTCCATTTGTCTCAAATTCCCCTTTGCTCATTCTTGATCCCATCTTAGCCCAAAGATCAACAAGGGGGTTGAGAACTCGCTTGATATGGAAGAGATTAATTTCTCCAAAGCTTTCAGCAATAGTCTTGATTCGTTGAAGGATTTCATTTAAAAGGTTGTTCTCCACTGTTTGTTTTGTAAGAACTGCTTTGACAATCAACATAGGGTAACCAAAAATTGAAATATGAGAAACGTTGTGCTCTTTGACTATTATTAACCCCGCATATAGAGCGTATATTCAACTATATTGTTTGTCACGGTTCCTAGACCCCAGGGAAAAGTAGCCAACTTATTTCCAGTGGGATCAATGAGAATCCCACCTACACCTGCAGGTCCAGGATTACCACAGGAGGCTCCATCGACAAAGAGGAGATGCTTCATGTGTGCTTGCATCCATAATTTAAAATTTTTCATTGTTTTCCTTATATCCCACTGAGGTGTTGAAGATAATTTACCAGCTGAGGAGAGGGAAGGAGTCTTCTAGAATAAATTTACCCATTGTTTTTCATATTGTTCCAGGCCTTGATCTTGTTGTAGCACTTAGTGTTGCATATATTCGGCGCACAAGGATATCGCCTTAACCGCGAACTATCTTGGACTGATGGTTTCCTCTTCAAATATTTTTTTTATTCCGGGCCAGCCATATTGCCCAATAGATGTATTTGGGCATTGCTATCCAGAGTTTATTTAGACCTCGTTTGTTTCTCAGGTTTCCAAGATAATTCTTCCCCCAATTTTGAAAAATTTCCTTATAAAAGAGCGACCAAGTTGTGAGGATAAATAGATCGCCTAGTGCCAAATTCCATGTATTTGTGGTGTAGGGACACTGAGCAAACAGATGAGGGATTGATTCTTCATCTTAAGAGCAGAGGGCACATCGTGAGGTCCTGAAATTTCCCCTTTTTCCATATTTTCAACTGTAAGAATACGCCCATGTACTAAGAGCGAGATAAAAGAATTTATTTTGGGTATGTTGTCAATGTTCCAAACCACCTTCCACACTCCTGCTCATGGATAGAAAATGGTCCCTTCTTACAATGCCTTGTATCCTTTCTTGACTATATAAGAGGAATTGCCCTAGCCCCTGATGTCTTTTATTGATATGATCTTAGGCGCACACCCATTCAACACACTATGAAGCTGAGAAGAGAGGGGAAGCAAATGTTGGGGAAACTCCAATGATTTCCAGCCTACCTAATGCCCAGTGGCCATATCCCATGAAGAAATATTGTGTAGTCTGATTTCTCCGTGAAGGTGCATCTAATTTTTCAAAGGAGAAAGATCTTCATTTAATGAGAGGGGATTGCATTTTAGAATTGAATAGTTCCATAATTTTATTCTTTTTCCATCGCATGGGATCCAATAAAGATTATCCTTGATAATTGACATCGCTGAGAGAAGGAGATTGAATATAGGAGAGCCTTTAGTCATTTGAGAAGGGAATTCCAAGCATCTTTTTCTTAACCCCTTGAAATATTTTTTCCAGAGCACTTGTTTCCATCAGAATATTTTCCCAGAGACAATTCCCTAGAGAATTTTCACTCCCATTGCCTTGTTCATATGCTCTTGGTATCTAATGCTCAGTCCTCCCCTACATAGCAGATGCTTTACCTGCTGTCAGCTTACTAAATAAAATATTTTTCTTGTAGTTTTGCCTCCTTGCCAAAGGAATTGTCTAATTTTGAAAAATATTTGATTGGAGATGCCTTTAGGGGCGAGCAACACGTAGGATTGATAAATTGGCAACGTAGAAAAAATTGCCTTGATTGGGACTATGCGACAAACCAAATTTAACCACTAGGAATCCCATGAGGTGAACTTAGAGTTTATTTTTTCAATATTGTGCCTCCAATCATGTGAGTTTGTCTTATTCAAAGTGATTGGAATGCCCCTATACCATAAGGAGGACCAACTCTCTACATTTGGGAATTTAAGGGAGTGAGATATATTTTTCATTACCTGTGTCTGCATATTCCAACCCATGATTTGACATTTCTGATGGTTCACAACCTCTCTTGATGCATCCATAAAGGAGTCCAATCTCGCCTTGAATCGGGAGGCAATGATTTGAGAGGCCCCATCCAAAAGCAAAGTATCATCGGAAAATTGTGTATGGTTCATATATTTCACTCCTCGAGCCATCTGGAGATCGGGCATGTTTCCATTTTGTCGTTCAAATTTTAGCTTTCGATTGAGAAAGTCAACGATGATGAAGAATAACAATCGTGAGAGGGGGCATCCTTGCCTCAGTCCTTTGTTTCCTTGAAAGAACCTAGTCGGTTGTTTGTTTACCAAGGGGGTGATCAAAGGCCCTCCAATGCACGAAGCAATCCAATGAATGATGTTTGGACTGAATCCAAATTTTTGTAGGACCTGAAAAAGAAAAGAGTGACGAACACAATCAAATGCATTTTCCATATCGTGTTTAATTACTATACCTTTCTCTTTTTCCACAAAACTTGTATGGATAACTTCTTGAACCAACACAATATTGTTAGTGATCTGCCTTTCATGCATGAATCCCCCTTGATTGGGAGAGATAATTTTGGGCAGTAAATGTTTGAGACATGAAGCTATAATCTTTGTGAGTATTTTGTTAGAAGAGTTGTAGAGGGATATTGGTATGTATCTGAAGAGGGAGGAGGGGTTAGACTCTTTAGGAACCAGTGCCAAAAAGGAAGAGTTCATATTCCTGCCCAATCTAAGAGACCGATGGGAATAACAAAGCATTCTGATAAGGTCTTTTTGGATAAGGTCCCAATAATTCCTGTAAAAGGAAATAGGAAACCCATTTGGGCCATGGGCTTTGTCCGACCCAAGAATCCAAATGGATACTTAGACTTCTTCTTCTTCAATGGGCCGAGTTAGAAGACTATTTTCTTCCTCAATGATGATAGTGGGAATGTTCTCTAGCATGGTTTCAATATTTTGAATAGTTTCCTCTTCTTGTTGGGTGAAGAGATTTTTATAGTAGTTTTTAAACAACATTTTAAGTGCCTTCATAATCATAAATTTGGGTTCCATCTTCCAAGATAAACATGGATCCTTAATAATTTATTTTTTTCTCTTTCTTTTATTAATTTAAAAAAAATAGTAACAAAAGAGACAAGCCATAACTAAAAAATTAAGGATATGAAACTAATTGGACATTCATTTAAGTATATAAACAAGAGAAAATATAAAGCATTGTTAATTAATTTTTTTTGGAAAACTATCAATCAACATATTATACACAAACACACACACATATAAAAGCAAGTCTTTCCCCCATAGAGAACATGGCTATGAATGAGTACCTAATAAATAGGTACAAAGTTTTGAATCCTTATAATGTTGAACAAGAATAAATGTGGGTTTTCAATGATTGTATAGTCAACAATTAAATTTTTTTAACTAACTCTCATATGGTAGTGAAAATTCATGGACACGAGAATAATCACCACTAATCCATCACTTCACTTTAAACATCTATATTTATTAATCAATCAGCATTTCAAAATATCTCCAAGTATAATTAGATAATAAAAATATAGAAAACAATGTATTTCAACGATGTTAAAAAGATTATAGATGTGGTGGAAGTTTGCCTTCCGAGCCTTCCTCCAGTCGTAGAGAAGAACGAATCCCCACGACTCGTGTTCAACATGACACCTGCATAGCAGTAGCTTTGTTGGACACACAGTTTTGGGATAAAATTTTGGGAAAAATCCTAAGTATGGAAGAAGTGCTCAGTAGAGGTGTGCACGAGAAGAAGGAAGACTAGACAGTGCGTAGTTGAGGCGAATCCAAGAGGACAGTGAGCAACATAGGCACATCTAGAAGTACAACGCACAGTAAGCAGGAGTAAAACAAAGAATAAAGCAGAGAGATGAATAAAGTAGAGAATAAACAAGACAAGAAAGCAGACGAAAAGGAAGGATGACAACTCGACATGCTAAAGATGGAAGGACGTGCAAAAGCAAGAAGAACAAGGAGTCAAATTACAAAATCAACATGTAGACGAAAAAGCAAGAGAAATCAATTGAATGGCCAGTTAACTGGAGTAGTCATGCATTGTACTAGGGTTTTGGTGGGGGATCCAAGTAGGGTTTTAAGCCCTAGATTGTATGTATAAATATGTAATGGGTTGGGAGAATAGGGGTTCCTTGTTGTTGGTCGGTTCCTCCTCTTGTAATTGGGTTCATGTTTCTGATTGTCTGTTCTAGATTGTAAAAGAGAGGAATCCATGTCTGAATGTAAGAGATGATGTAGAGAGAGAGAGGCTTGCACTGCAGAGCGACTAGGCTAGGAGAAGAGAAGGATAACCATGGCATATCTTTGTAAGTGATATAAATTTTAGGGGGTATTGTTGATTTTTTTAATGACAAAATCAAAAATATTTCATTCACACATTTCATCAAACACTTAGCGACCTAGAGATAACTGTCTTCTTAAATTTTAGAAATGCATACCCACATTTAGAAATTTCTATAAGCAGAAATACACATTGTTAAGCAAAATATGCAGCGAAAAAAGCACAATGGATAGCAACCCATAACTCACAGAAATTTAGGCAACTGCCAGGGAAAACCCCAATGTGGGGAAACCCAATGAGAGAGAGAGATATTATTATATTGCTTCAGGAAAGTTCAGAACAACATCAATAACACTTTTTCAGCCAAGAGAAATACCTCTTACAGCACAAAACTGTCCCACACAAATCTGTCTTGAAAACTGTGCCACAATTCGTACAACTATACGGATTTGTTGAAATTCGACACCTTGAAATTCGTGCCACAATAGGTTGTTGTACCTTCTCTTCTGTATGACCGTCCTCCTTCAGAAAATTCTTCAAGGATGCCTCGAAAACCGTGCCCAAGCTTGCCTTGGTTTTCATGCCTCAAGAATGTTGTTGTACGGCCTGTCCCAGCAAATAACACTGCTGCAAATCAAAACAAAAAAATGCCTCCTTGGGATTTGTGCCCTAGCTCTCTTGGAAATCGTGCCCTTCTTGATGCTCACTTTCGTCTCTCAAGCAATCTCTCAACTTCTCCTCTCGTCTTCTCCGGTGTGTCTTTCTCACATCCCTAAGCATGTATATGTACTTTTCTCTTTTCCCAAGAAACCCTAACTTACATAACCAACTCAATCTAATGGCTATCATAAGTCTAATCTGAGGGCTCATATTTAAT
>JASDQU010738924.1:135344-155748 GCA_032191745.1 Picea mariana
CAAATGAATGTCATTGAACTTTTGACTCCATAAGCCCTAAAAGGCACTAGTTCTTGCCTCTCTCTTGTTGAAGGATTGATTAAACACTCAAACACTCTTCTCCTAAGATTTTACTAACTATTTCTAACCCTAGTTTAGCCCCAATCACTAACTTACTTCTTGTTGTTATAAATGACTGCTACAACCATCTAAATGGCAGCAAATTCTCTGCATAATTGACTTTGAATGCTAGCTAAAGACTTCTAAATTTGCTTGTGACATGTTATTATCATTCTGCCTAGTAAATGTCATATTTTCATTGTCTTTTTAAGCAATTTTGAGGCATATTTCTTGTAGCTATCATAAAATACTTCTTGTTGTTGTAAACTTTCATCTTACTGCAATTTTATATCAGCTAGCATACATTTCAAAGGTTTATTGTCTTATTGAAGCACTAATATCATTTTGTACTTGAAACTGCTATATTTTTTGTTTGTTGTCTTGTTCTGGGTAGGTACATCAAGCACTTCATTAACCTCATCTTTGGGAGACGGATTTAATGACTTTGGTAACCAATGAGAGGGGGGAATATATCTCGAACATAACCCTAATTTTCTAGCCCTTTAGGTTATCGGGGACTCCTCCCTTGGGGTAGACCTTGCCTATCCCTAAAAAGCGGGGATTTCCTATTAAGGCGATAGTGATAGGATATCATGTTTGTTACGCCAATCTCTCTTACTTACCTTGGGCTTTGGGCAAGTACAGATTGTGCAATAACATTTTTGGCGCCATTGTCGAGGAACACTGAGTCAATTTTCCTCGAACGACAAATTTTCAGTAAGCCTTTTTTTCAAAGCCTTTCACTTTCAGAGCTTACCTGGCGACTCCACTGAGGGTCCTTCCCTCTTTTCCCTTTGATGATCCCTAGAAGGATTATCTAGCAACTCCATTGATGACAAAGCCAACCATGGCTTCTCAATGGGACCCAGGAAAATTTTAAACCCTTGGATATGAGTGAAATCCCAGGTTACCCTCGAAAAATGCCTCTGAGGTATGAAAAATGGCTCCCTAAGTTCACTGGTAGTGATGAAAAGAATGTTGAGGACCATATGTGTGAATTTTGGGCCTTCTTTCAACTCCACCCTATCAGTGATGATGCTAAAGACATAGCACTGGAACTTTTCTCTGCTACTCT
Organism: Picea mariana; assembly: GCA_032191745.1. Taxonomy (NCBI): domain Eukaryota; kingdom Viridiplantae; phylum Streptophyta; class Pinopsida; order Pinales; family Pinaceae; genus Picea; species Picea mariana. Next base: position 136,519 of record JASDQU010738924.1, read on the forward strand.
TCATGACGATGCTAGAAGATGGTATGATGGCCTCCCTAATGCTAGTATTACATCTATGGATCAACTAGAGGAAGTTTTCCTCAGAAGATGGAATGTCAAAGAGGATCTAGACATGTTACCACAAAGACTTGTGCACATAAAGAAGGCTGAGAACGAGGCCGTTAGAGAGTTCCATACCAGGTTCCAGAAGTTGTCACGACAACTCCCTAGAACCCATCATCCTAGACCCCAATTCCTTATTTTCCTCTATATCAGGGCATTCTCAGGACAATCAGAATTCATGCTCGATAAAAACGGTCCAAGGTCAATCCAAGAAGCTTATGACATGGACACAGAAGTCGAAGCCAACATCTCCTCATCCAAGGAAGAATAATCCTTTGTTCCAAAAGTCAAGATTGATGAGCCCAAAGATACCCGCATATTCCTAAGAGAATACCTTTCCTTGAGACCTATGTTGAAGAATTCCCGAAAGGGTTGGAGCAAGACATCGATCAACAAGAGATTGAGAAGAGGGATCTTGATGAAGGTTACCAATCCCATGGGGAAGAACAAGGATTTACTCATGCTTCTAGCAAGGATAATGAGGACCTGGTTGAAGAGCGAGAGCCTGAAGATATTAAACATGTTGATGAAGTATTAATGTGTGCTCCTCCCTCTAATGAAGCCATCCCAAATCCTATTCCTCCTGCACAAGAAGAAGAGGATGAGATTAGTCACTTTCCTTTTCAGGTTTTTGATGATACCTTATTCTATGATTCAGAAGGTGAAGAAGAAAGGGAACCCTTAGACGAGCTAGACCCTCCATATTATGAAGCTGAAGACGTACGGGCAAGTCATGAGGATGAGGCATTGATGCTTACTCCTCCATTTGATGAAGTTATCCAAATCTTCGACACTCCTGCACAGGAAGAAATGAATACGGTATGTTTTTTCCCTTTCCAAGATTTTGAAGATGCTTTCTTTTGTGATTTGGAAAGTGAAGAAGTGTTAGAGGAGCCCTTGGATGTTTTAAACCCTTCATGTTATGATAGAGGTAATCACATGATTGATAATATTGATGATTTCATACATGTCGGGGAACATAAATGGGTTGTGATTGGCTATGATGGGGACCCTATTTATGACATTGAGGATCATTTCCAAAAGTTGCCTTTATAGCTATCATATCAGGTTACTAATAATTATGACATATGGCAATAAGGAGATGATATAGTTACAGACATTTTCCAAACACCCAAGGATGACCTAGTGCTATGTTTTCATGATGATTTCCGATCATACCTTGAGGATTTTGGTGAGTATTCCTTTGAGCACTTGGATTTATTCTATGAAGAATAGTATCAACCACCGTTGTGCTCGGATCTTGATCAGGGTAAGGACGTTGCTTGCCTAAAGTAGGATACTTGTGACAAGATTTTCCAGCTCCTTTCGATTACTTTACCTCGTTATATCACTAAGGATGCAGTTGGGAAACATGTCCCTTTTCCCAAGTTTTCTCTGGGGAAAAGCCTTCTTTTAGAATTCAAGGGTAGGTTGAATACCTTAAGAAGAAGTTTGTTATCTCAGTCGTTCAGCTTTCCCTTAAAAAATTGTCAGTCATCCTCTAGGTTCTTGCTAGTCCCTTCCCAGACCTCGAGATGGATGACGTCCAAGGTAGCCAACCTTCAGATTCTTTGAGTCAATCTTTGGAGCCTTTGATTTCTCACGATCCCTTTCTGAGATGGTTTGAGCACTTTCCTAGAAGTGTAACTTGGCATAATTTTGTCCCTCCCTCCCGCCTCCATGAGCTAGACTTTACGACTTCCGAAGATAGGATGCATGATCTAACTCATGTTATTTTCGTGCTTGACTTGTCATTGTTTTGGTTTATGATGAAGCACAGAGGCAGGTATTATGAGGTATTGCTAGGATGGTTTCACTGGTTATATGACTACACCTAGCATTCAACCAACAGGTAAGTAGAGGTAGGTAGGCAAGTGCATCCATTGTACATACCATTTGCATATCATGTTAGCACAGTTGTAATCACATTTTCATATTGTCTTGTTTCATTATGTATATATGTATGCTCATGATCATGTGCTAGACTGGAGATGGTTTTATTTGTTTATTATATCATATATGAACAAGGGGTGATATCACCACCCTAAGGATTACTAACATCCTTTGTTGAGATTTAGCAGGCACGGTTCATACCAGAGATGTTGAGGTTCTCATGCACTCTACGGTAAGCACATGTCCCTGAGTTGGAGACAGATGTTATCCCCTACCCTAGGGATAGCTAAGGAGATCACATCTTGAGGCCCACGAGTCCTACACATGGAGTACCAAGAGCCGGACGACTTGAGCATGGCCCCGGAGGGCCCCTCTTTTCTTCAGTGCAATCCATTTATCAGCAACAGCAGTATCCATCCCACCAACCTGGTCCTGAAGTAGAAGTAAGTCTTGCTCCATGAGATAATGAGTTTGGGTATCATGGTATGTGTCACTCTGATTTTTGAAGCACTTGAATATGTTGCATTGAATTCTTCTTCATTTCATGACGTTTGCTTGGAAATTATGCTCTTTGTCTCGGTCATACCTAGAAGGGTGACATGGTGCCCTAGTAAGTTGATCTCCCTTTAGGATGGGCTGCCACTGGGTGGGTCTATGAAAGGTCATCATTTGTTCCCTCCATACTTATCACTTTCCATCTTCATTCCTCTCATCTCCCCCTACCTTTGTTTGGGCATTCGGATTGGCTACACTAGAAAGGGTTGTACCTTACCTCGTGGAAAGAAGGGGCTAAAGGCCCAAACGATAAAAGTAGCTGGCAAGAGTTAAAAACCAATATTGAAACCTTTGAGATACTATGCCCAAGGATCCCCAAGAAAGCAATGAAAAGATTCTCGGTGAGAGAAGGGGACACTCAAGGTATTAGTTGATGGATAGGAGGTCTCATCACGAGCCAACCTATTCTGACCATGGGCATGTAGCGGTATGACATTACTACCTATCTAGTCATCAAACCAGGGTAGTGGCTCTTGGTGGCATAACCAACAGAAAGGGGGTCTCATCACGAGCTAGCCTTCTCATCTCAATGAAATGTTTGTGAATAACGTTGTCACCTCTGGTCATCAAGCCAGGGCAGTGGCCCTCAACTATTCCGTTGAAGCACCAAAGAAAAAGATCAAAAGCAATAAAGCTAAGAGTAAAAGGCAATGAATGGGCTAGGAAACAATAGCATTTATGACAAGGTGCAACTCGCCCTCTACAAAGGCACCCACAGGTAAGATTTTGCATTTCCCTGTTATCACATGCACCCTATGCCCAAACACTTACCCCATACCACCTCATACACTTACATGATTTGGACTAGATCCCACTTGGGAAACACCCCAAACTTAAGAGAGGTTAGCCCAATAGGACGCCCTAAGACCTTCTCCAAACCTAACTTGTCAAATTGCATAACATCTTTGAGCATTTGTCTCGGTTAAAGGGGGGTTTGATGCACATGTTTGGGTAATTTAATTATTGGATGTGATTTACATGTTATGATCCCTGTGACTTATGAACCCCTGGAGGGCGTATTTGTTATTGCTGCAGGACTTTTTCCGGTGGACAAGTACACATGAGGGAATGATTAGCTCGAACCTTCATGGAGGACTTAAAGCCCACAGATGGATGTTGTAACCCGAGCCAGGGGTAAGAAGACATCGAATATTTGCACCAAGAAGAAAGATTGACTTTGCCTTTGGAGGCACCCTGGCAAACCTAGACCCAAGGGGATCTTGCTCTTCCACATCGAAATTGGCCCTTGAAGGCCCATGACATCACCATCGTGACCCTGGACGTCATCCAGAGCTAGGGCTTTCGTTTTGGAGGCATTTATGAGCCTAGTGGCACGTGTGGGCTTCATCTGGTGCCTTTAGAGGCCAAGCGCCCTACCTTTTAGGCTCAACGTTCCACCTTAGGGCCTCAACGTCACCCTAGAAGGGCATGACGTCACCCTTGGAAGTGTCTTAACATGCTAATTAATTTTATTTATGTCAAATTTGAATTTATTTGTAAATTGGTCAGGTCGACCTTATTTTGACCTAAAATTAATTAGAGGTCAATGGTTTTGTATAAATAAACATAAAGTACTTTCATTTTAGACATCACAACTTCTCTCAGAAGAGAAGTGGACTGAAATTTGCACCCTACTTAGGGTTTTTTTGGCTGAAATTGTTAGGCGCACCTCTCTTGGAGTCTTCATACTTGCAACTTGGATCAATTTTGGTGAAGTCATTTAGTAATCTAGTGTTTTCATGCATGATTATTCTTGGTGAAGTAAGTAAATCTGCCTTTTGTCATTACTTTTGAATGGTTATGGTACATTTTCTTGCTCATGATAAAGATTATGAAACTGCATGCTTGATAAACTCTAGAAGTGAAGAACTTAAGTTACTACTTTTTCACTTTGTATTTGCTAGACTTTGCCTAATTGGTTTATATTGTCAAGCCTCTAAAGCCCTAAAGTGCTAGCACTTTAGAGGTCTTGATTTATTGTTTGTTGCATCTAAATATCTCTTGCAATTATCTAAGGAGGAGGAAAACCGCTAGGGCCTAGAAGTGCTTATTCTCTAGTAGCTCACCTCCTCAAAGATTGAATCCTAGAAAACTTAAGGTACTACTCTTCTAAATATTCATCATTTACTTGGATAAACATAATCATTTTGTTGCTTACTCCAAATGAATGCTGCTGAACTTTTGACTCCATAAGCCCTAGAAGGCACTAGTTCTTACCTCTCTCTTGTTGAAGGATTGATTAAACACTCAAACACTCTTCTCCTAAGCTTTTACTAACTATTTCTAACCCTAGTTTAGCCCCAATCACTAACTTATTTGCTGCTGTTATAAATGACTGCTACAGGCATCTAAATGCAGCAAATTTTCTGCATAATTGACTTTGAATGCTAGCTAAACACTTCTAAATTTGTTTGTGACATGTTATTATCATTCTGCCTAGTAAATGCCATCTTTTCATTGTCTTTTTAAGCAATTTTGAGGCATATTTCTTGCAGCTGTCATAAAATACTTCTCGCTGTTGTAAACTTTCATCTTACTGCAATTTTATATCAGCTAGCATACATTTCAAAGGTTTATTGTCTTATTGAAGCACTAATATCATTTTGTACTTGAAACTGCTATATTTTTTGCTTGTTGTCGTGTTTTGGGCAAGTACATCAAGCACTTCATTAACCTCATCTTTGGGACATGGATTTAATGACTTTGGTAACCAGTGAGAGGGGGAATATATCTCGAACATAACCCTAATTTTCCAGCCCTTTAGGTTACCGGGGACTCCTCCCCTGGGGTAGACCTTGCCTATCCCTAAAAAGCGGGGATTTCCTATTAAGGTGATAGTGATAGGATATCATGTTTGTTACGCCAATCTCTCTTACTTACCTKGGGCTTTGGGCAGGACAGATTGTGCGATAACAAAGCCAATTTTGATCAATTTTGTGTSAACATTTGATGGACTTGTGATGTRGTGTTTAGGGGTGAGAGTCTTGACCTACCCTACCACAAGTTCTTCTCCTTTTGTGGCATTGCTAACATGTACAACCAAATATTTCTACATTTCTCATGCACTCTTCTTCATGTCCCCAAGTTGGAGCCAATTGTTACCCCCTCATATTGCATGAGGGTAACTCTTGTGATTTTCATCRCAAGATATGATTTGCAGCATGATAMCATGGAGCACTCAATGGATTAGRGGTACACACCTTCTCTTTTGATGTTGGAGATGATGCTACCTTTTTATTGGCTTGTGGTGGACTGTGATGGCCCCTTTATTCGTTTTCTCTTCATGGTGGGGCATATGGTTGATGGATGGATTAGCTTGTTAGTGGATAGTTTGTGGTGATGCTTGTGATGTCCCGTTCCCAAGAGTAGGCCAGCAGGGAGTGACTTAGTAGTCTATATGTTCCCGCAGACTATAGCCAGGCACAAACAGGGAACAAGATGGAGAAATAAGGAGGAATTGATGGCTAAACGATGAATTAACCCAAAATACTTAGGAAAATCCACTTAAGCCTAAGTCATCAAAGAATTAGAATGAAAAGGTGTAAAGGGGGGCTTAATTAATTAATTAATCACTTTAGGAGGAAAGGCGCCTAGCTTAAGTGAGGTCAATGGTGAATTAGATGGGGAAAGGTATAAAGGGAGGGATTTGACCTAATTCCTCATTATGCATTGTTATGATTTGATGTTGAGAGTTCCTAGAGGAGGAGGATAGCCGACCTTACTGTTTTGTGGATTTCTGGAGGAAACCACCACCACTGATCGGTTTCGGTGTTGAGAGACACACCCTAGCCCATCGGAGATACCATCCAAGTATTTCACCATACTTTTCAGGAGTATCCATTGCAGAGTGCGCAGCTCAGCCAGTGAGGGCGCAAGTCAGTTTGAGGGTTTGGAGAGCTGCACGAGATCCATATCCAAATTGCAATTTCCTTCCAACCCATTTGAGATCCAGCCAGGGCACTTCTATTGAGCCATCTATCGTCAAATTCTGACGGTGGAATATTGCAGATCGACTCATTCAGCCATTTAGGGCGCAGCTCTTTCGGACAGACATTTGGTGTTGCATGCAGAGTTTCAGAGCAGATCCGGACAAATCCTTCTGACCCATTTCCTTATTTGGCGAGACGATTGTTTTGAGCCATATAGCAGCAGATTCCGTTGGTGGAATCCTTTGGGGCGCATCCAATGTCCCAGGAGGTGCGCAAACCCCCCAGGGGTCCAAATCCAATGCCTCAAGGGTTAGATCCGAGATCCGACAGACATCCATTTCAGTCTAGAGACTAGGGCGCTTCTATTGGAGCAGTTTCCAGCGCATTCCGATGGTCGATTCTTCCAGACGGGTTTTCCAGCTGGTAGCAGTTACCGTACTTCTCCGGAATCGCATATTTTTTCTGATCTATCCGTGCATGCATCAGATCTGCTATCATCTTCTGATCACGGGTATTTTGATGTTATTTGTTTGTATTCCAGTGACGATCCATGAGATCTAGCTGACGATTATTTCTATATTTCCAATATGCTATTGTATTTCCCTGCTTGAGTCGCATAATACATATATTGGGCAGTTGATGTTCTCTTCTTCCGCATGCATCCTTTATATATTGTTTAAACCATAAATATGCAACATGCACATGCAATAACCAACATGCACTCACAATAACCAAAATTATCTCAAACACACAACTGAAACGCATCCAGAAACCCCCAATGTATCAAATCTGCGAGACAAAACATTAGAACAGTAGCAAATATCTTGATCAGCGGGATCAGGGATATTTCAGTGGTATCAGAGCTTTAGTCCTGCCAGCCTGTGACTAAAGACAATGAATAAAGCAGAAGAACCAGATGGTCATGAACACGTAGGTGACGAATATGTCACTTACAGCAAGCACAGGGAAAGAAGGGATAGGCCTAACTTTCCTCCCTTCCCTCCCAGTTCAGAGGAAGAGGAAGAGGCACACAGAGAAGCAGAGAGAAGAGCAGAGTGCGAGGCCAAGCGCGAAGCAGAGAGGAGGCTAGGTGACAGATATGTGCGACCAGAGGGCAGTGGTAAGGCCCCCGCAGATCCAGACATAGCCTTCATGCAGGTTATTAGTGATATGCTAGCTAGTCAGCGGACCATGTCTCAGTCTTTGGCTCAGGTAGCGGATAGACTGGCTATGGTAGACATTCCGGGCACACAAGCCACACATGCAGCACATGGGAACTCAGGGGCAGGCAGTAGACCCCAGTCACCCACTCGCACATATACCTTTGCGAGTAGGATTCCACGTCCGTTGTTTCCCAATTTCCAGAGGGCATCCCCGGTAGCAGCACAGATACCGATAGCACAGAGACCGCCCACTCAGGCAGAGGACATTGCAGAGTATCGGAGAGAGTATGCAGCCTTGGGCCACGACTTTCATCAGGATATGACCTTAGTGGAGTATTGTGGACTCAGACTCAGGAACCGTCCTAGAGAACCACAAAGGGGAGGGCAGCAGCAGCAGGGGCATAACATTGACTTCATCTGAAAAGTTGGTAAACTCACCATACCTTCTTTTGACGGATCATCCAAATGCACTACCATAGCTTGGGTAAAGAAACTAGACACCTACTACAAGCTCAACCAGATGACCGAGTCAGAGGTCATCAGTTTCGCCACCCTACACTTGGAGGGTGAGGCACACGAGTGGTGGTATCACGGATTGGTGACATTGGGTCACAATCGTATCACCTCCTACAGAGAGTTCACAGAGAGACTCATGGATAGATTTGATAGGAGGGATCCAAAGATCCATTTTAGAGATCTAGCCCAGTTGAGACAAACTGGCACAGCAGAGGCATTCATCTCAAAGTTTCAGAGGGTAGCAGTGGCAGTGACAGACATATCTGAGCCCCGATTGCTCATGCTATTCACAGAAGGGCTCACAGAAGTTAGAACCCTTGAGAGGATGGGTGAAGGCCTACCGGCCTCATACCTTGCAGGATGCCATCTGACGCACTAGAGATTTGGCAGATTCAGTGCCAAAAACTAAACCCTTCACCAAACCCTTTGTACCACAGAGAGACAAGGATCAGAAGAATCTTCTAAGGGAATGGAAGGGCAAGCCCAAGTTGGATGATGATACGTGACGGAAGTTGATGAGGAAGAAGCTTTGCTTCTCTTGCAGAGACCCTTGGGTCCCCGAGCATAGATGCATGGGGAAGGGACAGATCCACTATATTGAAGTGGAGTCAGGCAGTGAGGAGGAGGATGAGGATATTCAGGCACCGACAAACAGTGATTCAGAGACTGAGACCACTCATGAGCCAGAGCAGCAGCCAAAGAAACCTCAGATACCGGCAAGGGCACAGCCCCAGGAGGAGGCAAAACCTCGTAGAGAGGTGAAAGGGGGAACCATAGCCACCCTTTCAGGAGCACCCAGGTACAACACTCTCAGGCTCAAGGGCCTTGTACAAGGGCAACGCATGACAGCTTTAGTTGATGGTGGGGCCACCCACAACTTCATAGATGCATCCTTAGTAGCCAGGAGGGGGTTACGCACAGAAGAGTTTGAGGGATTCCATGTGGCAGTGGCTGATGGATACACGATGACATGCTTGGACATGATCCCTGACCTAGAGGTCAAACTAGGCAACTACACCCTGACTGACACATTCTATGTAGTTGACCTATCAGACACTGTTGCCGTGTTGGGAGTACAGTGGTTATATTCATTGGGGGAGATTGGGTTCAACTATCAGACGTTGACCATGAGCTTCAGAGACGCCAGTGGATCAAGAGTTATGCTGAGAGGCATGTCTACAGGGGCGCCTCGAGCAGTATCGGCAAAAAGGATGGAGAGGATCTTTCGTCATGGTGATGTGGCTTACGCAGCAGAGTGTTGGATCACCACGCGAAAGGACTCAGAGGGTAGAGAGCAGTACCATACACAGATCAGAGAGCTTCTGGGACGTTATGAGCCAGTATTTGGACCGATACCACCAGGGAGACCACCAGACAGGGGTTTTGAGCACATGATTGAGTTAGAGGTAAGGGCTACACCGGTGATTACAGCACCATATAGGCACCCCAAGAAATTTAAGGACGAAATTGAGAAAGCAATCAAAGAATTGCTCGCTATGGGGCACATCAGGCCCAGCAAGAGTCTGTTTGCATCTTCAATCGTCCTGGTACTGAAGAAGGATGGCACGTTACGGATGTGCATCAATTACAGAGCGCTCGACAAGAAAACGATCAAGAATCGTTACCCCATCCCACGCATAGATGAGCTGATGGATGAGTTACATGGGGCAGTCTTCTTCACTAAGATTGATCTACGCTCAGGATACCATCAGATCAGCATCAGGGAGAAAGACATTGAGAAGACAACGTTTCGATGCCATTTTGGACACTTTGAGTTCTTGGTCATGCCGTTTGGACTGACCAACGCACCAGCCACTTTCCAGTCTTGCATGAATCATATCTTTAGAGGACAGTTGAGGAAGTACCTTTTGGTATTCTTCGACGATATATTGATCTATAGTAAGACATGGGATGAGCATTTAGCACATTTGGGGGAGGTCTTGGATATTATGCAGTCACATTCTTTATATGCCAAGTAATCCAAATGTGAATTTGGCATGAGAGAACTACTAGGGGCATATCATCAATGGGTAGGGAGTACAGTTTCACCAGGAAAAGATCAGGGCCATTGTGGATTGGCCAATACCCAAGAATCTCACGGAGCTGAGAGGATTCTTTGGGTTATGCAATTACTACAGGCGGTTCGTCAAGGGTTTTTCACAGTTGGGAGCACCACTCACAAATTTGACCAAGAAGGGTGCTTTTCATTGGACAGAGGAGTCACAGAAGACATTCAATAAAATGAAGGAGGTTATGAGCACATGCCCTGTTCTAGCCCTTCCAGACTTCTCACAGTCGTTTGTCTTAGAGTGCGACGCATCAAGGGTGGGGATTGGCGCAGTCTTGATGCAGGGGGGCCACCCCATTGTGTTTGAGAGCAGAAAGCTCGACGAGTCAGAGAGACTCTATCCTGTTTACGACAAGGAGATGCTAGCGATCATGCATGCCTTAACCAAATTCAGACAGTATCTGGTTGGCAGCGGGTTTGTAGTGAAGACTGATCATAACAGTCTCAAGTATTTCCTTGATCAGAAAGACCTCAGTGAGAGGCAACAGAAGTGGGTCTCAAAGATCCAAGCCTTTGACNATCTGGTTGGCAGCGGGTTTGTAGTGAAGACTGATCATAACAGTCTCAAGTATTTCCTTGATCAGAAAGACCTCAGTGAGAGGCAACAGAAGTGGATCTCAAAGATCCAAGCCTTTGACTTTGACATTGAGTATGTCAAGGGAAAAAGGAATATCGTGGCAGATGCCTTGTCCAGGAGGCCTGCAGGATGTTCAATGATGGACATTTGTACAGATTGGAAAGCTCATTTGTTGGTGGAATACTCCAAAAACAAATTTGCTAGTGAGGTGATGGACGGACAAGTGATTGATGATAGATATCGGGTTCTTGATGACGTCATTTTCTACAAGGACCGGATCTACTTGGTTCCAAAATCCACCCTGAAGGGAAAAATTCTGAAGGTATGTCATGATTCGCCTACAGCAGGGCATCAGGGGTACTTCAAAACATATAAGCAGATCAGGGAGAGATTCTCATGGAAGGGTCTCAAGGATGATGTGTTGAAACACATACGAGAGTGCACGACTTGTCAGCAAAACAAGTCTGAGCAGACACACCACGCAAGGCTACTACAACCTCTACCCATTCCAGAGCAGAAATGGCAGAGCATTTCCATGGATTTCATTACAGGCCTCCCTAGAGTGCAGGGCAAGGACTGTATATTTGTGGTGGTCGATAGACTGACCAAATTTGCACATTTCTTCGCCATACCCACAGACTACAAGGCCATACAGGTAGCAGAGTTTTTTTTCAGGGAGGTATTCTGGTTGCACGGGTTACCTAGGCAAATAGTCAGTGATAGGGATGGGCGCTTCATCAACGCATTTTGGCAGGAGCTTTTCAGATTGACAGGCACAGAGCTAGCCATGAGTACCAGCTACCACCCACAGACAGATGGGCAGACAAAGATTGTCAACAAATGGGTGGAAGGGTATCTGAGGAACTATGTGGGGGGGTAGCAACGCACTTGGGAGTATGGAACACCTGGGAGTAATCTCTTCCTTTTTCAATAAGGAAGTTGTCTCGACGAGCTCCAGCTTGTTTCTTGAGTACGCAAACTTTTTCCATCATGGACAGAGGCTTTACCAAAATATCTGCTATCTGCTCATCTGTAGAGATATATATTGGACAACCACTTCTCTTTTCTGGACTTCATCACGGAGAATGTAATGCTTGATCTCAATGTACTTCGGTCTGTCTGGAACACTGGTTTTCTCTAAAGCCTTCATATAGCTCTTGATCATTACAATATATCATGGTTGAAATCATCACTTTTGTTTCTTGCTAGCTCATGACATCGTGGCAATGCTCAAACTGAAACATATCCAAGTAGCACTTCTTCTGTCATCGTGAGAGTTTGTCATGGATTAGCAATCCATCATCATGAACTTCTAAGTAACCATTATGATCTCTGTCATAGAAAGTTTTCACCACGCTTTTGTTGTGCATGAGAAGCTTTACACCAAGTTGTTTGAATCCATACAAGATCTTCTTCCTTCTGCATACAAGGGTCTCTTTTTGGTATACCTCAAAACCTTGAGGTTGCTCTACATACGCTTCTTGTTCAATTATTCTGGAGAATAGTCTTTGCATTCATCTGATGTAAACTCCAACCCATGGATATTGCAGAAGATATACTAGCTCAGGTAGAGGTATGTCTAGCTACTGGAACAAACTATCATCATAGTCTTCTCCCTCCATCTGGGAGAACCTCTAGTTCTGAATCTCGTGGAAGGTATTTAGGCAGCCATTCTTCTAGGACGTATGTCCGGATTAGAAGAATGGTCCTTGTATCACTCTGTGGCGTGAGTGACTTATTCAGCATCATGCTTGATTACTCAGATGGAGTATGGCTTCTAGAGATGATGTAGTTGATGCTTTCAGATGATAGTGATAATGGTGCTCATGATCTAATCATGAGATATCATGTATGGCTATGATGATGCTATCGGTTGAATGGTATGTTTGTGCTCAAGACCATTGCCTTCAATACCTCCCTAGCTAGGAGGGAGTGTTGATATTATGGTAGCTGCGGGAGTTATTTACGAGAATAGAATATTCCAGGAAGCAAGAAGAAACCCTAAAGCATTGAACATAACCCTAGAAGACAAGTCGACTCAAGGAAATATTTAATATTAAGTATTTAGCCTCCATAATGAGAAGTCGACCCAGAYAGCTCAGGAAAAACAGTATACTTACAGGTAGCCAGATCTCATTTGGCACACACAACTCRCAGTGAAGAAGTGCGCACTGCAAAAACTRGGTAAGTGYGCAAGTCTGGGGAGTAGTTGCAGCTGCAACTACTGCAATCTGTATTCTTGGTTTAGGCTCGGACTTTCTAGTGGTTATGGTTTGGACTTTCTGCCTTGTATGCTAGCTCTGAAGAGAGAGAGAGAGAGAGGTACGCTACATTGATTGGCTATTAGGCCTAGGGTTTGCTTCCGGGATCATTCTCTGTCAAGGTTAAGGTGCTCGGGGGTGGCTTCGGCCTATGGTTGGGTGACAATATTGCTATATTGTCTATGGTTAAACGAGCACATCTATTATTTCTAACAAGAAGGGCATGTAATCTATAGAAAATTCCATGGACTCCAACATTGAAGAAAAACATGAAGAAGAACATGAAGATTCCAAGAAAGAAAGAAAAAGTCAGAACAACCAATTGAACCAGTTTGAATCCGCTAGAAGCAGTCAAACAGAAGGAATGGAAGGAAGTTGTGATGAAGAACAATGTATGTGAGAAATTGTGAAAAAGACTTGAGCATTGATAGATACAAGGCATGATTCAAAGCTAGAGGGTTCTCCCAGAAGGAGGGAGAAGACTATGATGATAGCTTGTTCCAGTAACCAGACATAGCTCCTACCTGAGCCATTATATCTCCTGCAGTATCCATGGGTTGGAGTTTACATCAGATGAATGTAAACACTATTCTTCTTAACAGAGTAATTGAAGAAGAAGCGTATGTAAAGCAACCTCAAGGTTTTGAGGTATACCAAAAAGAGACCCTTGTATGCATATGGAAGAAGACCTTGTATGGATTCAAGCAAACTTGGTGCAGAGCCTCTCATGTACAGCAGAAGCGTGRTGAAAACTTCCTATGACRRAGGAAGTATATTGAAATGGTTCTTCAAAAGTTCGAGATGATGGATTGCAAATTCATGGCAAACTCCCATGATGACAGATCTAAAGAAGTTGAGAAACTCTGATCCAATAGACCCATCTCTGTATCGACAATTGATTGGCTCGTTAATGTATTTGGAGAAAACTCAGCTGGATATTTGCCTTGTGGGACGTTTGAGTTATGATATACAGCTGCATGGATTGGGCGGGGAGTGCAAATGACAGAAGAAGTGCTACTTGGATATATTTCAGTTTGAGCTTTGCCATGATGTCATGGGCTAGCAGGAAACAGAAGTATGTTGCACTCAGCACTGCAGAAGTAGAGTATATTGCAGCTTGTGATGCTTGTATAGAAGCAGTGTGGCTCCATAAGTTGGTTTCTGGACTGTCTGATCAAGTGTTAAATTCCACTGTGATATATTGTGATGATCAGAGCTATGTGAATCTTTTAGAGAACTCAATGTTCCATGACAGGTCGAAGCACATTGAGGTCAAGCATTATATTCTCCGTGATAAAGTCCAGAGGGGAGAAGTGGTTCTCCAGTATATCTCCACAGATGAGCAGATAGCAGATATTTTGGTAAAGCCTCTATCCAATATGAAAAGTTTGCGTACTTTAGGGACAAGCTGGGGCTCGTGGAGACGGCTTCCTTATTGAAAAAGGAAGTGATTACTCCCAGGTTGGGAGGGAGCACTGATATGTTATTGATTTATGGACAGTCATTTTCCAGTTCGAAAAATGGTCCAGGTTGGGCAATTCCTTTCCAATCTGGAAAGTGGTTCGAGATTTCTGACGGACAGTCATTTTCCAGTCCGGAAAATGGTCCAAATCAGACAGTCATTTTCATAATGAAAATGGTCTAATAGATTGTTGATGTACCATAGACAGTGATTCCCCTTATGGCCAGTGTGGGGGAATGGTCTAGGACAATCATTCTTCTTGGCAGTCACTTTGAGTAGTGGTCAACTAGAATGGTCAGCCTCGTCGGGCAGTCATTCTTTCGAAGTTCACAATTGTGAGCAATTTCGAAGAATAGTCCGTAATGGAGGTTCGTGCGGGACAATCATTTTCATAGGAAATGGTTCGAACAGTCATTCCCTAGGGCAGACTCATTCTCTCCAGATTACACTATGATTAGTGCCGGAGGAATGGCCCAGTTAGGTGAATGGTCCAGGTTCATCAATCAGGGACATGCATTCCCTAGGGCAGACTCATTCTCTTCGGGTTGCACTATGATTAGTGTTGGAGGAATGGCCCAGTTAGGTGAATGGTCCAGGCTCAGAAATCAGGGACAGTTATTCTTCTATGCTTGGGAAGAATAGTCCAGATAGCCCATGGCTGATGTTTTACTTTCTGAGGGCATATGATCTTCTAGATCTCATAGATGTGAGTGGAAGAATGGCCCAGATGACTCAAGTTTGTATCGTGATATTGTTTAAGCAGTTGATATCACATGATATGTATGTTGTGGAGATTATATGTCTTTGGACAGTAGTTGTATGCTATTGTGGTGGATGTGATCCACTGGTAGTGACTGTGTGTCACTAGTTAGTAGCGGTGTGCTATTAGGAGTGGTTGTGTACCACTGAATAGTAGTTGTATACTACTATGGATAGACACAGTTCTGCTCTATTGGATGGCATTATAACAGCAATATGCTACTATCTGAGTGTCATGGAGACTACCACTAGTGTTGGAGTTGATTGCCAGCTAGATGGATAGTCAGTGTGCTAGTGGGCAGACATTCTCCAGGTGGAGAATGGTCCAGACAGAACAGATTGTTGGTGGACAGGCATTCTCTCTGTGGAGAATGGTCCAGGTTGACAGATTGTTGACATGTCATGGATTGGTATTTTCCTAAGGCTCAGATTGTGGCACGATTAGGAAAATGGTTCAGGACCGATATTTTCTAAGGCATATAGGTAAAGACATATCTCTATGGTACATATGACCCGATTAGAAAATAGTCCTAGACTGACATTCTTGTAGGAATGGTCTCTGTAGCCCATGGAGTTGTTTTTAGCATCTGTTGGGATAGTCACTCTTCTAGGACATATGTCCGGATTAGAAGAATGGTCCTTGTATCACTTTGTGGAGTGAGTGATTTATTCAGCATCATGCCTAATTACTCAAAAGGAGTATGGCTTCAAGAGATGATGCAGTTGATGCTATCAGATGATACTGATAGTGATGATGTTGCTCGTGAGTTTATTACGTGATCATGAGATAGCTTGTGTGTCTATGATGATGTTATCGATTGAATGGTTTGTTTGTGCTCAAGACCATTGTTTTTAATACCACCCTAGCTAGGAGGGAGTGTTGATATTATGGTAGCTGCGGGAGGTATTAACCTCTACATGTAACCTTTGACGAAACTAGAATATTCCGAGAAGCAAGAGAAACCCTAAAACGTTGGATAATAACCCTAGAAGACAAGTCGGCTCTAGAGAATATTTAATATTGAATTATTAACCTCCGGAAAGAGAAGACGGCCCAGTCAAGTGAGATAGAGCAGTATAAATAGAGGGCGCTAGATCTCATTTAACACTCACTCACTCACAACTGCATAAGACTAGTGGTGCGCAAGTTTAGAGAGGGAGTACAGCTGCAACTGCTACAACTGGGATTTTGGCTTTTGGTTGGACTTGGTCTCTTGGTTATGGTTTGGACTTTCTGCTTGGTTTTTGGTTATTCTTGCTTGGTGCGCTACCCTTGGAGAAAGGTGCACTACCCTTGGTTGGCTATTGGTCTGCTACTGGAATTATTTTGTCTATCAAGGTTAAGGTGCTCGAGGGTGGCCTTTGTGCCTATGGTTGGGTGACAATATTGCTATATTGTCTATGGAAAAATGAGCACATCTCTTTCATTCTAACATGAAGAGCACTAAAAGGGAAGAAGATCCCCAAGGGATTGTTGAGTAGGAAAAGGGAAGATGTTCCTTGTGTTGTGTAGGGCAGTGAGAGGAAGTGTCACGGTTAATTAATGGTTGGATGAGAGCCTGGAGCACTCCGTAATGAGCAGAATGGCTATGTCGTGAGAATAATGGGTTTGTGCAGAGTGGGAATAGAGCCCTATAGGAGATTCATTTGCCCTAATGGCATCATGGTCTAGCTTGGGGGTGGAATCCATCACTAATTCCTATGGTTGGGCAATGAATTGCTCCTCAGCAACTAGTTCGATGGACTTGCTTTTAATTACATATAAGTACTCATATCTATCTTTGTGTGGAATGCTTTCAATTTGTAATTTGTTGTGTGATTCCATGGATTCAAATGTGGAATTAATGACAAGGAAAATTTTAAGGGGCTAAATTTCTCCCTTGTGCTACTTTTCCATGTTTTTTTCCTAAAAAAGATCTACCAATTTTCATTTTTTCTTAAAATGATTCACCTAATTTATTTAGGATAAAATTATATTACTCTATGGATCGCCAAAATTTTCTAGAAGCTGTATAAAATCCATAGAAATTTGAATATTTTTACAAAATTATCACCAAACATTTTATAGTTGGCATTTTAAAAATTTGTAAGATTCGCCAAAGTTTCTACACTTCAACATAATTATGGATTCTTAAATTTTTCCCTATGAACAACTCTAAAATATGCATTGTTATTTATGTTGTTATTTTATTTGTATATGAATTCGAGGCTATATTATTGTTAAACATAGAATTCAACCTCGTGGTTACTAGAATAAGGGATTTCAAATTGAGTACCCCAATGTCCAAGGGGAGCACCCAGGTACATCACATCATAGGCAATCGATAGGTTAGATGATGGCTACATCAATTAGTTGAGGATATATCAGACCCTTTGTCAATTTTTTATATAATCAGATCTTCATTCAGAATAAAACCTATAGCTATTAGCTACTAATATGAAAACTTTATACCTGCATATCAAAATCTCAGATCTACAACTACTAAAACCAATAATATTAATTCAAAAACACTACATACCATAAGCTAGATCACAACAACAAATGTGTTAGAAATTGATCTACATGAACATTAATCTGAAAATTTAGGACAGCAAGAATAGTCTCCAACAGCAATCATGTATCTCTATTTCAAAGAATCGGATTACATAGAATATGATGCTTCTCACAAGCATGTTGCAATATGCGATACTAACTAGAGACCCAACCTTCTCCTTTTATAGAATGAGAAGAATGGAGGAGTTACAACTGAAAACAAACCCTCACTAGGAGTGACGCGCTCAACCCTGACCACATCAACCACACCCTAGAGGAATGCACCACACTAAGTAGTGTAACCTCCTTCATTAATGTGCCATCATACTTGAGAGGAATCTCCCATAATAGTGCACCCACTGATGAGGATAAAACTCCCATCATAAATGTGCCTCCCTCAAATGGAAGATGCTCCCTAATGAATGTACCTACATCACGGTGTAACCTCCATTATAAATACAATCCATGAGCATAGGGATTCTCAGAAAGCCTAATGCGCCTTTGACTGGCACAGTAAACAACAATGGGCTCTGTTACCACACAAACTAGCACCTTTAGCTTAAAGTCCCCAAACTAGCCTTGTGGAATTCGAGAGGTTGGCCAATATCACTTCACCAACTCTACTCTCACTTTAGACAAAAGGAGGACCTAAGTCAAGGAGGGTATCTGTAAGGGTTAACTAGGCTCACTTCCTGTAGTAGGAGTGGGAGTAAAGAGAACCTAGCAACAATGTGGATGGAAAGAAAGATAAAATAAGGAGGGCTCAGGTGATGAGTGAAAGGGAGACCAATGCCTTACCTACTTGGGCTATGGAATCACTTCTTTTCCAACAAAGGGGGGAACCCTAGAAAAGAAGTCCATGATATTCTTTAGAAATAAAGGGATAATTGACTACCAAGACCAGACTCCAGAGTCTATCCAATTGGGCTATGGAGTCAAGATCAAAGAGCAAAGGGGTTTGAATATGACAAAGAAAACATAATTAATCCATTCATTGATGCACCATAATAATTAGTCCAAAACATATTTTCAGATTATGCAAGAATAAGTGAGAGACCTTATACATGATGCACCATCACAACCATAAAATTACAGCGAAGAATAACATGCAACCATTAAACAAATAAGGAACAACCATATTACAAAACCTTATATGAAGTAGAGAAAGTAGGACAGCCTTCTTATTGAATGAACAACCAACAATATATCATTTCTTCAAATCCAATTTCACAACAAGATCAAGAAGACTAAATAGGTCTCACTTAACCATAAAATTACAACAACATATCCTCCAATAATTCAAGGTTACATCAAGGATTAGGGAGAGTTTACAACCTCTACCCTAAACAACTCACAAACAAAAAATGAAACATTCACGGGTTCAAACCACCCCTCACAGGCATCAACAATAA